>JAKSZP010013157.1:0-326761 GCA_022478985.1 Massospora cicadina
GATTATATTTTCAATTTTGCTCTGATACTATTTAAGGTACCATTCATTTTCTAATAAAAAACTTTTCATATTCTTAAGACTAGCTTCAGTTGTAAGAGCACTTGTGACTATCTAACCTTGGTTTGGGTTTAGTCCCACTATACCAGGTAAAACCATATATCCAGCCAAAGTGCATTGCCTTTTGATGGAAGCATTCTGTTAAGAAGAGCCAAAGTGCTATATATTTGCTTTAGTGATAAAATATTCCTTTAAGAATACTGCTAAAGCTTTCAAGACTAGTAATCTTATAACCTTTAAAGGACCAACTAAATATTACATTACCCAAATTTAAAAAATATGCATATAGATGCCTTTTTTAAGTAAGTATCTTACACTTATAAAGGTTTTTAGTATAAATTTCTTAGCTTTGGGACATCATTAGTGCTTGCTGTAATGAATCTGTTGCACTAGTAGTGGTTATATACCTTTTTGGCCACAATTATGCATGAAACTCATCTTTATAAGCAACCATAATACTTAAGGTAAACACTTAAGCCAGAAAAAGTGTTTGTTGCAAAACTGGTTATTATCATAAAGATAGGTATTATCATATGTCTCATAAAAGCAAACCAATTTCTATAAAATTACACTTGCAGCTCAATAGATTTATTACATTTGCCAAGTGCTTCAGGTGAGGTTTGGGAAAACTAATATGAACTCTTATATTAATAGTATTAAGTCCAATTAGTAATTCAAGGTCCTTTAGAAGTGACTTCATAAATTTTAATAAGTGACATGATCTTTTTCTAGAAACCCTTACTCTTTATGATAGTCATTAGGAGTTAGGGACTTCAGCATGTGAATGATTTTTATCTAAAAATGTAATGACTATTGAGAAGGGTGCCCCTTTGTAGATTATGTATCAATAACAACTGCCTCCTGAGTTTATTCCTAGTAGATGATTTTGGATAGGGATAATTTATGACTGTGTTGGCGTCGCACACCAATTCCCCAGATTAAAATAGCAAATATCAAGGCCCTCCATGGAGTTCCTGGCCTATCAGAATGCTGTGCATGAAGGTTTACTAGGATCTATCATATTTCTCATTGATAATAATATCTTATTTATCCGGTAAATGTTGCAGTATCATCCTCAGGTTGGCCCATCTTGATAAGTACATTTTAAAAATGTAATGAATATTGTCTATATAGTCATGCAAACTTTATTTTTATAGTGCAAAGTCTTGGTGGAAGGTAATATCATCTTATATCCTTAAATTTAGGTAATTATAGGGAAAAGAGAATCTGAGTTTAATGATAAATAAACTTAAAGTGATTGGTAGAAATTGCCAAGGATTTTATTTTAAAACTCAGAACCTCAGAAAGGTCTAGTTAGGTTCTCAATATGCTTCTAGAAATACAAATAAATGATAAATGGTCTTTTGAGGTATTTGAAGTATATGTCAATTTAATTCATCGTGCAAATTTTTATAAAATTCATTAAAGTTTTGGCAAGGTTCAGACCCTGCAAAATAGACTAGACATCAGATTTAATCTTAATTTTTTGGGGCAACAAGAATATAAATTTATTAAAAATGATTTTATCACAACAGACATCTTCTTCAACAATGGTAACCAGACCCCTAACAGAAAGTAATAAAATTTATAACTTGAAACATTTTTATTTTTTATGATCCTTTGATAGTGAGAAAAATATGCTTATATTTTACAAAAAAATATTGGTTTTCTGAAATAGGTTGGCTATCAGGTCCTAAAATTGGATTTAAGCTACATAACTTTTTGCTAATAATTCAAAGTTTGGTTTGCTAATTTGGTCAGTTTTGAAGATTATTTATTTCAAGATATTACCCATAAATAGTTCAATAGGTATCTTTTCTTATAACTTACCTTCTGTTTTGTGATCTTTCTTATATTTAGCCCAGCGGGGAGAGCAACCATCCACTTCTTATCTATAACATTTTCAAGATCATTCATGAATTTTAGGAGAAGTTTTTAAAATATTCATGGCCATTTTTTATCCTTTTTAGGCGCTTAATACCAAGTAAAGTGGAACATTTGTAACAGGTGAAATATCTAGAAGCTCCAGACTCAGTGCCCTCATCACGCCATAGTGTCTGGATAGGGCAATGACCAGCCAATAAATCCTATATATTTGATGATTCTCTACTTGGTCAGTTAGTCCGCTGCCATAGATAATAGATCCTTGGAACCTGTCTGTTAAAGTCTATATTATTCAAACACAACATGGATTATCAAATATCTGCATTTATATGTATAATAATGCTGTTTTCTATAAACTTCCTCTTTGATTGTTGCAATCTAGGAAATAGTTGCTAATAATTATACATCAGAAAAGGAATTACGTCATATTAATGGTTCAATTGATCGTGCCTACTTAATATAATAAAAAAGACAGGTTTAGTCACTTTTTAAATGTTTTGGGCTTTGTCATAGGTTAGGTAAAGGCTCAAATTTAGGGGTTTCTATATAGTTTACAATTAAACTTCAGATATACCCTGTTACTTTATCTTTATGTGATATGCGGTTAAAATATTTTATATATGGTTAAATTTTAATTATATTCAAATTATTTATAACCAAACAATACTCATCGAGTAGACCCAATCTATAAAACAAAGCATGTCACAATTTGCATAAGAATCACCTACTGACTTATGGAATTAACTGAGCCCGTCATATGAAGTGGGTCATTCCCTATTAGCATATGAGTTGTTTGATCTTCCCTCCATTTACCTATAATACAGGATTTTAATTATCCATATCAGATCTAATCTTTCCTTACCCTTTAGTGATATAGTATTATGAATAGTTTATATATCTATCAAAAAATGCCTTTTATATATATTCAATAAAACCTCTTAATACCATCTACAGCTTTGGACATTTTCATCATTGGCAGTTTTCTGGAGATATTAGCACTAGAGTAGCCAAACATAAACCTGACAAGACGTAATATCTTCATATAAAAATTTCTGAACTTTCTTTTTGAAAACCTTATAACTGAAAGTGATATCAAATCTAATGCAGTGTTAATCATAACTGGTGATCCTTAATCTAAAGTTTCCTTAAAAGCCAAGTGCAAGTTTTTTTAGTATTAGTGGTGCCCAACCCAAGAGGAGGTCCTCCATACATCTTTATTTATGAGGTGCTAAACAAAGGTATATATAAATAAAAAAGTTCTTAGCATGGTGCCGTGGTGTTAGCCTAAGCATCCATTCTAGAAGAGGAAGATGGGTTGGGGAAATTTTTTTGTCTAGCGCCAGCTTCAGGTGGTGGGAAAAAGTGGACAGAAGGGAAGTTGGAGCATCATTGGCATGTGACAGAAGGAGAAAGAGGTGGGGGTTCTCCTCATCAAAGAGACCAGCGGTGTGCATTGCCTCAATGTACTGGGCGAGTTGAAATTTAGCAAAGGTAATGAGGTCAGGCACACAAGTGAAGTACCAATTCGTTGGCAAGTTTGGGGGTATATGGGTCACAGAGTACAGATCTCGCTGTGTCAACGCATGCGCGGCCAGCTGCAGATGCTAGTTCTTAAATATCATACTCAGCATAATTAGTGAAAATTAACAGGGAAATTAGGTATAGGAAAGCCCTCACAAAGTGGCTCAATTGCCATATGGAGGGCTTGGCGGAGGAGGGAGTTAGTTGGGGCAGCAGCTGAATTGAAAAACTTTTGATGACTATTTTTGTAAATTAAGAACCCATTAAAAGGATAGAAACAGTGGCGGGGAGTCAAATGGGGGGTTGTATGAAGAATTCTGACCAGTTGAGGTTGGATTAATTCTGTACTAGGCCGTTCTGCATTGGCAATCCATTTGAGAGCCTTGAGAGGATTTGGCATGACCAGCGCTGGGCCAATGACAGGAGTCAGTGGTGTGTCAGCTACTGATTGGCCGTGCACAGTGGATCACGGCAATTCCGCCAGTGCATGAGCTGTCTTCTGCTCATGAGTGGGTTGGGTGGTCAAAACTTGGGTGGGTGGAGTGGTGGGAACAGCACACGCAGTGTTCAAGGATTGGGAGGGAAGACTGATACCCCAAAAAATTTAGTAAAATTAGAGGAGGGGCATACACCAGAGGGAAGAGCGGTGAAAACAGCTTCATTTGAAAGCGCTGATCACTTAAACGTTGAGTGGTCAAGGGTAAAGTACATGGGGCAAATGGCGCGGTCATTTTTGACGTGTGCCAATAATAGATGATCAGGGGCAGATCTGATCACAGCGTGGGGTAATTGTGAGGAGGGTGTTGCAACAGAAAGAACAGATTGTTGCAAATGTGCGAGGCCCAGCAAGATGATCAGCACCATTTGGCACCATGAATTGCAGCATGGGTTGGCACTGCATACAGCCATGCTCTCCATGAGCTTGTGGCAGAGGCATTCTGGGAGATGTGGGAAGACAAGCCAGCGAGCTAGACCAACAGTGTGGCCTTCTCTGGCAAGTGAGTTCTATTAGTTGTATTGGTGCATTTTTATAGATTAATGGCAGCTGCACTTACGCTATAGCGTGGGCTTCACAGGAGAAGCCAAGATTGAATTATCCTTAAAGGGGCTGAAATTTGATTGTTTGGCGGGTTTGTACACTGATGTGGCCATCTCGTTGATGGCTGCACTCACATAAGGGGAAGAGGTTTCCATAATCAACCCTAAGTCTAAAACTCAGGTTGCTCTGAGGGAGCACCAGGGGGCTTCTGAACACCTCCTAGGAGCTAGCAAGTTAGTGGGCTAGGTCCTGAGGCAGGATGTAGTGACCATAATTATTTGCGGGGATATCTTGGAAGCCCAGGGGCATTTTGGTGGTGGCTGATAAATTCCAGAAGGTGGTGCACTGCCACCACATGCGGGGGCAGAAGGCGTCAATCTAGTTGACATATGCTAGGTTTGGTGCTGGCATAAGGCGGTTAGAAGTCTAAAACTTTTTTTATAAAACTTCAGCTTTGATTAACAAAGTGATCAAAATGAAAGAGAGGCCTTTTTGTATCTTCATCTAAAATCTTTTGCTCATCATATTAATCATATTGCTTATTAAAATAATTTTTCTGTTATATGTATTTTCAAAACTCTCAATTTATGAAATGACAAAGTGAAGTCGCACTTTAATTTTCTAGATGATTTAAGTAAAAATATACAGTTATGAAAGACCTTTTTTCTTTGCCAAAGTGGCCCACAGGCTCAGGGTATGCTGAAGTTTAAGGTTGAAACAATTACAATAAGTTATTGTTTGTTTTTAGGGTGCACCAACCGGCAAATTCAAAGGTCTTTATCTTGCATACATAGGATCTTATCTTATGGTTCCATTCAAATTTAACTGTGTTGAAGTTTTGAAATTGTACATGTTGGGGCTATTTTAGAGTGCACTAGAGCTCACCCAACCTCTTCTGACATTATGAATGCTAAGTCCGCACCTTATAACAATTTAACTATACTTGGAATTACTAACACCAAGTAAAAATGACAATGATAAAGACAGACTTGTGAAAGGCATTACTTTATTGGTATGATAATAAAAAGCACATTTAGTATTTTGAAACAAGTAGCAGGCAAAGTAGGACTTAGTTTAAGATGTCAAGTCTTTCTAAAAATTTGATTATTCATTTGTGCTTGGATAAGGCCCAGTGGAGTCCATTTATTTCAGCTCTTTGGGATTTTATAGGCTTTTATTTAATATATATGGATCTCTGGCCTGCTTGTGACTGTGTGGCATCTGCTCTGTTTGCTACTGGTGTTCTTATGAACCTTGTGGCTATTGCAGCTGCTTAGTTACATTTATAGTCCCAGTATATTAAGCTTAAATAAATAAATTTGCTTCCCATTTTTGTCATATCAGCATCTCTCAGATTTGTACAAATTGGTAAACTCTCTTTGAATGGGTTTTGTTAATTCTCTTATCATCAGCAGTTAGACCCAAGGGTATAAAAGTGGGTTCTCTGAGATGTTGTCTGCAATGTTGTATTCATAGTTGTTTGGACTAGTATTTATACTCGAGTATCCTCTGATATCACGGTGGCCAGATGGCAAAATATTGCGGCAGTCAGGGGGTATATAAACGCCTTGGTTATAAGGTCTTTAGGCATCTCAAAGTCTATAAAAGGGGATTCAGATTTTTGTAAGCCTTTTTCTCGCTGGACAAATTAATTTGGATCAATCTTTGTTATGACCAGCTAGATTGTTAGTACCAGACTTAGTAATATCAAAACTAAGGGTTTCTAAAGTGTGGTTTCCATAGGTCAAGGAATTATCACCTATAGTTGGGCTTTTCCCAACACTTCTACCCAGACAGACAAAACGTAGAAAAACTTCAAGTAACACGCGTCGACTTAATTATATGTGATATGTTTTGTATCATCTTTATTAGAGTACTTGGTTCCTCTTCTCATGACAAAAGCTTCAGGTCCCATCCAAATGGCCTTTAATTTTTCATGCTGTCCTCCGCACATATGGTAAAACATCATTTTTTGTCCCACCTTAAATATGGGCAACTTGGGTCTTTGGTCACACTTTTTGGTGCTATCATTCAGTGACTTCATAACATTGCTTCTGACATTCAGCTAAATTTTAAGTAACTCTTCTACAAACCCTTCCTGGTAGCTTTCAGGAGGTAGATTCTTCCTATCTTCATCCATCACTAGTGCTAACAAACGAGGTAAGGAGGCTTTTATTCCCTAAACGTCTTGAATGGAGACATACCAATAACCCTGTAGCAGCTTAATTGGTAAGCAAACAAGGCTGATGGCAACAAGATGTCATATCTGGATTTGTGGTTGACTTCAATCTTCTTTATGAAGGATGCAAGAGTTCTGTTGACTCTTTCCATGCTTCATTTGATAGATGGTGTATAAGGCATGGTAAACTGCTGTTTGACTCCTACTAAGTCCATCAGGTGTCTCACAACATCTGAAATTAAAGTTTCATCCATTATCAGAAAGGAGTATCTGAGGACATCCATGGTTTGTAATCACCTGATGATGAAGAAACCTCATGGTAACTTTTGCGGTAAATGCCTTGATTGCATTCACTTCTGCCCACTTAGTTAAATGATATTTTGCTAAAATAAGCTTATCCCCAATTAATGACTTTATAAATAGAACGACAACTTTGATGGAAATGTTGTGAAATGGAGTGCTTGAAGGACAGGCTGAATTCTAGACTTCTTTCGAAGAGTCATATTGGGCTCATTCAACACAGATCTCCAGGGCCTAAATGATATCGTCCAACATGGCCTCCCATTAATATATCTTCTTTAGATGCTGGTAAATATTCTGTAGCCATCTGTGGACTACTAGGCAATGTCCTTCCATAACAAGTGACATCTGTCACTTGGCTTGACGTAAAATAGCCATTTTTCATGTATCTATTCTCTATCTTTCCATATCAGGATCTTCTCGCTGTGGAACAATTTTTCAGTATATTATTAGCTGCATTATTTTCTTTTCTATTATAATGGCGGTATAGTTTTGATCAGAAGGTAATGGAGCTCCCAGTGTCAATAAATTGAACTCCTCATTTTCAAAAGCCATAATTGTTAGGTCCACTTCTGATAATATCTGAAAATCAGCCATAAGCTAATTTAGTTTTTGTTCTTCATGTATGGTTGACTATTACAGCCCAATCTCCTCAATTCTGGTAATGTGTAAACAGAGTCAACATCAAAACATCAGAAATTATTTGCTTTATAAATTATTTTACCCTTCTAAATCTTGATAGGATGCTTGACAATGTTTCAAAGGAGGGATTTGACTTCTCCTCAATAGGTAAAGTTGAATTATCCAGGCACTACTCTGAATTCTTGTTCTCTGAATACTTTGGGACAAGAATTCTGAAATCATCTGTTATATTTATCAATGCTGACAGTTACCAGCATGAACTTTGTTCTTAAAACAGTAGGTTCATCTCTTTTCTGGCGTACAAAGGCAAACCAGACTATGCTTCTACATTCAGTATTATCTGCTTCATTCTCCTCATCTTCAGGGTATAGCAGACAATATAGATGGAATGCTCTGTTTTGACTAGGCATAATCACTTCTTCTTCTCCTTTTCTCTTTTTCTTGAAACAAAAGTGGCATCTGGCTGTAAAAAAGACTGACTGAAATTTGGTTGAAATCAATAATTCATATAAACTTGACTAGGAACTGCAATATGTACCAAACTAAACACCTTGATTCTGTTTGCCAGGCCTCAAATTCGTTGGAGTAAATCAACACCAAATTAGGTTCAATAGCCAAGTTGGACCATTGAGGTAAGTTTTTTGGGTTGGATTGTACCAACCCATCTTTAACCTTCAAAACTTAGGAAAATATCAAATGTCAAAAAGAAAGGCAGGTAAGCAAGGTTGCAAGCCCCCAAAGTAGCCCTAAATTTTTATTAAACAACATAAAAAGGCGAGCAAGGCAATTCCCAGAATTCCATTGGCATTGCAAGTGCAACAAAAAAAGATGGAATAACTGGGGAGTGCAAATGCCCTGGAAGCTCAAGGATTTGTTTTTGTGACAAAACCTTGTCACGCTCTGACATTCCATGTAAGGCATGATCTAAGACGGCCAGGAAAGCTGCAAAATTCTGAACTGAGGTTCAGAAAGGCGTGGGCTCAAACTTTTAAGATTACCCTTTAAGGGGAGCCCTCTCCTGGTCATACTTTAAGCTCTTTCAAGCCTAAAAAATAGCTTGGGTAGGGCACAACACTGGTGCTGAGCCGGCATTAGCTGGAAATCTCCTCAGACGCTTTGACTCAGGATTTAAAAAACTAAATTCTGAGTTGAAATGTGACAAACGGTTTAAACCATCTCATCATATCACCCCCTTCTAAAGGGGAGCCCCCTTAAAAGGAGAGCTCCCATGCAGGAGGGCGCCGCCATGAGGGCTTCCTGGGGTGAGTTACCTCAAGCCCAAGAAATTTATCTGGAATTAATTTTGGGTCCCTCATGATGTAAGAAACCCAATGAGGGTGAGTTGGAACTGGGTTGCTGGATCAGCCCACTTGACGTGGGGAAGCACATCTGGCACTTAGCTGGGATGTACTCCCTAAAAAAGGGTGCGCAGTCAAGTGCAGCCAGGTGGCAACCCCCACACAAAGTGGGATGACCAAAAAGGAGGGACCTGTTGGGCCTGATTCCTGCGGTACTCTCCAATCTTTGATGAGGGGGAGGCCTCATCTGAATAAAAGTTTACCAACACCTTGGTTCCAGGATTGTCCATCAGTCACCAGCTCCCTCTGGTGCTATTTACTCACAACTGGAACCCAAGGCAATAATGAGACAGGGTGAGTAGAGATCAAAATCGGGCAAGGGATAAAAGTGAGTTTGGAATCAAGTAACAAACAGAACCACCTAAATTCTGTTCACCAGATGCCTGAGGTTTAATGGAGAAAATCAATGCCAAATTAGGTCCAACAGCTAAATTGGACCACTGAGGTAAGCTTTTAGGGGTTGGATAATACCAACCCCTCTTTTATCTCCAAAATTTAGGAAAATCTCAAATATCAAAAAAAGGCAGGTAAGAAATGTTACAAGCCCCTAAAGTAAACCTATATTTTCATTTAACGACTTAAAAAGGCAAGTGAGGCTTTTCCTGACAATCTATTAGCATTTTGAGAGCAACAAGAAAAAGATGGAGCAACCAGGGAGGGTTAATGCCCCAGAAGCTCGAGGATTTGTTTTTGAGACAAAACCTTGTCACGCTCTGACATCCCAGGTAAGTCATGAGCCAAAACGACCACAAAAGCTGCAATTTTCAAACTGAGGTTCAGAAAGGCGTGGTCTTGATCTTTTAAGGTCGCCCTTTGGGGGAGTACTCCCCCAGCCATACTTCAAGCTCTTTTGAGCCTTTAGAATAGCTCAGGGATGGCACAACTCTGGCGCCAAGCCAACTTCAGCTGGAAGTCCCCCAGGCGTTTTGGCTTGGGATTCAGAATCTTAATTTTGAGATAAAATAGGATGAATGGTTTAAACCGTTTCATCACACATTCCTATTAAAGAATTGTAATGGTTGTTCTCAAGCACCACAGCTGGGGAAGACAATAAAATGAAACCAAATTGTGAGTGTAATGTGTAATAGGCTCCTAGTGCTTTGGTTGACTAAGGCCCAGCATTTCTGAATTTGTCTTAGTATCCACTGTCTGTGGCAAACTTCAATATTTCAAAAGCTTGGAACACATGATGTTAACTAGAGCATTAGTGTCCAGTACTGCTAAAAATTTGGCTATATGGATGTGACTTCCACTTTTCTGTAATGCTCTTGCCAATAGTCATGCCCACAGTAAGAATGGCACTGACTGTTTTAATGAATTCTCCTAATTTTTCAGGGTAGTTAGGACTTCTTGAAAGGCTCATGTGACTTGAAAACTTCAATTGAGAACTTTTTAAAAATGGTATCCCCAAGATTCTCACATTCCATGATACTGACAATGATCTGAATAGGCTTAGAAGCTTGAGCCAAGTAAGACTGTTTAGTAGTCCTAAACTTCGTTTTGTTAAGTCTGAGGCTGGCGGGCACAACAACTTCACTTTGAGCTTTAGTAATATAGTATCCTGAACCTACCCAGAATTCAGACTCCTTATCATTGATTCTGTTGGTGTGGTGTACAACCCAAATAACTGATCCTGCACCACATCTATAGGCTCTTATTTTCTTCCTTTAGCTTAGGACATCTATAAATGTTCCTCTTGGAGACAGTTGTTTCAATTAAACTTAGAAGAATCTGGGTACTTCCCTTATACTGTGCAGTAAGCCTTATCCTTAGGATTATCATTGCAACTTAAAAGCATCATAAATGGCCTTTCTATCAGGCAGCTTTAAATTATGGTTCTGGTTTCTTGACTCCATTTTTTGCGGCTTTAACGTCAATCAAGACCTCCTTAATGGCTTTTAAAGATTCATTGGGTTTCATGACCAAAGTCATGTGCATCAGGAGTTGTGGGTGTGATTCTAGTGGACTAAGCAAAATAGTCTACACAGTTAAAATCCATGGATCCAGACATCCAAATCTGTTGTATATAAAGGTAAAATCTGTTTTTGTAGTCCACAAATTGATTCAGACTTTACCGTTTTCATGGTGAGGAATTATTGCTTAATATTTTAAATGCCTTGTATGCTTCCAAAATTGGTTATACGGATCTCTAACTTCAGTCCAAGTGTGATTTGGGTAGAGTATAACATTAAGCACCTCCTTTACTTCTCAGCTCATACATCCATGTACATAGCAATCTTTCTGTTTGTCATTTGCTCCAAACATGCTGTTTTTGTACAACTGAAGAAATCTGATTATAGTTTTCTTTCTAGAAGAAAACTTAATCTTGAAGTATTACCAGACTTTGGGATCTTCTTCAAATTCAATATGACATGTTGGTTTTACCACCACTGTTGGTGTATTGGTACTGGTGGTTTTTTATCCCAAAGTAGGTAACAGTCTGAGAGGTGGTAGGCGTTACACTTGCATGGTGTCCAAATTCTGCTTCAAGTGATCAAACTGGTCATTGAGGCTTTACAGCTTGGTAAAAATTGAGTTTATGCACTGTATGACTTTGTTGTTCTCACTCTCCAAAATTTCAACTTATTTCTCACTTTAACAACCAGCTCCTCAATTATTTCCTGTTCTGGTGACTATCCAACTCTTCTTAGCTCAATAGTTAAGGTACCTATATTCATCTTTAATATGTTAATCATTCAGTACATACTCTTCAGGGTCAAATCTTCTGGAAGTTCTTCTCCATTGTACATTTTATGGCATTGCTGTAGAAATCTCTTCAATTTCTCAGTGGTGCCCCCTGTAGTGAGCACCAATTACTGTCAAAGTGGCCCACTTGCCCAAGTATGCTGATGTTTAGAGTTGAGCCTTTGACAATAAATTTTGTTTGTTCACAGGGTGCACCAACAGGTCAATTGGAGGGTCTATTTCGTGCACACATAGGACTTTTTAAATGGTTCCATGCATGTCCAATTGTATTGAAGCCTTGGAATTGTACATAATGCGGGCTACTCCAGTGCGCACTGGAACTCTCTTGACCTCTGCTGGCAACAATAAGGCTAAATCCAAACCGTATACCACTATAACTATATTTTAAGTATAAACATCAAATAAAAATAAAAATAGTAAAGGATATTTCTTTTGAAAAATGTTAATTTATTAATATGACTGTCAGTCTTTGCCCAATGTGCATAAAGCCTTGACTCTGGGTTACCAAATGGCTTACTATTTTAATTGCCTCATATTTGAATTTAATCATTAGTTTATGGAGCAATGCGTTGTTAGGCCAAAGTGCCAAAATAATCAACTTTAGGTTAATAATTGGTCAATCAATGCTTAGTTGGTCCAAAGGCCAGAAAATTACTGCTAGCTTCGTTTTATGTGCATCAAACAATTCACATTTATAAATTAGGATTCCAAATGAACTACTCAAGATAATTACCATAAATATCACTTTATGAGAAGCTTAGGCAATTTCCCTATATTCTAAATAGTCCCTACATGCCCTAGCCATATTATAGCTCTAGGATGATATTTAACAAAGGACATTTTTTACTCTTAACGTCCATTTTTGTCTAGTTTAATAATAGAGTCAAGCATTTTCACAATATTAGAGATTTTCCTTAGCGGTGGTCATTCTGCTAAGAGATTGCCCTAGAGACAAAAGTCTATTAGGTGATATCGCTGGAGCTACAAGCAACTAATAATCGTGCAGCCTTTAAAAGACCTGGCCTTCAAATTTCCAATAAAAACTCAATAATGACCATAGAATAATATACAATCTTAGAAATAGGGGTGTTCAAAGTAGGACTTGTTTAATAACAAGTAAAGTATTACTCACAATGTGATTATGATTTTACTGCTTGGTTTCATACTTGTCAGAGTATAATTCTTTAATCCTCTGGGATTTTATGGTTTTCTTTATTAACCATATGGAGTTTTGGCCTGCTTGTGAATGCGTGGCTGCTTCTCTGCTTGCTCCTGGTGTTCTTGTAACCCTTTTGGCTGTTGCAGCTGCATGGGTACATCATTAAACCTGATAAATGGAGCTTATAAAACTAACTTGCTTCCCAGTTTGAATAAAATGGCTTTTCTATAACTTTGTACAAGTGTAAGATTCTCTTTTGATGTTTTTATGTAATTCTCCCATCATTGCCATTTAAACCTAAAGGTATAAAAGGGTTCCTCTGAGGCGTTGTCTGCAATGTCATGTTCATAGTCATTTGGACCAGTATTAATACTTGAGAGTCCACTGACATAATAGTGACTGTAAAACAATTGAATTCATGACTAGTTGATAAAAATATTTTAATCTCAAATACTCAGAAAAAGAATAGAAATTTATTACCAAACTCTCAGTGGAATAGTTTAGACCAGAGTAATGATATTACTCCTAGCCCTCAGCCAAATAGCTTAATGTTGTTCATACAGTTACTTTGAACCCCCAGTGAATTAGGCAAACTGACTTGGAAGCTTGCCCACGCATTAACTCAAATTAAGTACAACTTCTCAAAAGAAAACCCCCTTTTAATAGACATGAAGGGGTTTCCTGGGGATTAAGATATTTTACCCACCAATTACCAACTAGGACATAGTAATCAACCAAAAGGCCAACTCAAGAATGATGACAGTGTTTACTCCGACCCTGAGGCTGTGCAGGATGCCCTGAGTCAAAGTATTTGTTGATGAAAATATTTTCAAGATGCCTGATTAGATCAAATATTAAATCATGACCACTTGGATCTGTCATACCGGCTATTGATATTACTCCTAAAATTAAGCTTTATTGAGGTAAAAAGATTTTGAGAGTTATGTAGTTTAAATCATCATCTAGTTAAATCAAGTTACCCTCTTCCTATTATGAATTACCTTGCATCTCACTATTAGCCTCCAAGTAGCATAAATAATGGAAGGCATTAATTTAATAAATTATTGTTTGTTTTACCCAAAGTAAAAAATTATCCTTTTTCTTTTCTAGTAAATTTACTTCTATTTGTGTCTTACTTTTATCCCAAATTTTAAACAGGCAGTTGAGAGTTTTATTACTCCTGCGACTGCTATATTGTTGAAAACCTGTTTTAAAGCACCTTTAATCACCATAGTGCCAGAATTCCAGCAGTAACTGGCTGACAAATTATTGTGGCGGTCAGGGGGTTATATAAACGCCTTAATTGTCAAGAATTTAGCACCTCAAAGTATATAAAAGGGGCTTTAGATCCTTGTAAAATTTTTTGCTCGCTGTTTGAGTTAATTTGGACTTTATCTTCATTATGACCATCTATATCAGCACCAGACATATAAAAATTAAAGTTGGGTTTTTGAAGGTATTTTTAATAGTTGAGGAATTATCACCTATAGGTGGGCTTTTCATACCAGTTTTAAATGATCTGTGCATTTTATCCCTAATGATGGATGATATAATATTCTTGTAAGCCTATAATTTAAAGTTAAATTTAGTTTTTTCATGTGAATAAGTAGCATCCATCCTATAATGCTGTTTCAATTTGAATTTAAGAACAACTCATTGCTTTAAACTGTTTTTAATGGTTGCCACAAACCTTATTTAAAAGTAGGTATTTTTATAAGTTACTTTTATAAGAAAACAGTTTAATAATCATGTTTCTATCTGTTTTTCTAATGAGCTATCTACGCACTACATCACTTTAGGTCTTAAGTAATTGGCGGTATAAATCGATTTCAATTTTTTGAGGTAAGTTTAATTTTATGAATAGATTTGATATCATAGATTTAAATTTATTTGGGGAAGCCTGACCATGAGATGGACACTTCCAATATGTAATAATAACCAATTACTGATATACGCTAGAGGCACCCCAGAGATGTTAATGCTGTCTCCTGTTGCCAGCAGGAACGCCAATTAAAGGAAGAGGGGTATCGTGAGTAGAGGCTTGCACCACTATTGAGCATGTATGAAGTAAGGGGTCTGAAGTGATGAACCATACTGGGAACCAGGATGAAACCAATTGTTGTTGACGGGATGGTAGATATCCAAACAACCAGGCTTGAAAGTGGTCCATAAGATGTGACTGGAATTGGTTTACTGCCTCCTGGAGGGTGGGAGTAGAACCTGAAATGGCATACAGGACAACCGTGTGTATAGTCCACATAGCAATTGCCACCACTTAGGCTCAGAGAGAGGGTTTTATAGGTGAATTCAAGTTCAAGGTGAAGATATTCTTATTTAGGGTATAGGTCTGTGTTTGCTCCTAGCAAAAGAGACGCTGAACCTCACGCCATATCATTTTTGAGGGTGGGCACTCTTCCAGGTGGTGAACCAATGTCCCATATTGGTCACACACAGCACACGAGGAGTGTGATGCATTGGATCGCTCTGTGTTACAGTATACCCATTTCAAGCAGCGCCACACATTAGAACGTACTTGTGGCTGTAGAAGAGGTTGATGAGTGTATTTCCATATGTCTTTCTGGGTTTCTAGGGAGTATGGGATGTCCAACATGTCCAGATATTCCACTCTGGCCATGGTAGGAGACCTCCTGGATAACAAATTGTTCAGAACGGCTTTCCCATGGACTTCCTGTTTTAATTGAGGAGTAGGATGACCTATCTGCGGGGTATACCCGCTGATACTGATCCTCCATTATACACTGCTCATACTAAGTAGAATCTGTTTAAAATGGGTGGAGGTCCCATGCGGGCCTGCTGCAGATGAGTGATTTGCCATATATGTGAGAAGAAAATTGGTATTATTGGGGTTACGGAGGCCAAGGGCATGGGCAAATTTTGGATTGTGCTGCGCGAAACCAGTGTTAGGTTGGGAGTGAGGGGTTATTACTGGAGCAATCCATATACCCAGAATCATGGATGCTTAGTCCATGTAGTTAAGTAGGCCCATTCCCCGCTTTGGTGTGGACCATAGAGGACTTCCAGTCACACGAGAGGAGATCAACCTAGCCAAATATACCCTTGTAAGAGGGCATATAACGAAGCAAAAAAAGATGGGGAGAACGCGATGGCATGGGCTGCAAACCATACTTTTGACAGAAGCGTAGTGTTGGCAAGCAAAACTCTACCTGTTAAGCTGGTTTGTTGACCCCTTAATGACGCGATATGCTTTGTTACGTTAGCTAGTATGTTGTGTTCCATAAAATGAATTGGCATATCCGCCCACCTCCATCCATACTCCCAGGTGGCGCACTGGGCCCTAAGTGGGGCTGGATACAAAAGGTAGTACGAGATGAGTCTTTTGGGGTAGTTGCCTAAGTAATCTAATGATAGACTGAGCTACTGGATCCCTCTGATTGAGGGGCGCTGGGGACCAGTATGTTCTGTATCTACCAAGAAGGATAATTTCAGTATTGAATGTGTTGAGTGCTGCATTTCTAGCCTTGGAGTATCCCTGGATTTCAGACTCCAGTGTGCATGCATCCTGATTGCTGGATACCCCACCACACAATCATATGAAAATGCAAGGATCTTAACAGTGCATGGCCTTGAACTTGTATACTAGTAAGACGTGCATTTAAACTGCGAAGAAATGGGTCAAGGCTAAAATTGTATAAAAGTGGACTCAGAGGGTTTCCTTGGCGAAGGCCCCTCTTAGGGCGCACCACATCAGTGAAGAAACCTGGTCCTTGTACTGCCATTGTAGCTGATTCAGTAAGCATAATTTCCCAACTGATGAACTGTGGGGGAAGGTGGAATTGGTGAAGGCAGGCCCTGAGGTATTCCCAGTTTACCCTGTCATACGCTTTTTTGATCCACAAACACAAGCGCCCCAGCGGCTGTGGATTGATATACATTAGCCACAGTATGTATATTGGTCCAAATTGACCTTTTGGGAATTTAGCCAAATTGCTCTGGGGATATCACCTCAGATGCAATGACCCCTAATCGGTTAGCCATTATTTTTGTTAATATTTTAGTATCAGTCTTAGTAAGGGATATAGGGCGCCAGTTTTTCAAGTCTAGCTTATCCCCTTATTGAACAATGTTACCATATAAGCCTCTTTTCCCCCTGGGAGGAGACGTGTCTCTAATAGACATATGTTTATTGAGGCTATCATTAGTGGGAATAGATAGTTGAAATATTTCTTATAAAATTCTTAAGGAATTCCATCTGGACCTGGGCTCTTCCTGTGTGGTGCACCACAAATGGCATACCGGAGTTCATCTCAAGTTATTAAATTCATAAGTTCTGGGTAATGGGAAATGGTGCAAATGTGCACCGGCAAGAAATTTATCTACTTCATTTTAATTGACTGGGTTGGCACTGTATAGCTCAGAGTAAAATATCAGACTTTGGTCAATACTTCTGCTGGCATTTCTGTGATGGATTTTCTGAAAGCCTTACCTGTGTACAGGACAAGCTTTGGAATGGGGCGGTATTTGTGTTTGGTGTATAGGCTTAATTCTTCCAAGTCAGTTTACACAGGGTATTAGCCACTGAGTAACCAGATTGGACAATATGAAGATTGCCAACTTCTACTAATAATACAATATACTTATAAATAGAGGTATCGCCCTTATTCCAACCTTTATATAATATTAATCGCTGACTTATCTGCAATTATTCAACCACATGAGAGAAGATCCCCTTTTCAATCCTCCGTGTGACTCTTTATATCTTGGTTCCTCAAGCCAGATGCACCCTCAGCTTGGTAAACTTCTATTCTTCTTCCCTTTTCTAAATATTCTCATTCATATTGAATCTTGGCATAGTTCCTCTCAATTTACCAAATGGTCATCATTTTACTCAATTATAATTTGTATACCCTTTTTCATAAATCTTGAGACTTGTCTCAATCCCCCTCCAATCTGTCAGTATAGGTAGTGTATCATCCAGTCATACCAACTTCCCGACATTACCCCCCTTTGACTGGATGATATGCTCTTATTGGTTATATGCTTGGAGAAACTTCACGTGAGCTCAGTTGATAATATGACCCCCCGCAGGTTCCTTGATAGTGTAGACATCCATGCAGGCCTTCTCAATAATCTCAAACAGGCCAAACCAGATGTTAGAAAGCTTGTTTTTCCGCCCAAATCTGTGCTGGTTGTGAGATAAAACGTGATCCCCCACAGTGAACAGCGGAAGTCCGCTCTGTCTCTTATGATCAGCTGCCTGATTGCGAATCTTTTTGGCCAAACTGGTGGAGTAGGATTCCGTTTGCAGCTTGATCAATGTATCTGAAAGAGTATTCAAATATCTCTGGGGATCCACACCACCAGTGTCCTCTACACATGAATAAAGCAAGGCGGGCAGAGTGGATGTCGACCATACAGCAACTGAAATGGGCTCTTACCTTTGGACAAATGATAGTTGATATTATATGCAAAGACAGTGGTAGGTAGAAGGGAACTCCATTCAGAGGGCCGATCCTTTACCAATTTGCAGAGTATGTTCACTAGGGTTTTGTTGACACGCTCCATCGTCCAAATTGATTCTGGGTGATAGGGAGTGGTCAAAACCCCGCGGATCGCCATCAACTCATTCAACTTTGGCAAAATATGTGACGTGAAGTTGGTTCCATTATCTGTCAAAATGAACTGTGGGAAGCCATGTCACTGTATCACACATTCCATAACAAGCTTAGCAGTGGTGACCGCGCCCAAGTCGCTAATAGCCCTGGCCTCCACCCATCAGGTCAAATGATCGATGGCAACAATTATATACTTGGATCGATTGGCTCTAGTCAGCAGAGGTCCCACTACATCAATGGAAAGGTGTGCCATGCAAACTGGGGTTTAACTATCTGGTATGTGGTTTTCTTGTGGAAAGACTTTTCCACTTGACACTGATGGCAACAGCTAACCCTTTAAACTACGTCGTAATGCATGCTTTCCCAGTAATATCAGGGTTGCAAACACTCCAGCGTTTTCCACAATCCTCCATGTCCTACAGCCCGATGAGCATCCATAATAATCAAGGGTCTAGCTGAAAAATTTAGGAAAATTCAGCGTCAAGTCTCTGATCCGCTTGTATAGTTCTTCCCCTTGTATGAAGGTATTCTCCCTGAGTCCATCTAACATCTTGATCACCTGCAGCGGCTCATCCTGATATTTGTTCACCACCATCTTTTTGTAAATTATGTTAGCTAGATCCGCTTTGATGGCGACCGTTGGCAACTGAGAAAGACAGTCCACATGTTGATGTTTTTCTCTCAGTAGATGTAAAATCTTGAATTATATGCTTGAAGCTTCAGCGCCCAACAAGCAAGCTATCCTTCCAGTTTGCATAGTGCTGTAGCCAACGCAAGGAAGCGTGATCCATCATTACTTGGAATCTTACCCCATACAGAGAGCCAAAAGTTTTTAAGCGTAGATCTCTGCTAAACACTTCCACTCAGTTACAGTGTAGTTTCGTTCATGACAGTTAAAGCTCCAACTACAGAATGCGACAGGATGTTCCATGCCATCATCGTCCTTCTGGGATAATACTGCTCCTATAGCGGCGAGGGATGCATCTGTTTGTACTATGAACTGTTTGTTGAAGTTGGGATATTGCAAAATGGGTGCGCTTGCTAATGCAGTTTGCAATACATTGAAAGCGTTCTGGAATTGTTCCATCCAATTGAAGGAAGCATTTTTCTTTAACAACTAAAAAAGCTGGGCCCTGATGCAGTTGAAATTGGGAATGAATCATTGATAATACCCAACCATCCCCAGAAACACCTGAATTTCCCACTTATTCCCTGGGCGAGTCATCTTGCCTATTGCTTCCACTTTAGCCAGCTGCAGTTTAAGCCCATTTGAATCCATGACAAACCAAGGTATTCCAATTTTCTTTTAAAGAATTGCACTTCTGAGGCTTAATTTTGATATTAGTGGCAGCAAGGCACTAAAACACTTGTTCCAAGTGGGCCAGGTGCTCTGTAAACGTCCACAAAAACACATTGATGTCGTCAAAGTAAACGACAACGCAGGACAGCTTTAAATCACCTAAGATTGTATCCATGGCATACTGGAATGTATCTGGGGCGTTACACAACCCTTGCGGCATGTGAGTCAGCTGGAACAACCCTCTAAAGGTGATGATCACACATTTCTCCCATTCTGTTAATGGCAATTTGATCTGCCAGTACCCCGAGATCAGATCCATGGGGATAAATAGTTCGCCCCACCCAATCAGTCTAACACATCATCAATCCACGGAAGAGGGTAGGAATCCTTCTTTGTTATGTTATTAAGTTTACAATAGTCAATAACCACTCGATTTGAGCCATCCTTTTTCTTTACAATGAGCACAGGTGATGCCCACGGACTGTTTGACAGCTCAAGCATTCCTTGCTCAATAAGTTTATCCACCTCGTCAGAGACAACCTCTTCCACCACTTTTGATCATCTAATAGGTTGCAATAGAGTGGGAGAATGATCCCCCATATCTATCCGATGTACCACCCCTTGAGCGCACCCCAAATCATGATCATCATGTACAAAGATATCCCAATACTTTTCAAATAGGGCCATAGCCTTATCTTGCTGTTCTGCTAATAATCCTGTGAGTGCTTCCCATGGAACCACGGTCAGTATGCTGAACAATGAGCTTGCTGGTAGTCTGAGATACTCCCATGAGACAACAGAAAAAATATAACAAACTTTCCTATAGGAACTAAGTGTAGGTAAGTCACCACTTGGTGCCACCGGATTGTTATTGCCTTCTTCTGTAAGTTCGCTAGCAGCACTTTCACCTCCCCATTTTCAGGTAGCAGTAACTCCGGAGCCACATGTGGTTCAAGCCGCAAGTGCTGGTGAGGCGCTATAATTTCTCCATAAAGCCTCTTAGGGACATCTATTTAAATCCCAGTCCCTACTATGCTCTGGTGTCCAGATGGAAGGCTCAAAGCGCGCGTTGCTCAAAGCGGGATCCCTTTGTACTCATATATCTGGTTGGGGAGGATCCTGGTCCGCCAACTCAGTCACCAATAATGAGCAGAAATCACTTCGTTGCTGTACAATAGATTGATCTAATCAGAGTGGACTGGATTTGTTGAGATACTACAAGAGGAAAAATATACAGGAATCTGATAGCTTAACATAGTAAGAGTTTTCTCTGCCATATTTATCACCACGCCAAATTTCCTCATAAAAGCCGCGCCAATTAACATATTGTAGTTGTTATTTGGTAAAACCACCACCGGGGCGGACACCTGGACTGACCAAATGTAAAGGCAACGCGCTATATGCTCCTTCAGACACAGTGCTGTGCATTCCCACAGTTCCATATACTACTCGATGGTCCACATCCAGTTTTAACATAATTTTGGCCACCAACTGGGTGGAGACTATGTTCACAGGTGCTCCTGTGTCTATGATAACGCGGATTTTTGTGCTTTGAACGAAAATGTCGCAGTAAGTACATTCTGAGTAAGAAGAACCATCAGTGTTTATTACTCTTACGTTCAAAGGCTTTGTGTTACTCAAAAAGGAGAAAATGCCCTTGCCAACATGAGGATACTCACTAGTAATTTTCTCCACCATAATGGCTACATTAACCCCTACTAAAGAGGCGACATTTGTTGAGAGATCCGCGTTGTTAATGCCAGTCTGTTCCAGGATCTGCCACGCATAGGGCATCTTCACGTCTTGATGGAATGCGTGGATATGGGGTGAACTTTTACTTTTGGAAGTGGAATCAGGGGAATCCGACAAAAGCTGCTGGTATAACAAATCATCTGATTGGGGTTTGAATTCTACCCGAAAAGGCGTTTGAGAATTGTTAGGGACAAGTGAATTGAACTCAGCAGAGGTAGAGCGTCCTGTCTTTACTTTGCTTGGCTTTTCCCTGCTCAATTCTCTCAGTTGGCATCACATACACTTGTGGTTTGCTAGGGCAATTGCCCGCATAATGCCTTCTTTGTCCGCACTGGAAGCATGTGTTCATAAAAGGTTCACATATATAGTTTGAGGCAGAAGGACCAAGTCAGAAGTTGCCGGTATAGTTCCAAGGCTGCGGACAAACTGATGAAGCGTACCTGGGCCGAAAAGAGTCCACTGACTCATATGAGGGATGAATACATTCCAGCAGCTGATAACCCAGTCACTGCGGCCTATATCCTGAAGGGGTTAAAGCGGTTGCAGCAGAGATTTTTCAGGCTATGTTGGGTGTGCTGATTGTGATGGCGAGTTGATGTAAGGTGTTCATGATTCAAATAAGTCCGGTATCTCCATCCAATATGTGAGACATAGCATTAAATAGTTCCCAATGTGGTTTGACAGCCGCCACCATTGCTATACCAACATCCTCAGTGAATAAAATTTTAGCTCCAAGTAGAACGTGTGCTTCCGCTGAGAAACGTTAAGCAAATTATAACAGGCTTTATATTGGTGAAACTGTATAGTCATAAAATCAGCTTTCCATTGGGCCATTTTGGTAGCGCCCCCAAACAGCCAGATAACAATTGCCTTATCTTGTTCATAGGATACCAAGATATTTGGAAAATAGCAGGTAACTTGATAAGCACTTTCCACATCTAGAGCGGACAGTAACAATTTCACTTTTTGTTAATTGGTAGCCCCCTCCACAGCGAATTCAAAACTCTTAAAGTACCTGTGTAAGTTCCTGTCACGACTAGAAGGAGGTTTTTTTGATACAGATGAATTTGCTTTGCTCCAGGTTCCTGCTGCAAGGAGCAGGTATTTTGGTTTCAGAGTGACTATAAAAACCATTCCTTGATGTGTTATCATACAGCCAGCCAGATAGACTCAAATCCATTGAAAAGGACTAGGAAGAAGTGGTGTCACTCAGGGGGTCCATTGTACCACCCAAAGGATATTCATTTGCTTATCCATAGCATTCTCCCCCCAAGTTGCCACTGACCGCCCCATTTTCCCCAGCTCCGGCATGCCCCACGAACTGTTTGTTGATCAACTGCTCTGCTTTAACCAAATAGCATTTACACTGTCCATCCTGAAATTCCTGTTGCAGTGTTTCTAACAATGTTGTAACTTCCAATGGAATTCCCTCTCCACGTTCAGGTTTTGTTCCACGGCTTTTAATCGTGAGAGAACCTCTTTGATTCTGTTCTGCAGGTGGGTTTGCTGCCGGCTAGCATTATCTGCTTGTTGATTGGCGTCGTTTATTTGGTTGACAAGGGAGGGTTGTTCCTGTACCAGTTTTTTACTGGCCCATTGAAGGGTATCAAAGCGCCCTTGTATGTCCGCATACTCTCTTGTCTCAGCAATTAGAAGAGGAAAGGCTCGTTGGCGCTCAGCCTGACTAACAGCTTCCAGTTGTGTAACCCAAAAAATAAGCTGTAGATATTCAGGAGACATTGACCAAAGGATAATCTCATTATCTGCCATCCGCTGGGTATTCCATTTGATATGAAGTTGGGTTGATTCCGTCAATAGAGAGATGACTTGGGCCACCACTTGCTGTTCCATCAGGGTCATTTTTTCCTTAATCTGGGCAATCGCAGCTTCAAGAGCTTCTACCTATTTGGCTAGCTCCATCATAAAGCGCTCCATATTATTCCCCAACATTGTTACATCCTGAATCCATTCTGCAGATAGGCCATGCTGGTCCAGCAGTTCTCTTATTACTCAAGGTAATTCTAAATTTAACTGTGGTACCAGAATGTCCAATTGACGGCGGACATCCCCAACATGATGCTCCATCTGTACCATCTCCCCTTGTACCTCTGAAAATGAACAATCAAGGCAGTTGAGCAGGAGGTGAGTATCTTGCTTCTGTGCTTGTGCGAACCATAATACATCCCCAATTTCAATATTATGGTGGGCCAGCACATGCAGTAGCTGGCGAATCAATGGTTACACATAAGCGACTAGATATTTCTTGATTCCATGGATACCAAGATGGTGAGCCAACCCCATTGTAGTCACATCCAAATAAGACATGTACAGCGTGTAGCGATTTTCTTAGTTGAGTTGGTTATAGAATAAACTCAGGGCATTTTCCCCAGTCTCCTCTTTGTATAGGCGATACCCACACAACAGCCACTCCATAATAGTCCTTAGTTGTTGGAGAGTCACGTTGGTAGAGCGTCCTTGTTGGTTGATCATCAGCTCAGGGCAATTCTCAAATTGCAAATTGATCATAGCTTCATCATCCCCCAATTTGGTCACAGTAAATAATGTTGGTTCATGGTTAGGTGCCTCCTGGGCCTCTTCAGCATACCGCGCTCAGAATCTAATCAGATTATGCCGGAACAAATGAGGACTCGTCATTGGATTTTATTGTTGAAAAACTACAGTTGCCTAGTGGCCCCCTGTAGTGAGCACCACCGTTAGTGCTTGGCGTATAGGCTTGATTCCGCCGAGTTGGTTTACACAGGGTATTAGCCACTGAGCAACCAAATTGGACAATATGAAGATCGCTGACTTCTACTAATAAACTTGATATACTTATATATAGAGCTATCGCCCTTATTCCGACCTTTATATAATATTAATCGCAGACTTATCTGCAATTATTCAACCACATAAGAGAAGATCCCCTTTTCAATCCTCCGTGTGACTCTTTATATCTTGTTTCTCAAGCTGGATGAACCCTCAGTTTGGTAATCTTCTATTCTTCTTCCCTTTTCTAAATATTCTCATTCATATCAAATCTTAGCATAATTCCTTTCAATTCACCGAATGGTTGTCAATTTACTCAATTATAATTTGTATACCCTTTTTTGTAAATCTTGAGACTCATCTCAATCCCCCTCAATCCACCGGTATGTGTAGCATATCATCCAGTCATATCAACTTTCCAACAGGCGGAAAATTGGCAGAAAAACATGCAGAGCATTTTTCACCTGCAGTAATAATCTTTGTTTTATACTGTTCGCAAACACAATGTTTGTGTTGTCTGATCAGTGCGTTGAGCTGTGCTGAAACTTTTGCCCATTTGCAACCCCAAGCAGGGATGTACCCTGTCCTGATGACATTATTCTCCAAATGGTCCACCTCCAACAAGGCGCGTTTGATGACAGCTGAAGCAGCCCAAGATTGCGCAACAAAATGTGGCTTGTTTGGGAAATTGAAGCTTTTTTGAATTTTAACTAGGTTGATAGGGGATCCGCACAGAAAGGAGTTGTGAACTCCTGTGTCAATGTGGCAGTGTACATCCAACTTGAGAAAGTGGGTATCTTGAGAATGGATAGGCGAAGTTTGCTCCATTTAGGTGCATGTTGCACCAGACTCAACAAAGTAAATGACACTGAGATCGTCATATGGTCCAGGAATCTATCTTGGTTTTTTCAACTTGTGAAAGCTAGGAGCAAAAATCCATTGGGGCCAGAATGAAATCTATATGGGACATAGACATCAACTTCCCGTTGTTTACATGTGGGCGTGACATGTTGGGTAATAATAATGCTTGCTTGGGGATGGTATTGAAGAGGCCCAAGGTGGCTTTCATCACCTGATGTTTGATATGTCCCTGCAGTGGATTATGTGCAGTTGGCCAGAAGTCGGTGGTTGGGGGTCCTAACAGTTTAGGTCGCCGACCACAAAGGATTTGGATGGGAGGGGGAGAAAGCCACGTTCAAGATAAATTTCCATCAAATTTGCGCACAGGTTAAGGCATAGATGTTAATTATTGTGTGCACTTTGGCATCCCATGAAAAGTTCACAGTAAACACACGTCCATCAAAATGTATTATTTTTTCTGAAAATTTAAAGTTGTGGTTTGCCCATATCAGCACCCCACAGTGTGGCGACCAAAAGGGTTGGGAGGGGAGGAACATGGTTGCCCATGTGTCCTCGTCACCTTACAGACAGTGGGTTTCCTGGATTGCCAGGATGTCCACAGGTAAATTATTTTTAGGAAGCTCAGTTTTTTAGCCTGGGATGGAGATGCCTTGAGTCTGGCGATGTTCAGTGTTTAATTGTAAATAACACCATCATTCCTTAAAGGTGAGGGGAGGGCCCCTCAGGCCCTGCCACCCCTTGCTGCCATGCAAGCTCCACCAGTCTGTCCTTTTCCCTCTGGTGAGTGTGTGCGGATGGCATATTGTTTGGTGTATAGGTGTTATCTTTGATAATGTCTTTAATCAGAGATTTCTTGTTTGATTGGTTTTTTCTATCTTTGTGATTTTTTGAGTTATTGAGGATTTTCTGGTGCACCATAAGGTATGTCCAATGAACTTTCTAAAAATACTCAGCTATAATCAGATTGGAAAATCTTCTTGCATTTGTTGTTAATGAATCCAGTGGGTGTGTATCATGCACATATTGCGGGTTTGAGGGCTGGGTCCCCATCTGATTGGATGGGATTTTGGAATTACACCAAAGCAGAAAACTCAGCCTATTCAGTTTGGATCTGGGAAGGGGGATGGCGGAGGCCGCCATGGCTGCTGCCTTGGCCTGTGCACGTCATTGCTGTTTTGATTTTTTTTATTCTTGTGGGAACACAGGTTGTACCTGGATGTAGTACCCCTGTTCGCCCCATGGTAATGCAACACTAGAGTCTATTGTGGGCTTGCTTTGTCCCTCACACATTGCTTCCAAGAAAGCTTCATTTGGGATAATTCCCTCTATGATGGACAAGCGTGTAACTTGTGACCAAACGCCCAACAATGAGTACATATGGGTGGTGCGCTGTCAACTGTTACGTGGAATGGTAAAAGTCTGTTGTCCGTTAATAATAAGTGTTGTGGTGTGTGGGATCTGTGTTAGGTCCTCAGCTACCCTTGAGAACGGGGTAATAACCCTGATTTCCTTTCCTGTGCTGAGGTCAGGCATCAGTAAAATTTTTGCATTTTTGTGAGATGATTTCCCATAGCTTTGAAGTCCTGCTTTGAGATGTCTCTCAAGGACTTCATGCTTGATGGACATGGGGGGAAATCAAAAGTCACAAAAATTTGATTTGATTTTGTCCATTGCATGCGCTTGGTTTCCACCACATGTTGACCCTCCAGGAGGTCAACCACCATGTGCACCTGTGCAGCTGTGTCTGCTGCTTTTGCAGTTTTTAACCCAAGATCCAACCAACCTCAGGTCATTGAGTGCAGTGCTAAATACACAACTTCTGGGAAGTGGGTGCGTACATCCCTGCAAAACTTCTCCCAGAGAGCTGTTGAATTAATGTCCAGGTAAACTCAGACCCCAAATTCCACTGACAACAGTGGCTGCAAGCGGGGAGTTTTGATGTACTGGTTACACTTGGTTTGCCATTTCTAAGATTTCTAATGAAATATTCATTTGCAGTTTTCTTGTTTTTATCCAGACCACTGGTGTCCCCAGGGCGTTTTTGAACTTTAGGTGGTGCAAACACTGAACCTGTGCCTTTTACCACATTTGCCCAGCCCTTACTCAGCATTAGGCGTGTACTCATCTCCCCTTACTGTTTATCAAACTTTATCTGTCTTGAATCAAATCAGTTACAATTTCGGATTGCAATGGAAAAATGTCTTAATATCATAGAATATTTTTATTGAAATAATCTGAGTTGTTAAAAAAGACCTTATCTTTGTAGTTGTCTTGGTGTTGCTTTTTTAATTTATGTAAAATAAATAATCAATCTAGAATAAGCAATTAGAAGAATTGATTATTAATTGTGCATAACTTAAAATTTATGAATTGTTTTTATATAACTATAATTATGCTTTACTGGTTGATTAATGTGCTATATAAAATTTGGCATTTCACCATCTTAATTTTTTAGCAAAATTTTGTCTATGCATATGAAGGTAAATTTTTTTGTTCTAATTCTAACAGTTTACAGACTGTAAGATGTTAACATAATTTCATCTACTTTACAATATTATATGCTAGAATGGTAGATTTTTGAGGTCTTTTGTGCTCCTTGATGATTATTTTGACTAAAAATATAATAAAATGTTATTTTATAATTTGAACATAAATGTAACTAGGATTGCTTTTTGCAGTTGAGATATAATTGTTACTTGAGATGCCTAATTCTATACAATCTAATAAGAAAGATAGCATTTGCAATCCAACCTAAGGTCTCTTTTTAACTCTTTATTTTAAGGATCACCATCTAAATCAGTTTTGAATTTCTTAAGAAGACTATATTGTAAAGGATTATAGCCTGTTAACATTTAAATACTAACTTCCTAAGTATCTTTATACCATATTAGAACTTATATAAAAAACTATACTCTATAGTAAGGCAATAGGTACATATTGGTACATGAAAGGTGGAAAAGTTTCTTCTTGATTAAATATGTATAAAGTAAACTAAATTATAATAGTAAAAGTATTTTGCTGAGAGGTAGAAGCCAGGATTTATTATAAAAAGTAAAGTTAGCTAAAATTTTCAGGAAATAAGTATTGTATGAGTGAGACATAATTTTATATTTTAGATAGAAGCAGATGAATTAAATTTATATTTCAAATATTTTAAAAGTAGCTTATTTATCTCTAAATAGCATAATTATAAATTATGTTAATTAAGGTAAATAATTATGAAAATTTGAATTATGGATAGAGACTATATCATAAGATAGTTAAAATAAAAGGTAGGGAACAATTACAACTATTGTCAGGATTCTCCCTTAATTGGGGGAAGCCCTGAATAGGGGTCACAACCTGCCTATGGGCGAATGCCGGATTGGGCTCCCCATTAACTTGGGGTAAGCCTGATCTGAAGTATTGGTATTTGGCCCTGATAATTTATTAAAATTTAATAGTAATTTGGCACTAGCGACTAACGCTGAGGATGCTGAACAAACCAATTGGGCTGCAGGGAATTACTGTCAGATGTGGAAACCCAATTAATTAACCTTTTCAGGTGCACCAGCGACTTATGCCAAGGATGCGCCCAATCCCCTTGTATTATTTATTCTCTCTTGGCTTCAGCAATCAATGCAAAATCCACCCGTTCATCAATCCATCAAGGTTCTATAAATCTCTCAAAGATCATTTTAATAAATCACCTTTTCTCACATGCTCCTTTCCATTTTTTAGTTTTACTTTAAACCTTAGTGGCCTTTTAACTCGCTGGGAGCTTTGGGGCCCTGATTAATAGGGGCTGGGTTGGAGTTCCTCCCCCAAAGTCCCAACAGTGGTGCTCACTACAGGGGCACCCAAGTTCTCAGCAAGAGCTAAAAACAGAAGGAGTAGGGTGGTCCCTGGCCTCTGACCCAGGAGGGCAAGCCAGGTTACTGAGGTGTTATCCCCAATGCCAGCCTCAGTGTCAATGCCAGCCCCAGCGCTGATGCCAGGACCTTCTCCTGATGCTGGCTCCCACGCTGATGCCAGACCCAGCGCTGATGCCAGGTGTCAACCCCAATGCTGGGACCCCCTCCCAATGCCAGCCCCTGCGCTGATGCTGGTACCAGTACCAATGCCAGTTGCCAATCCTGATGCTGGCCCCAGAACCAATGATAGCTCTTATGCCAATGCTGAGGCTACTCCCTGATGACGCCCACCAGATCCCACCATTGTATCCATACTGGCTGCATTGGCTGTTCCACCCTGCTGCTTGGATCTGGTGCCCCCACCTCAGCTTTGACCCCTAGTAGAGGCTTGGAGGGGGCTCTTTTAGGATTCTCCCTTAATTGGGGGAAGCCCTGACTAGGTGTCATGGCCTGCCTATGGGCGGATGTCAGATTGGGCTCCCCATTAACTTAGGGTAAGCCTGATCTGAAGTATTGGGGATTGGCCCTGATAATTTATTAAAATTTGATAGTAACTTTGGCACTAGCGACTAATGCTGAGGATGCTGAACAAACCAATTGGGCTGCAGGGAATTACTGTCAGATGTGGAAACCCAATATATAAACCCTTTCAGGCGCACCAGCGACTTATGCCAAGGATGTGCCCAATCCCCTTATATCATTTATTCTCTCTTGGCTTCAGCAATCAATACCAAATCCACCCATTCACCAATCCATTGAGGTTCAATAAATACCTCGAGGATCATTTTAATAATCACTGTTTCTCACAATCTCATTTCCAATTTTAGTTTTACTTTGGGCATTAATGGCCTCTTAACTCGCTGGGAGCTTTGGGGCCCTGATTAATAAGGGCTGGGTTGGAGTTCCACCCCTAAAAGTCCCAACAACTATATTTAAAGACTAAGAAAACATTATAAGTAATCTTAATACCTTCCATATATCATATCAATTATATCCAACATATATAAATTTAAATTTAAATTTATTGTGGGGAAGGCTGACCATGGGATGGACACTTCCGAATATGACTCAGACGAGACAAAACTCAGTACCAGGTGAGGCACCCCAGAGAAGCGATGCTATCTCTTGTTGCCAGCGGGAACGCCACTTATGGGAAGGGGGAGGGAACGTGTGTAGGGGGCGTAGCCACTATTGAGCACGTGTGGAGGAAGGGGTCTGATTTGATGAACCAGACTGGGAACCAGGAGGAGACCAGCTGCCGGCGATGTGGTGGGAGATATCCAAACATCCACGCTTGAAAGTGATCCACCAAATGAGACCAGAATCTGTGGACAGCATCAGGGAGGGTGGGGATGGATCCAGCGATGGCATCCAAGACAATCGTGTGGATAGTCCACATGGCGATTGCAACCACCAGAGCATGAAGGGAGGGTGGGAGGGGGGAGGCCATTGATGAAGCAAACATATCTCTTGACAGACTGAAGGGATGTGTTTGATCCTGGCCTAGCAGACGTTGGACTTCGCGCCATATTACTTTAGAGGTGGGGCACTTCTCCAGGCGGTGAAACAGCGTTCCATACTGGCCACACACGACACAGGATGAGTGTAAAGCATTAGAGCGCTCAGCTGTACGATACACCCGCCTCAGGCAGCGCCACACATGGGAACGGACTTGGGGCTGCAACAGAGGATGGTGTGCGTATTTCCAGATAGTCTTTTGGGTCTCAGTGGATTAAGGGATGTCCATCATGTCCAGGTAGTCCACCCTGGATAGGACTTGGGGTCGAATGGGGATCACGCCATCATGGATGGGTAGCCCCTGTACCTCTTGTGTGAACTGAGGAGAGGGGCGGCCTCTCCAGGTTGTATGTCCACTAATACGGATTCTCCACTCTGCGCTTCGCATGGAGAGTAGGATTCGTTTGTAGTGGGTTTTGGTCCCGTGAGGACCTATGGCTGATGTGTGTGATGCGAGGTATTTCATCAGGGAGTGGGGGTTTGATGGATTGTTGAGGCCCAAGGCTCGGGAGAAGTTGGAGCAGGCTGCGCAGGACCAGTGTTGGGATGGGAGTGTAGGAGCAGTGACGGCCGCAATCCAGGTGCCTAGGATCTTGGCGGCATGGGCTTTGAAGTCAAGTAGGCTCATGCCACCATGATGATGAGGGCCAAACATGACCTCTAGCCGTACTGGTGGAGGGCGGCCTGACCAAAGCCAACCTTGTAGCAAAGCATACAGGGATTTGAAGAAGCTTGGGGAGAAGGGGATGGCGTGGGCTCCAAACCAGACTTTGGATAGGAGCATAGAGTTGGCAAGAACAACCCTGCCAGTGAGGGTAGTAGGGTGGGCTCTGAGAGAGGAGATTCGCTTCGTCACGTTGTCCAGTATATGGCCCTCCATTACTGCTGACACGTATCCTCCTGCCTCCAACCACACGCCCAGATGGCGTACCGGTCCTATGGTAGGTCGCGGCACAAAGGGGAGCACCAGTGGAGCGGTGTGTTTTGAGTTAGTAAGGCGTGGACTTGGGCGAGCAGCTGGGCTGGGTTGGGAACTACTTGCTGGGGCCCAGCAGTTCTGAAACTGACCAAGGAGGATGATTTCAGTTTTGGAGGCGTTCAGTGCCGCGTTGCTTACCCGGGAATATTCCTGGATGAGGGCTTCAAGCGCGCGTGCATCTTTGTTATTAGACACCCCCACCACGCAATCATCTGCAAATGCCATCATCTTGACTAGGGTTTGGCCTGGCACATGGACCCCAGTGAGTTGGGCATTCACATTTCGCAGTAGTGGGTCAAGGCTGAAGTTGTATAAGAGTGGGCTCAGGGGGTCCCCTTGTCGCAGGCCCCTTTGAGGATGGACTACTTCCATTAGGAAACCTGGGCCACGCACAGCCATTGTTGCAGATTCCATGAGCAGCATCACCCAGTTAATGAAGCGGGGAGGTAGGCGGAATTGTTGGAGGCAGGCCCTAAGGTATTCCCAGTTTACTCTATCATAGGCCTTTTGTTGGTCCAAGAATACAATTGCCCCAGAGGCTGTGGACTGACACACATTAGCCACAGAGTGCACGTTATCCCAAATCGACCTTCTGGGGATGAAACTAAATTGTTCTGGAGAGATGGTGGCAGATGCTACAGTCCCTAAACGGTTAGCCATGATTTTTGTTAAAATTTTGGTGTCTGTGTTTGTTAGAGAAATGGGGCGCCAGTTGGCTAAGTCTAGCCTATCCCCTTTCTTGAAGAGTGTGACTGTAAAAGCCTCATGTCCTCCTGGTAGGAGGCGCGTTTCCAACAGGCTTTGGTTGAGTGAGGCTAGCAGCAATGGGGATATGTATTTAAAATATTTTTTGTAGAACTCATATGGAATGCCATCTGGGCCTGGGCATTTTCGGTTTGGCACACCGCGAATGGTAGTCCATAATTCGTTCAGAGTAATTATATTCATTATTTCCGGGTATCGGAAAATGGTGCGGATATGAGCTCTGTCGAGAGATTCTGTCATTTCTGGCCAGCTGAATTGGTTCAGCTCGGTATAACTTGGAGTAATATCTTTGCGTTTTGATTGCCACTTCAGCCGGTGTGTCCATGATAGAATTATCCAATCTTCGCACCTGTGTGCAGGCCACACTCTGGCGTGGTGCAAAAATTTTTTTTGAAGAAGTATGCGGTGCACTTGTCGCCTTTAGTGATGCGTGTGGCCCTGTATTGGACACAAACCTGATGTTTGTGTTGCCTTTCAAGTGCGTTGAGGTGGGCTGCTGCCTCTGCCCACTTCTGGCCCCATGCAGGGCTATATCCTGAGGCTGAAATGTTGGACTCCAAGTGGGCCAATTCCACCAGCGCGCGCAATATAACCGCCGATGTGGCTGTGAGCGTCTGGATGAGAGATGGTGATAGTGGTGGATGGTGTCTTTTTTGAAAGTTGCCCATGTGGAAATGGGGTCCGCACAAAATGGTGCAACAAATGATTTTGCCAAAGTTGCCTCTTCCACCCACGTGGAAAATCCTGGTGATGCAAGCTCTGGGGGGCAGATTTTGCACCAATGTGGAGCCTTTGCAACTGTGATGGGTAAGTGGTATGTTATTGAGACCAGTCGGTGGTCGGAGAATTCCATTTTCGTTGTTTTGAAGTGGGAGATCTAGGGTTAGATTTTTGCCGGTGCTAGAATAAGGTCAATGCGGGTCATGGACCTTAATTGGCCGTTGTGGATGTGGGGACGCGTCATGTTTTTGAGCAGTGGGGCATGTCGCGGCAGCACATCTATTAACCCAAGGGTGGCTTTTAGAACGCATAGTTCTACATGACCCTGTGGGGTGTGGGGTGAGGGCAGCCACCGGTCCGTTGGTGAGGTTAGCCAACAGTTCATGTCACCGATTAGGAAAGAATCAGGGGGTAGCAGGAGGGATTTGACCAATGAGAAAAATTCCCGACGCTCTTGTGCACCATTTGGGGTGTAAATGTTGACGATTGTGTGTGCAACATTGGCCCATGAGAAGGTGACAACGAGCACTCAGTCATTTAGGAATGTTTCTGAAGATGTAAATTTGAAAAAATTGTTTTTCCAAATTAGCACCCCACAGTGCTTCGACCAAAAGGATAGGGATGGCAGGAGCATTGTTTTCCAAGCATCCTCGGAACCTCGTGGACAGTGGGTCTCCTGGATGGCCAGGATATCTACGGGTAAATTATTTTGTAAAAAACTCAGTTTCCTAGCCTGGGACGGGAATCCTTGAGTCTGGCAATATTCAGCATCCCTAGAGTGAAGGTTTCCCCCATCGCACCTTAGGTGTGTGGGGGTGGGCCCCCGGGCCCACCAGCCTCTTCCAGGTCCCCACGGGCTTTCACAGCAGTGCGGGTATTAGCAGCAACGCTATCGGGGTTTTTGTTAATTTTTGCAGAAAGAGTCGCGTTGGCTTTGGCCTTCGCTTTTTGTTTTCCCGACATTGGACAAATTTTTGTGGTGCGGATAAGTTCGGTGCACCGTTGAGTGGGGCAAAAAAAAATTTTTGGTTGGAATAGGTCCCAAGTCAGTTTCAACTGGGGCTTGGGTGCAGCGATTGGGTGAGATTGAATCTCCCATCAGATCCTCGGATTGAGTGGCCTGTTTGGCTTGGGCCTCCCAATCTGATTGGGTGATGGATTCCCGAGTTGCTTCCGCCAAAAAGGTCTCCATGTCCTCCTGGCGTTGTGAGTGTGGGATGGTGGTGGTGACCTTGGCTGCTTCCTTGGCCATGGCCCTATGGGCCTGCTTGGCCTTCTTCCACTCCTGCAGGGAGATGGGCTTTACCAATAGGTAGCAGCCATGTGCTCCCCATGGGAAAGCCTCTTTGGTGCTTGTGGTTGGTTTGTAGTGCGCCTCTCCGCTGGCCATGGCCGCCAAGGGGTGCTCTTGGAATGTAACGCCCTCTTTAATGGGGCACGCGTGTGCCTTATGGCTGAACGCGTCACAGTGGGTGCAAATGGGGGGCGCGCTGTCCACGGTTACCCGGAATGGGTGGGTGGTGTGCCCTGCGATATCAATAAAGGTGGAGTGTGGGATCTGGGTTAGGTCCTTCGCGATCTCCTCAGTTGGGGTCAGAACTGCGATGGCTTTGCCGGTGCACAGGTGTGGCATCAGCGTGAAATGTTACATTTTGAAAGATTGTATTTCGCCGTATATGGCGAGACCATCTTTCAGGTGTTGCTCCAAAATGTCACGTTTTACCATAGTAGGCAAAAAGTCAAACGTGAGGAAAATTTGGTTTGATTTTGTCCATCTGGTGCATTTAGTTTCGACAACCCATTGCCCTTTGGGGAGGTCAACCACTACGCGCACCGCTGCAGCTTTGTCTGCTGCTATTTTGTTTTCAAAACCTAGGTCCAGCCAACCGCGTGACATGGAGTGAGGTGCAACGTACACCGCGGTTGGGAAAATTTTGTGTACATCTTCACAAAATTTTTCCCATAGGGCCGTTTTTTGGATGTCCAGATAACCACGGACTCCGAATTCCACCGACGAAAGTAGCTGGGAATGTGGCGTGTTGATGTACTGGTTGCATCGTGCTTGCCACGCGAGTATCTCCGGGGAAATTGTGACCGCCAGTTTTTTTAGATTTTTTTCTATTCTGCCAGATTCTTTGGGGCGTTTTTGAACGTTAGAGGCTGCGGGCCTTCCACCTGCTCCTCTTGCCTTGCTTGCCCAACTGCTCCCAGACATGGGCGCAGACTAATCCCCTCTATGAGATTATCAAACTAGATTTAGTCTTGAATTGAATGGGTTGCAAAAGTGTTTGCAACAAGAAAGAAAAGTTTATCCAACATATATAGATATCTACTTTATAGTCCATATCAAAAGTTTAGCTTATATATTAAATAAGCATATTATAATAAATTTACATTTTTATTTCTTATTGAAATCACTAATTACAACTGATTTTACTCAAGACTAGGTCATTTTGATAATCAACAAAAGGAGATGAGTTTACATCCAACTTCTGGTAAAGGTTGGGCAAGCGTAGTAAAGGGCACAGGGTCAGTATATGCACCCACAAAGTTTGAAAACGCCCTGGCAACACTGGTGGCCAAGATTAAACATAGAAACCAGTGTTGTACATTTCGCTGAATATTTTAGCCTGGCAAGCAAATCGCAACCAGTACATCAAGACTCCACATTCCTAGCCTTGTCATCAGTGGAGCACAAGGCTTGAGTTTTTTGGCTATCAATTTAACGGCACTTTGGGAAAAGTTCTGCGGTGATATTCAAACACTTCCTGGACGCTGTATATGTTGCACCACATTCTATGACCCATGGATGGTTGGATATTGGGTTTTAATCTTCACAAGCAGTTGATGCCACTGCATAGGTGTGCGTGGTGGTCAATCTCCCAGATGGTCAATGGGTGGTCAAAACAAAGCACACACATTGGCTTAAATCTAACCAAATATTTGTCACTTTAGACCAACCCACAACGGTGAAATGTGAAGTGCTGGATCACAACCTCTAAGTTGGGCTTAGAAGCTATGGAGAACTTCACTCTTTTGAAATGCAGCGCTTCACGCTTATGCCAGAGCTTATCATGGGCAAAGCAATTGCAGTGATTACCCCAACTGCAGTCATTGTGGAAGACTTGACCCAAAGCTCCCACACCGCTGTTATCAATATTGACAGGCAGGAATACTTCCTGTTCCACATTATGGTGGATACCGCACCCCATATCTGCACCTTTTGTCATGCTTTTGGCCATAAGGCACACACCTGCCCTTCCAGAGAGAGCATCTCTCAAAATGAAATTCTCCCAATGCAATTGGAAGCGCCAACTCCCATTATGAACCTGTCATTGATACTGATGCTGCCTTCCCATGGAGTGCACAGGGATGTTACATTCAGGTAAAACCTGTGTCCCCACAAGAATGCAAAAAGGCCAAACAGGCCAATAGAGCAGCGGCCAAGGTGGTGGCTTCGGCAGTGTCCATGATCCCGCCTGCCCAGACTAAAGCTGACATCAAGTCATTTGCAGATGAAGTGGCTTGAGAATATGATCACCAATCATATTGGGCCCACCAACCTGTGGAACAAGAGATCGGTCAAATTCACCCATGCAAAGTTACTATACATCAATCAAAACTGATTCCCCCAACCCAACTTTCCCCAAGTTTTTGTTGACCTTCGATGGTGCACTGCAGGAGCACTGAAATACAAAATGTTGACCTAAAGCAAACAAAAAACATTAAAACCAATACTAAACCCAGCGTGAATGATACCCTTAAGGAGACATACACAGGGGCACAACCCTGATTGCAAACAGTAGCTGCTGATAAAGCAGCGCTGGAAGGGCAAGGGGCCCCTTCCCATTTCACCTAAGGTGCAATGGGGGGATCCTTCACAATAAGGACGTTGAACATTGCTTGACTCAAGGCCTTGCCATCCTGGGCTAGGAAACTTATTTTTTTTATAATTTACTGGTGGACATCCTGGCCATTCAGGAATCCCACTGTCCACACGGTGCTGAGGACACATGGGCAACCATGCTCCTCACCTCTCTTTTTTGTTCACTGCACTGTGGGGTGCTTATATGTGCAACCCATAGCTTTGAAATTTATATACAAAAATTTGTATCTTGATGGTCATGTGCTTGTCATGTCTTTTTCATGTGGTGATAAAATGCATGCTATAGTTAATGTTTATGCCCCAACCTGTGTGTGGTCTTGATGAGATTTCCTCTCAGCTGTAACTTCCCTCCCACTTCCACCTGATCCATTTGTAGTGGGTGACCTGAACTTCTGGGTCAACCCGGCCACTGACCACTGGCCTTCAACGCCTTCTCCACACAGGGTAATGTCAAACTCTGCATTCTAAAATCAACCTTAGGCTTTTTGATACCCTCCCCAAGCATGTACCATTGCTACCCAAAATGTCCCGTCCCCATCTGCACAATGGTCAGCTTGGGTCTATGTCCTGCATTGACCTTATTCTTACCCCGTTGATCTTTTTCCCCCAGATTGTGCGCTTTACAATGACGAAAATCAATTTTTTGACCACATGATGGTATTGATACATTTCACTTTATCAAACCCAGCGGCACAGGCACCAAAGTGGTGCAAATTTCATCCAGCCAAGATCACGTTGCCCATGTTTTCTGCATGGGTGGACACCAAAAACTTCAGCACCAGAGCTCGCCACACCATTCCGTGCTTAACCATTTTCTACCTGGTTAACTCTAAAGCAAACACCATCCTTCAGGCATGCCATATCTTATTGCATCACTATTGGGATGCCTCGGTGAACATTAAGCTCACACTAGCAGAAGTGGGCCATCTGGAGTCTAATGTCCCTGCTGCAAGGTGCAGCCCAGCTTGGGGTCATGAGTGGGCAGAAGTGTCTGCTCGTCTCAATGCACTGGTAAGACAACACAAACATCGCATTTGTGTTCAATTTAAGGCAAAAAAGTTAATGGCAGGTGACACATGCTCCACCTATTTTTTCATAAATTCTTCATGTTGCAACAGAGCTTGGCCTGCACACAAGTGAGGCATCAAGACAACTTCTTCGCAGACACTTTAGCCAAAGTTGCAGTCAAAGTCTGAAACCTTTAACCCAAGTTGTATAAGTCTGAACCAGTCGAACCAGCCAAAATTAATGAATAACTCAATGGTGCACATATCTGCATCATTTCCTGATAATTTAGAGTCAATGAATTTAATTACTCAGGACAAACTCTGGTATTACATTTGCGGTGCACCGCAAAGGAAGTGCTCAGGTCTAGATGGGATTTTATATGAGTTTTACAAGGATATTTTAATTATTTCTTTTCTTTGTTGCTTGCCTCAATGAACAAATGTCTTTTAGAAATGCACCTCCTTCCTGGGGGCCAGGAGGCCTACATGATAACTCTGTATAAGAAAGAGGATAAGCTGGACTTGGCAAACTGGCGCCCCATATCACTTACTGATACAGATATTAAGTTATTTACTAAAATTATGTCCAACCGCCTAGGGGAAGTTTCCTCTGAAGTAATCTCATCTGAGCAGTTCGGTTTTATCCCTAAGTGGTCAATATGGGACAACATACACACAGTAGCCGATGTCTGCCAATCCACAGCTACTGGGGCGCTTGTGTTCTTAGACCAACAGAAAGCTTATGATAGGGTCAACTGGGATTACCTCTGTTGGGATTTTTGCCCATATACCCAGCCTACTAGATTACCAGGAATTGCTAGGGGAAAATTCCCTAAGGCTAAGTGAATCATAAATTGGTAGGCCTGAGTTTCAGAGGAACTATGTTTAGAGGATTTTGGGATATTTGCCTGGTTATATCCATCGAGGATTGATCTGGACAAATACTTAAGATCTCATTGGGCGGATTTGCTGACAAAATAGGGGCATCTGATAGTGATTAACTATCAGGTGTACCGATTAGGATCAGTCAGGTTTCATCACTTACTGATTGGGAATGAATAGCAAGTTGCGAGGCGAGTGATGCCACCTGCAACTAGCAAATTGACCAGTTGGTGCATGACCTGCCTTAATGGGTAATAAGTCCCATTACCTAAGCAGGTCGCTAGCCAAATATGGTTGGTTCACTTGGATCAAGAGGAAAACGTTAGGGACACGTTTTCCAACTCTTTCCATTTAGGTCTCAAAGGATGTACAATGACAGAATCCTAGCCAGGATGGGGAAGACCATCGCTGCTAAGAAGAGGATGGGTGATTAAATGGCAACAGCTGTCATTTCATTAAGGAGGTGTCAACCAAGGGTTAGATGACCGAATCCCAGCTATAAATTCCCTAGGATTCAATTATAATAAAAACCCAGAATTTAGAACAGAGTTATATAATTCTATAGTTTTCATCTGGTATATAGTTTAATTAGTAAACTATTATCAGCTTTCCATTGTGCTATTCTTCTCAAGTATATTATTGCTGTGTGCGATAATTGGGAGACTCTTAGAGAAAAGAGTAAAGATCTGAGCGTGGATCTAGAGAAGAAGCAGACACAATTGGGGATTGCTGCCAACTGTGTGTTGGACTGAAGAGATTGTCACCAGGGAATCTCAGCAAAGATGGGTTGGACAGAATGAGGGAACAAATCACTAGATCATGACATCTTAAGTATTTAATTGGGAATACTGACTGAGCGTTGGGCTGAGATATAAGAATTCATACTCAACTACGGATAATAGTCATCATACTATTATCAACAAATAATATAATCTACTATACAATGCAGATGAAGTGCACAAGAAAACCAAACCTGTGCAGTAAAAAGATTACTAGAACTCTTTGTTAATAATAACCCCTCTAGTAAATTTTTACAAGTTGGTGCTCACTACAGGGGTGTAGTTGAGTAGAAGAACTTAGAACATGATGTCCTATGAAGATGTCTTTAATTATGGAAATAAGTTACTATGGAAAGTAACTTTTATAAAGATACTCAAGTTCAGGGAAAAGGACTTGCAGCCTAGATATGAAACTATCTCGAGCTGCAAGAAAACCTTTTCCACTGGACATCTACTTTAGATGAGGAGTAACAGCAGGGCCACCTCGGGTTCAAATTGGGTCAGCTGGAAATAGTCCCAAGGAACAGCAGGGCCAACTCAGGTTGAAATTGGGTCCACTGGAAATAGTCTCAAGGAACAGCAGAATCATTTCAGGTTGTAATTGGGTCTGCTCTAAATAGTCCTGAGTAGTGAGTGTTTAGATGAGGCGTTGGATGAAATAAGAAGCAATCAATCAAGAGGATTGGATTGCCATACTAATAAAGATATGAAGACAAAACAGAAAATGATTGATCCAAGATAGTGGAGAAAATCATTTTACTCAATAACACTCAACAAATGATCAGAAGTTGCTGGAAACGAGTTCATCAATTTAGGAGAAGTTGATTGAAGCTAACGAGGCCAGAACGACCTGTGTAATTAAGGATAACCACAAAGGCTAAAAATCGTTTTCAGGAGAAAAATGATTTGAACAATTATATGGAACTGTTGGCTAATGCGATATGAGGATCCAAAGCATCAGTTTTTGGAATATGAGATGAAAATTAGGATCTGTTGGACGAATAACCAGTTAGGATCAAAGACCTAATATTCAAGAGTATTGCCAAAGTTGGTAAGAGTAGTCTATATGTGAAGAAACAGCGCTGCTGGTCATATAGTGAAGAAAATCAATACTAATTGAAAGTATTGAGCCAAAGAGTAAATAGTTGCAATGTTCCCAGCGGACCTCTGAACCATTAAATGGTTATGACCTGAGATTTTGGTCAAGTTCCAGAAGAGGACCACTGAACCAAATGGATGGTTAAATCTTAAGAGGGTAAGATTTTGAACCATGATAACTGGTAGGTTTAAGTACCTAGGACCCAGTTTGGATGAAGGGGAAAAGAAGGACCTCTGAGCTTTTTATAGGTTGCAAGTACCATTGAAAAAGAAAAATACAATATATATATAATATATAAAAATAAAACTTTTCCTTCCCGTTGCAAACACTTTTGCAACCCATTCAATTCAAGACTAAATCTAGTTTGATAATCTTATAGAGGGGATTAGTCTGCGCCCATGTCTGGGAGCAGTTGGGCAAGCAAGGCAAGAGGAGCAGGCGGAAGGCCCGCGGCCTCTAACATTCAAAAACGCCCTGGAGAATCTGGCGGAATAGAAAAAAATCTAAAAAAACTGGCGGTCACAATTTCCCTGGAGATACTCGCATGGCAAGCACGATGCAACCAGTACATCAACACGCCACATTCCCAGCCACTTTCGTTGGTGGAATTCGGAGTCTGTGTGTATCTGGACATCCAAAAAATGGCCCTATGGGAAAAATTTTGTGAAGATGTACACAAAATTTTCCTGACCGCGGTGTACGTTGCACCTCACTCCATGTCACACGGTTGGCTGGACCTAGGTTTTGAAAGCAAAATAGCAGCAGACGAGGCTGCAGCGGTGCACATAGTGGTTGACCTCCCTGAAGGGCAACGGGTTGTCGAATTAAATGCACCAGATGGACAAAATCAAACCAAATTTTCCTCACGTTTGACTTTTTGCCTACTACGGTAGAATGTGACATTTTGGAGCAACACCTGAAAGATGGTCTCGCCATATACAGTGAAATACTTCTTTCAAAATGCAATGTTTCATGCTGATGCCACACCTGTGCACCGGCAAAGCCATTGCAGTTCTGACCCCAACTGAGGAGATCGCGAAGGACCTAACCCAGATCCTGCACTCCACCTTTATTGATATCGCAGGGCACACCACCCACCCATTCCAGGTAACCGTGGACAGCGCGCCCCCATTTGCACCCACTGTGACACGTTTGGCCATAAGGCGCACACATGCCCCATCAAAGAGGGCGTCACATTCCAAGAGCACCCCTCGGCGGCCATGGCCAGCAGAGAGGCGCACTACAAACCAACCGCAAGCACCAAGGAGGCTTTCCCATGGGGAGCACAAGGCTGCTACCTATTGGTAAAGCCCATCTCCCCGCAGGAGTGGAAGAAGGCCAAGCAGGCTATAGGATTGCGGCCAAGGAAGCGGCCAAGGCCACCACCACCATCCCACACTCACAATGCCAGGAGGACATGGAGACCTTTGTGGCAGAAGCAACTCAGGAATCCATCACCCAATCAGATTGGGAGGCCCATGCCGAATGGGCCACTCAATCTGAGGATCCAATGGGAGATTCAATCTCACCCAATCGCTGCACCCAAGCCCCGGTCAAAACTGACTTGGGACCTATCCCAACCAAAAAAATTTTTTTGCCCCACTTGACGGTGCACCGAACTTATCCGCACCGCAAAAAATTTGTCCGACGTCGGTAAAACAAAAAGCGAAGGCCAAAGCCAACGCGACTCTTTCTGCAAAAATTAACAAAAACCCCAATAGCGTTGCTGCTGATACCCACACTGCTGTGAAAGCCCGTGGGGACCTGGAAGAGGCTGGTGGGCACAGGGGCCCACCCCCTCACACCTAAGGTGTGATGGGGGAAACCTTCACTCTAGGGATGCTGAATATTGCTGGACTCAAGGCCTCCCCATCCCGGGCTAGGAAACTGAGTTTTTTACAAAACAATTTACCCATGGAAATCCTGGCCATCCAGGAGTCCCACTGTCCATGAGGTTCCGATGAAGCTTGGAAAACAATGCTCCTACTATCCCTATCCTTTTGGTCAAAGCACTGTGGGGTGCTAATTTGGAAAAACAAATTTTTTAAATTTACATCTTCAGAAACATTCCTAAATGGCCGAGTGCTCGTTGTCACCTTCTCATGGGCTGATGTTGCACACACAATCATCAACATTTACGCCCCAAACGGTGCACATGAGCGTCAGGAATTTTTCTCGTTGGTCAAATCCCTCCTGCTACCCTCGATTCTTTCCTAATTGGTGACATGAACTGTTGGCTAACCTCACCAACGGACCGGTGGCCACCCTCACCCCACACCCCACAGGGTCACGTAGAACTACGCGTTCTAAAAGCCACCCTTGGGTTAATAGATGTGCTGCCGCGACATGCCCCACTGCTTGAAAACATGACACATCCTCACGTCCACAATGGCCAATTAAGGTCCATGACCTGCATTGACCTTATTCTAGCACCGGCGAAATTCCAACCCCACATCTCCCACTTCAAAACAACAAAAATGGAATTCTCTGACCACTGACTGGTCTCGATAACATACCACTTACCCATCACAGTTGCAAAGGCCCCACATTGGTGCAAAATCTGCCCCCCAAAGCTCGCGTCGCCAGGATTTTCCACGTGGGTGGAAGAGGCAACTTTGGCAAAATCGTTTGTTGCACCATTTTGCGCGGACCCCATTTTCACATGGGCAACTTTCAAAGAAGACACCATCCACCACTATCGCCATCTCTCATCCAGACGCTCACAAGCCACATCGGTGGTTATATCGCATGCGCTGGTGGAATTGGCCCACTTGGAGTCCAACATTCCAGCCTCAGGATATAGCCCTGCATGGGGCCAGAAGTGGGTGGAGGCAGCCGCCCACCTCAATGCACTTGAAAGGCAACACAAACATCGGGTTTGTGTCCAATACAGGGCCACATGCATCACTAAAGGTGACAAGTGCACCACATACTTCTTCAAAAAAATTTTTGCACCATGCCAGAGCATGGCCTGCACACAGGTGCGAAGATTGGATAATTCTATCGTGGACACACCGGCTGAAGTGGCAATCAAAATGCAAAGATATTACTCTGAGTTATACCGAGCTGAACCAATTCAGCCGACTGAAATGGCAGAATTTCTCAACTGAGCTCATATCTGCACCATTTTCTGATACCCGGAAATAATGAATATAATTACTCTGAAATGAATTATGGACTACCATTTGAGGCGTGCCAAACCGAAAATGCCCAGGCCCAGATGGCATTCCATATGAGTTCTACAAAAAATATTTTAAATATATATCCCCATTGCTGCTAGCCTCACTCAACCAAAGCCTGTTGGAAACGCGCCTCCTACCAGGAGGACATGAGGCCTTTACAGTCACACTCTTCAAGAAAGGGGATAGGCTAGACTTAGCCAACTGGCGCCCCATTTCTCTAACAAACACAGACAACAAAATTTTAACAAAAATCATGGCTAACCGTTTAGGGACTGTAGCATCTGCAACCATCTCCCCAGAACAATTTTATTTCATCTCCAGAAGGTCAATTTGGGATAACGTGCACTCTGTGGCTAATGTGTGTCAGTCCACAGCCTCTGGGGCACTTGTATTCTTGGACCAACAAAAGGCTTATGATAGAGTAAACTGGGAATACCTTAGGGCCTGCCTCCAACAATTCCGCCTACCTCCCTGCTTCATTAACTGGGTGATGCTGCTCACAGAATCTGCAACAATGGCAGTGCACGGCCCAGGTTTCCTAACGGAAGTAGTCCGTCCTCAAAGGGGCCTGCGACAAGGGGACCCCTGAGCCCACTCTTATACAGCTTCAGCCTTGACCCACTACTGCGAAATGTGTGTGCCCAAATCACTTGGGACCATGTGCCAGGCCAAACCCCAGTCAAGATGATGGCATTTGCAGATGATTGCGTGGTGGGGGTGTCTAATAACAAAGATGCATGCGCGCTTGAAGCCCTCATCCAGGAATATTCCCGGGTAAGCAACGCGGCACTGAACGCCTCCAAAACTGAAATCATCCTCCTTGGTCAGTTTCAGAACTGCTGGGCCCCAGCAAGTAGTTCCCAACCCGGCCCATCTGCTCGCCCACGTCCACGCCTTACTAACTCAAAACACACCGCTCCACTGGTGCTCCCCTTTGTGCCACGACCTACCATAGGACCGGTACGCCATCTGGGCGTGTGGTTGGAGGCAGGAGGATACGCGTCAGCAGTAATGGAGGGCCATATACTGGACAACGTGACGAAGCGAATCGCCTCTCTCAGAGCCCACCCTACTACCCTCACTGGCAGGGTTGTTCTTGCCAACTCTATGCTCCTATCCAAAGTGTGGTTCGGAGCCCACGCCATCCCCTTCTCCCCAAGCTTCTTCAAATCCCTGTATGCTTTGCTACAAGGTTGGCTTTGGTCAGGCCGCCCTCCACCAGTACGGCTAGAGGTCATGTTTGGCCCTCATCATCATGGTGGCATGGGCCTACTTGACTTCAAAGCCCATGCCGCCAAGATCCTGTGCACCTGGATTGCGGCCATCACTGCTCCTACATTCCCATCCCAACACTGGTCCCGCGCGGCCCGCTCCAACTTCTCCTGAGCCTTGGGCCTCAACAATCCATCAAACCCCCACTCCCTGATGAAATACCTCGCATCACACACATCAGCCACAGGTCCTCACGGGACCAAAACCCACTACAAACGAATCCTACTCTCCATGCGAAGCGCAGAGTGGAGAATCCGTATTAGTGGACATACAACCCAAAGAGGCCGCCCCTCTCCTCAGTTCACGCAAGAGGTACAGGGGCTACCCATCCATGATGGCGTGATCCCCACTCGACCCCAAGTCCTATCCAGGGTGGACTACCTGGACATGATGGACATCCCTTATTCCACTGAGACCCAAAAGACTATCTGGAAATACGCACACCATCCTTTGTTGCAGCCTCAAGTCCGTTCCCATGTGTGGCGCTGCCTGAGGCGGGTGTATCATACAGCTGAGCGCTCTAATGCTTTACACTCATCCTGTGTCGTGTGTGGCCAGTATGGAACGCTGTTTCACCGCCTGGAGAAGTGCCCCACCTCTAAAGTAATATGGCGCGAAGTCCAACGTCTGCTAGGCCAGGATCAAACACATCCCTTCAGTCTGTCAAGAGATATGTTTGCTTCATCAATAGCCTCCCCCTCCCACCCTCCCTCCGTTCTCTGGTGGTTGCAATCGCCATGTGGACTATCCACACGATTGTCTTGGATGCCATCACTGGATCCATCCCCACCCTCCCTGAAGCTGTCCACAGATTCTGGTCTCATTTGGTGGATCACTTTCAAGCATGGATGTTTGGATATCTCCCACCGCGTCGCCGACAGCTGGTCTCCTCCTGGTTCCCAGTCTGGTTCATTAAATCAGACCCCTTCCTCCACATGTGCTCAATAGTGGCTACGTCCCCTACACACGTTCCCTCCCCCTTCCCATAAGTGGCGTTCCCGCTGGCAACAAGAGATAGCATCGCTTCTCTGGGTGCCTCCCCTGGTACTAAGTTTTGTCTCGTCTGAGTCATATTCAGAAGTGTCCGTCCCATGGTCGGCCTTCCCCACAATAAATTTAAAATATAATATAAAAATATAAAATATTGATTTTTATGGTCTATGAGTTTTGGACCTAGGAAGCATGAGAAATCCTGATGGCCAAATTGAGGAGATTCCACAATTTTGGAAACCTTGATGAGATGGGATTACCAGTTGGGGTGCTAAGAGCATCAAACTATTGGTTGATTGAGAGCAACTCGCTGATCTGTCAGAAGGCCAGCAAGAGGAGGTGCTCAAATTATTCGAAAAGTATTGGGAAGCGTTCACTCAGGATGACCATGACTTTGGATGCGCATGAGATGTGATCCACAAGGTCAATACCAGGGAAAAGTTGCCGATCAGAATGAGACCAATGCGACAATTGAAAGCTGCTGAAGCAGTAGTGGAGGATGAAATCAGCAAACTAATGAAGCATGGGCTTCTAGTTCTGTCATTGAGTCCCTGGCGAGTCTGATTCTTATTGTGAGAAAAAGGATGGCTCTAAATTAATGGTGATTGACTACTGAAAGCAGAATAAAATTATGAAAAAGGATTCATATCCCCTACTGAGGATTGACAATGCATTAAACCGATTGGGAGAAGCGAAGTATTTCTCCACAATGGATCTGATCTTGGGATATTGGCAGATTGACTTGCCAAAAGAAGACCAGGAGAAATGGCGATTATTACCGCGCAGGGGCTATACCAACTGACGAGGATGCCTAGGGTCTATGTAATGCGCCTGCAACGTTCCAGAGGGCCATGGATGCCATACTTAGCGACTTGAAGTTGTCATGCATCCTGGTATACTTGGATGATATAAAAGTGTTCAGTAGGACGTTTACTGATCACCTACACCACTTGTAAGAAGTATTCAAGTGACTCTGTGGCTAACCTGAAGATTAAGCCAAGGAAGTTCCACTTCTTCAATAAAGAGTTGGAATATCTGGGATTCATAATAAACTTTAGTGGATTGCAGCTGTAAGCCCAGAAGATAGAAGCTATAGAACGGATGGCTGTGCTGAAGATTGTCAGAGACGTCCAAGTGCTTCTTGGGATGGTTGGATACTACAGAAGATTTATTTGGGACTTCGCCTGAATAGCTGTGCCATTATTCTATTTTTATTGAAGGATCCAAAAAAGAAACATATGTAATGGAGAAGCCCAGGAATCCTTTAATGAGCTACGCCGGTATTTAATAGATTCTCTGATTCTGAAATATCCAAATTTTGATCGAGAGTTTATTATACAAGCTGATGCTTCATTGATGGCGATTGGCACCATACTAAGCCAAGTAGACAAACTTGGGGATGAACATCTGGTGGCATATGTGAGACAGACACTCTCAGCCGCTGAGAGGAACTACACCATGACTGATAATGAATACCTTGCGGTCATTTACGCGTGTAAACAGTTTTGGGTGTACATCCATAGAATGCACTTTAAAGTGGTGACAGACCACTCTTTGTTGCATTGGATTCACAATTTTAGAGAGCCAGAAGGATGACTGTCCCGATGGGCACTTAAGCTACAGGTTTACAATTATGAGATTGTCCACCAAGAAGGGCTTCTCACCAGAATGCAGATGGCTTATCGCAGTTACCAATGGTCCAGATGGTATACCCGCAGGTGGATGAGCTATTCCAGAGAATGTTTGATGAAGGAATCGGGAATGAGACCCAAGAAATCTAAGGTGCACTTTGGAAAGTGATGGAAAACACCAAGACCATGGATGGACAAGTGTTTAAGACGATCAACAGGAAGGGATATTATTCCTGAAGCCATTGGAAAGAGCAGCTATCATGCAAGCAGCTCACAAGGTTGTCTTGCATGGAGCCAGAGGAAAACAACCAATCATATTCGCCAGTACTACTACTGGGAATCCATCAACTACGATGTTGCGGAATATCTAGCTTGTTGCATGGAGTGCCAGCTGCACAAACCACATGAGAATACAACTGGATACCAACAGGTCTGCCCTGGATTTGCCCGGCATACGGTGTCCATTGATGTAATGGGACCGTTGACAATGAGCACAGGGGGAGTCAAGTACATCATAGTTGCCATTGACCATCTGACAAGATGGGTCAAGATGAAGGCCCTAACGAAAGTAGATGCTACCAGCACCGCGAGGTTCATCCTGGATCAAGTAGTATATTGACATGGATATCCGCAGGTCCTGCTTAGCAATAATGGGACAAACTTCATGTCTCATGTGATCCTGAGATTTAAATTTGATAAAGGGGATCAGAGGAGTCATGTCAGTACCCTACCAGCTGGAGATGAACAGACTGGTAGAAAGAGTGAATGGAACGCTGGCCACAATGCTGAGGAAGATGATTGCAGGAAGAACTTCCGTGTGAGGAATGTACCTGAGTTCAGTGACGTTTGCCTACAATATCAGTCATCATATGGCGATGAGAAAGATGCTGTTTGAGTTGTTGTATGGGAGAAAGGCCGCATTGCTGCTGATTTTATATTTGGTGGTGGAACCACCGTCAGGATGAGTGCTGAACAGTAATTGAACTGACTGACGAATATCCTGATTGATATGCAATTGCAAGTATTTGATACTACATTGAAGGAAAGAATATGAGCAAAATAGACAAATGACAAGAACCAACTGGCCTTAGCTGAATATTGAATATGTGAAAGAGTTGCCTATTGTGATACGCATGGTTTCAGAAGAAGAAACAAACTAGATGCATTGTGGTCAGGTCTGTTTGAAGTTATTGCCAAGATGGCGACTGATGCCTAATCCATCAAGAATCTCTTGGATGGAAGAATTGTGAATTGAGTCCATGCTAAGTATCTGAAGGGATGGATCAATGAAAAAAATAAAAGAGTTCCCGAAGAACTGATGAACCATTAAGTTAGTCTTGTCCTGATGATAAGGTCAAGTCCAAAAAAAGGACCTCTGAACCAATCTAGATGGTTAAGTCCGAAAAAAGGACCTCTGAACCATAGAAAACTGGCAGGCTTAAGTACCCAGGACCCAGTTTGAGGGAAATTAAAAAGATGGACTGCTGAACCAAAACAAGGTCAAGTCACATGGAAAAAAGAAGAATAAAAATAAAAAATTGATGGAAGATATTAGAAAAAAATTATAAACCGCATAGAGAAAAACCCAATATAATTTATAATTTTTTTCAATAATTGTTCTTGATACTGGGATGATTCCGCCTATGTTGCCTCTTGGGGGAGGGAGGATGGATTGCAGTAGGAATGAATAGCCCATTAAAAATCAATGTGATATCAGATGCTAGCAAGGGCTAGACCTACATGAAACCAAGTTCTTTGAGAGGACGCAGAACCCTGAGAGAAAGTGACTAGGGAAGAGAAATTGAAATGTTGGATGAAGCCAATCGCAAAACCCTGGAGCGGGGAGAAAAGCAACAGTATAAGAAGAGGCAGTCGGCAAATAACACTGAGTAATCCTGATATGGTACTGGAGCTGGAAGATTAGTCTTGAGTGCCTGACGATGGGCTTCATCAAGAACACCATACAAATGGGCTGGCAGTGAACAAGGGATGCTTGACGGGGTTGCAAAATCATGCCCCCTACTAACATTATCATCAGAAGATACACATGGGAAGCACCAGCGAAGAGATAGTTGTACAGGGAACAAATGGCATCCTACAAGCAATGACTATGGGCCTCTTGGAAGCTGAAGCTGAAGGAGCGTTGAAACCCAGGAGAGGCTTGAAGCTTTGTGGACAAACTTCAAAGAACTTGGCCAGCAAAGCAAAGAGCATAAGTGGCGGTATCCCAATCCAGGATGTTATCAAGATCAGAGGGATTCAGCGCTAGGGACAAAGCCTCAGTGATTTGGGCCCAGAGTTCAGCATAGGGGAGCTCAAAATGAATGCTGTTACCAATGGTGAGCTTGGTAGCTTGAACAGCGGGTTTGTAATATTGTATGAGTCAGAAGAGGAACTCAGGAAGCAGGTCTGACCTGGCAAGAAACGAGCGATCAAGAGCAAACGGCATAATCTCTGGAGCATCCATGACAATGTTTGGTGCATCAGTGAAAGGAGCCAAATCCAGGAGAGTTTTGAAATCCAACTCTGAAATTGATGACAGAGAAAGAATTGGCCAAGAGTTGTTCAAAACAATTGTAAGCCTGGTTTTGGAGGGATTAGTTATCTTTTCTGGTAATTCAACAGAAGGACTAGCCGCTGGCACCAGACTAGGTGTATGAGTTCTGGAAGGACCATAGATGAGGTTCCGCCATGCATCCTGACTCATCTGCTGGAAGAGCCGGAGTCTTGATCAGACAAACTATTCAGAAGATGCTGATATCACAACTCAGAATTTGACATATGAGCTGGATGAGAGGGACAGATGTCAGACTTATATAGAAGTTGACATTATGCACCCTACAATCCATTAGGCTCCAAGTTCAGAGAAATTAATCTCAGAATTAATGAGATAATCTCTCCAAGAGAAGAATTAAGAATGACTTGAGTCAAGAGGTTATGAGAGAAATAACAAGGCAAACAAAAATAAGTATTCTTGATTGGGCCACAAAAAGAACATCAACAGCAAGAGTCTCCTGTCTAGGATGAGGAGAAAATCAGGAAATTGAGGATGCCAGACCAAGAATTTTGAATATGCCAGTGGGTCATATGCCCTGATGGGGGGAAAACTGGATCCCGGGACTAATATTGTCACAAGTAAATCAATCAGCCTGGAATGACAGTAGATTGTGGGGATCGCGCTCTGAGTAGGCGGTAGCAAGGAGGAAGAGGTAGAGAGCCTCACGCTGAAGGTCATCCTGAGCAGTATTGAGTACTGATGATTGTACTCTGCTTGAGCCAATGAAGTATTTGACCGAGTGTCAAAAGCAGTGTTCTCATGCCCCAGTCCTTTTCTCGCTGGAAATCTAGGAAAGAGGGGGATGTGTTGAGATTTTTGCCCATATTCCTAGCCTGCTAGATTACCGGGAATTGCTAGGGGAAAATTCCCTAAGGCTAAGTGAATCATAAATTGGTTGGCCTGAGTTTCAGAGGAACTATGTTTAGAGGATTTTGGGATATTTGCCTGGTTATATCCATCGAGGATTGATCTGGACAAATACTTAAGATCTCATTGGGCGGATTTGCTGACAAAATAGGGGCATCTGATAGTGATTAACTATCAGGTGTACCGATTAGGATCAGTCATGTTTCATCACTTACTGATTGGGAATGAATAGCAAGTTGCGAGGCGAGTGATGCCACCTGCAACTAGCAAATTGACCAGTTGGTGCATGACCTGCCTTAATGGGTAATAAGTCCCATTACCTAAGCAGGTCGCTAGCCAAATATGGTTGGTTCACTTGGATCAAGAGGAAAACGTTAGGGACACGTTTTCCAACTCTTTCCATTTAGGTCTCAAAGGATGTACAATGACAGAATCCTAGCCAGGATGGGGAAGACCATCGCTGCTAAGAAGAGGATGGGTGATTCAATGGCAACAGCTGTCATTTCATTAAGGAGGTGTCAACCAAGGGTTAGATGACCGAATCCCAGCTATAAATTCCCTAGGATTCAATTATAATAAAAACCCAGAATTTAGAACAGAGTTATATATTTCTATAGTTTTCATCTGGTATATAGTTTAATTAGTAAACTATTATCAGCTTTCCATTAAGCTATTCTTCTCAAGGATATTATTGCTGTGTGCGATAATTGGGAGACTCTTAGAGAAAAGAGTAAAGATCTGAGAGTGGATCTAGAGAAGAAGGAGACACAATTGGGGATTGCTGCCAACTGTGTGTTGGACTGAAGAGATTGTCACCAGGGAATCTCAGCAAAGATGGGTTGGACAGAATGAGGGACAAATCACTAGATCATGACATCTTAAGTATTTAATTGGGAATACTGACCAAGCGTTGGGCTGAGATATAAGAATTCATACTCAACTACGGATAATGGTCATCATACTATTATCAACAAATAATATAATCTACTATACAATGCAGATGAAGTGCACAAGAAAATCGAACCTGTGCAGTAAAAAGATTATTAGGGTTGTTTGCTAATAATAAGCCCTCCAGTAAATCTTTACAACCTCAAAGCCTGCCTCCACAAATTCTACCTCCCCCACTGGTTCATTATTTGGTTGATGTTGCTCACGGAGTCTAACACAATGGCTGTGTGTGGCCCTTGTTTCCTCACTGATGTGGTTCACCCTTAAAGGGGTCTCCGCCAAGGGGACCCTTTAAGTCCACTCTTGTATAATTTTCACATCAACCCACATTTTTGCGATGTGAATGCACGCCTTGCTGATGTCCATGTGCAAGGCCAAGCACCAGTTAGGATGCTGGCATTCGCTGACATTGTGTGGTTGTGGTTTTTAAAACCATGATGCACATGTGCTGGAGGCAACTATCCAGGATTACTCCAGGGTCAGTAATGCCGCCCTTAATGCCTCCAAAACCAAAATCATTATCCTTGGACAGTATGAAGCCCTCAGGTCAACAGCACCCCGTAGTCAACCTGCTTCAGAAGCTAGCTCTCTGGTTCTCTTACCCTGCCCACCCCATACCACCCATCTTGTTCTCCCTTTTGTGCAAAGACCTACTGCTGGTCTGGTGCACCTTTTGGGAGTGTGGTTGGAGGTGGGAGGGCACACCTCATTGGTAATAAAACAACATCCTTGACAGTGTCACAAAGCACATCACATCCCTAAGAGCCCACCAGACTACCCTCCAAGGCTGGGTTGTGCTTGCCAACTCTATGCTCCTGTCCAAACTCTGGTTTGTGGCCCAAGCCATCGCCTTTCCCCCTCTTTCTTCAACTCTTTATACGCCCTCCTAAAAGGGTCGCTTTAATTAGGCCGCTCTCCCCTGTGCACCTGGATGTCATGTTTGGCCCTCGCCATAGTGGTGGTATGGGCCTGCTCAACTTCAAGGCCCATGCCGCCAAAATACTTGGCATCTGGATCACTGCAGTCACCAACCCCACTATCTCAGACCAGCACTGGGCAAGCGCGGCCCTCTCTAATTTTGCCTGCGCACTCCTCCTCCACAATCCTACCCACCCTCATTCTCTATTTACCTATTGGGCCTCTCATTCCTCTGCTGTGGGCCTGCATGGGACGCCGCCCCACTTCAATGTATTCTCCTCTCCATGTGGAGCGCTGAGTGGGGAATTAGCATCAGTGGACACACCGCCCAGAGGGGTCTTACCCCCGTTTCAAGAAAGGATTCCGTGGGAAAGTCATTTTAAACAACCTGGTACCACAGTGTCCCCCTCATTGACCATGTGGAATCCCTTGACAAGATGGACATCATGTACTCTTTGGAGACCCATAAGGACATTTGGTGGTACACACACCATCCTCTTTTACAACCCCAGATTTTGCGTCCATGTGTGGAGATGCCTGAGGAAGGTGTACCGCACTGCTGAGCGGTCCAATGCTTCTCAATCTTCAGGCACTGTATGCGGTCAATATGAATCATTAGTCCATTGCTTGAAAGATTGACCGCCATCACAGGCGATCTGGCAGGATATTATGCGCCTCTTTTGCCAGGAGTGTGAGCAGGCTTTCATACTGTCTAAAAACATCTTTGCCCTTTCCATGACCTCCCCTATCCACTCTTCTCTCTGCACCTTAATTGTTGCAATAGTGCTATGGACAATCCAAACTATTGTCCTTAACGCACTATCTGGAACTACCCCAACCCTCCATGAAGCTGTTCATTACTTCCACTCCCACCTCACAGATCAAAATCGAGCTTAGTTGTTTGGCCACCTGCCATTCTACCAATGCCGGTTGGTGTCATCTTGGTTCCTCATCTGGTTCCTCTTGTTGGACCCTTTCCTTCATTCATGTTCAATTTTGGCCCAAGCCTCTCCTGTCACTCCCCCTCTTCATTCCACTGGCAGTCCTGCTGGCAACAGGAAGTAGCTTTAAATCCTCTGTGGTGCCCCTTGTTTTCTTAGTGTTTTATAGTTGGTTTTTATTAGAAGTGTCCATCCCATGGTTGGCCTTACCTGAATAAAAATTTTAAAACTAAAAAGTATTATTCTAATCTTTAGTAATAATAATCTTTTATCTTTTTATATTTATATTATTCCTTCTGTTAAAATCTGGGGCTTGGTTAGTTGCTCGCTTCTGGCCCTAGATTTCAAGCGCACAGATTTATGGATACCTGCGTAGACTAATAGTATGAACTGGGGCATTAATAGTATGAAGACTATTATTTTGGTTGATTGCCCAAAAGCCACGTTGAGTGAATTGTTCAACGCTAGACAAGTGCTTCTTCCTCTCAAAGATATTTTGATACTGGTAGGGAACACTTTCCTTATTTTCTTTTTGCAGAACCAAGTGGAGACTTGATAAAACTAACCTAAGGATATCAGATTCTTGAACTTTTTTTTAAAAATATTGTTTAAACAACCAATGTTAAAACAACTACGTTAATACCAAGTTTTATTCTGCTTTTATTAGGGAATAATTAGGGGTTTTATAGTTAGAATTGGTACCAAATTTTTAGCTGTCCGCTGGGAATTATTTGTGCTCTTAAACTGGTTTGACCCTCAAGTGTTAGGCACCAAATCTCGTTAGGTACCGTTGCCTTGAGTTTCTTGGGCATTGTAATCCTTGGGTGTTTGGCGACTAAACAATTAGTATTAGGGACTTGAAACAAATTGTTTTGGACAATGAAAATTCTACTCTTCCTCCAGCGTTTAAACGCTCTGGTAGTTTTGATGACTTTAATTCATTCTGCTCTAAATGGTTTCCTACAATTTGACTATCAGGTGTTGTTCCCATATTGTTTTAATGATTGTTTTCGTCATGATGATTGCCAACAACAATCTCATCAGTTGGAATCCTCAAATATCATGGTGGATGATGCCCAACAGTAATTCATTAGTTGTTGACCTCTAATAACATTGAGGATGATGCCCAACAATAATTCATTAGTCAGCAACATCTAATATCATTGGGGATAATGCCTGACAATAATCCCATCAGTTGGCTGCTGTTGCCAATCCTATACAATTATAACTTATCCATCAAATTTGTTAATATGTTAAAAGATTGGATAATATGGTCATCTGAAATTCTAACATATCCCCTCTCTTGACCAGATTATCTAATGGAAGATAGAACCCTTGGGGATGGAGCCCTTTAGCTTGAGTTCATATTTGGTTTTTCATATCTCTATATCTTCAGCGGAGTGCAGCTCTGTCCACACTTAACGCCCAATGCTCTGCTCAGTTTTGATGATTTCTTATCCTTAGTTGCTACCCATTGCTGCCTCTTCTCAAGTGTGGTTTTTGTAACATCATGCTGCGCCAGTCTCATCTTCACATTCTTGCTAAAAGATCAACTGGTCCACCTGTACAATCCTCAGGATGGGTCTCATTGACACTATGCCACCTGTACTAACACCAGGATAGGTTTCCGTGACTCCATAGTCAACCTGTATAAACCCCAGGATGGGTCTCCTTGGCACCTTGCCACCTTTACAATCCTCAAGATGGGTCTCATTGACACTATGCCACCTGTACCAACCCCAGGATGGGTTTCCAACATCTCATTGATAGGGACTATTCCTGCAGATCTAGTTTCAGCACATCCTGATCCTGCCAACCGCTCAGGACTTGTTCCCATTATTTTATTCCTTCCTCCACACTTAGTAGGTGAAAATATCGCTAGATGCCTCACTGCTCAAAGGAATAAATTTGATTTTCAATATACCTTTTAGTTTATATTTTTTATGCATCTTTTTATCTTTTTATCTTTTTATCTTTTTTTCATATTTATATTTTTTCTTAAGCCCAATACTTTAAGTACTATGTGTGGACCTATTGACTATTTGGCCATCTTCAATATTTGATTGTGTAGGCATCAATTGCTGACTTGGTGTTAATTTTTAATGGTCCCATCCATAGGCGTCCAACTCATTTTTTTAAATTTTTCTCCATTATTATTTTTTTCTTTTTATGGTCATTTTAAATGCATAAGATTGTAATCTAATCAGGAGATTGGCCAGTCAGGATAGATATTGTTTGGCACTCATCTCCAAAGATAGCTCTACTGCTGAATACAATTTTGGCAGTAATGCAGCTTTCCACCTATGAAAATTTGAACAGCGTCTTCTCAGTCACCGGTGATTGAATAACCCTTGGGGCATTCTGGTTGGCTTGTATAGTCATTGTGCAGTAAATATCACACATTTTCCTGATCTTCTGTTGGCAAATCGATTTGCCAATAGCCCAAAATCAGGTCTATAGCCAAAAAGTATTTTGCCTCCCCCAGGTGATCAAACACGTTGTTGATTTGAGGCAGCAGATAGGAGTTCAATTTGATTCTATTTTTTGGCATTATTTGCCAACTTGAACGTTTTTTAATCTAGGGTCTGCTGACTTCATCCAATGCTCTCTGGATTAATTGCCTCTCATTTTGATCTCACTTAATGCCTTGGGACTTCTCACGGCAAACTTAGTTGCAACCCAAGCTGGTCCTGCTGTTGACTTTATTCCAAGTAGATATCTGGCGGAACAGGTTCTTTTGCAGTGCTAGATAGCTCCACATCTAGACTGCAAGACCTTTTCTAAATTCTGGTCACTTTTATCCTCCTCTTGAGGAATCACAAAATTCACAAATTTTCATGACTTCTTCTCCTATTTTGGGTGGCAAATTGTCTTATCGCTCCATTTTTCCAGTAGTGGCTAGTTGATTTATCCTTCCACTTGGATCCATTGGGGTTTTTCCACATTATGACTTGATTCTGCTGAATAATGAATTTTAAATGCTCAATGGAATTTCAACTTCTAATTCCACTACAGTTTGATCATCTATAGTTGGAATTTTGTCATAAAATTGATTGGGCGCATCAAAAGTTGCTCTTAACATTTTCAGATGGTCCACCATCTGTGAGGTCGTTATTTCAGTTACTAGTGCTGCTGCCATAATCTGATGCAATTTGTGGTAGGGCCAAAGCGCCGCCTGCATGGCTATGCGTGCATCAAAGTAATTTAGTACTTTTGCCCCTGACAAGATCTGGGCTTCTTGGTAAAACCAGTCAGCAAAACTAGCTAAAGTCTCATCTTTGCAAAATTGTATACCCATGAACTCTTGTTTGCAATTCGCCATCTAAGTAGGGCTTCCAAACTCTAACATAATGACTATTTTTGCTTCTGCATATGACCAGTTGTCCCCATTTTGGTGGGATAGCACCAGATTCTGGCAATCAGTGCTAAGACAGTTCATTATGGTCACCGCTTTTTTATGGTCTGAATAACAGAACATGGTTATCTCAAACAAGCAGAAAAATGCTGGGGCTTTATCCCGGTGAAAGGTGGGCAATTTTAGCATATTTTGAAATTCCTTAGTTACTCCACTTATAGAAGATCCTTGCTCAGTTACTTGAGAAGCCATAGGAGTGGCTTCAGGAGTCATTTATGACACCAGTGAATGGTTTGGGCATATTTTGGGGTGGAGAGGTCTTCCCAATTGGAGTTTTGTATGCCTTTTCATTGGCCACATTTCCTTGAATTGCTCACACTCACATTTGTATTTTTCCAATTCCTCAATATTCTTAGTCATTTTCGCCATCTCCTCATAAAATCACCGTGTGAGTTCTTTATCTGCTTCCCATTCAGTTTTTTGGAATAAATTTTTTTAACAAGTTCACCCTTTTTCTTCTTCAAAGAAGCAACTTTTCCATACAGGTCGTTATTTAATGTTCCTAATTGTTCAAGCATCTCTTCCGCCTTGATCATGCGCTCATCTAAGGTACTAACATTGGCTTGAGATGCCGAGCTGAGCACATTTTGATTGAAAACCTGTAGTTCTGCCCAGAGCTTCCATAGCTCTTCCTTATAAGACATTGTTAAAATGGCTTTTGACAACTCAATTACCCCCTGTAGTGAGCACCAATGTTAAAATCTGGGACTTGACTAGTTTCTTGCTTCTGGCCCTAGATTTCAACTGCACAGATTTGTGGATACTTGCGTTGATTAATAATATGAACTGGGGCAATAATAGTATGAAGACTACTATTTTAGTTGATTGCCCAAAAGCCACGTTGAGTGAATTGTCCAACGCTATACAGGTGCTTCTTCCTCTTAAAGATATTTTGATACTGGTAGGGAACACTTTCCTTATTTTATTTTTGCAGAACCAGGCGGAGACTTGATAAAAATAACCTAAGGATATCTGATCTTGCACTCTTTTCTTAAGAGTAATGTTTAAACAACCAATGTTAAAACAACTAAGTTGATATCAAGTTTTATTCTGCTTTTATTAAGGAAATAATTGGGGGGTTTTATAGTTAGAATTGGCACCAAATTTTCAGCTGTCCGCTGGGAATTATTTATGCTCCTATACTGGTTTGACCCTCAAGTGTTAAGCACCAAATATCGTTGGGTACCGTTGCCTTGAGTTTCTTAAGCAGCATAATAACCGGGCGTTTGGTGACTAAACATTTAGTATTAGGGACTTGAAACCAATTATTTTGGCCAATGATGATTCTACTCTTCCTCCAGCGTTTAAACGCTCTGGTAGTTTTTGATGACTCCAATTTATTCACCACTGAACAATTTCCTACAATTTGACTATTTAGTGTTGTTCCCATATCAAATTATTGCTTGATTTCATTGGGGATGATTGCTGACAATAATCTCATCAGTTGATGACCTCAAATATCATGGTGGATGATGCCCAACAATAATTCATTAGTTGGCGACCTCTAATAACATTGGGGATGATGTCCAACAATAATTCATTAGTCAGCAACATCTAATATAATTGGGGATAATGTCTGACGATAATCCCATCAGTTGGCTGCTGTTGCCAATCCTATACAATTATAACTTAATCATCAAATCTTTTAATCTGTTAAAAGGTTGGATTATATGGTCATCTTAAATTCTAACACCTTCTAAGTTAAGAATAATGATAGTAGTTTTTAGTCATAGTGTCTAATTAATATACCAGGATTATAAGTTTTATCCTTAACTTTGCACATAGAATTGGGGTTTCTGGCTGTGTATTCCTATTGTTATAGATTAAATAGTCTATTTGAAACCTTTTCAGGTTGGACATAACCTAAAGAAAGTTCCAATATGACTAGAGCAAAGAAAATATAACATAGAGTCTTCACCCATCATATATAAGAAGAATTTCTCAGTTCTTGTAGTTTCCATCCTCAGGTTAGCCTGCCTCAGATGAATACATAGAGGATCTTGGACTTTTTAATTCTCAAAACACTTGATCCCCTAAGGAAAGACATTCCATTAAACAATATTATGTTAACTGCTTCCCAGGATTTATTCAGATTTAATTAGGATAATTAAAACAATAACTTTTTGTGTATAGATAGTTGAGCAGTTGTTTAAATTGAATCTTATCTATCTTTACAAAAGATACTAATGGAAAAATTCAATAAGAGAAAAAAACTGCAAAGTTTTTTAGTTATGCAATTGGAGCTGTAGGAGGACCTTAGTAATTTATAATCTTTTGAATGGACATGAATAAATTTTAGATTTTAATACTTTTTTTATATCATTGGATATACAATTAAAGCTAAATTTTTAAATGACTTCATAAAGAATGAGTTTCACAATTTAACCTGTGTATATCTTTTCTATATCTGTTTGTCATTACTTCAGAATCACTAACCAATTAGGAATGGACTTTTCTATTGAAAAAGTAAGGTCATACTTAGGTCTCAATTTTGTAAAGAGAAGTAAAATAAAAGAAAAAGTTTTATATGTAAGAAGTGAAAATTTATTTATATAATTATAATGAATTGGTATATTGTTTTAAAAGAGTATAAAAGTGGGCATTTGATTGATTTGACAGTTCTTAAATCTGACATCATTTAAATGGAAACTAAAGTTCACCAGACCATTCCATCACCAGTTCCTGGCAGAATTTACAAATTGTATTAAAGATTATAAGCCTTTTACAACATTTAGACCAATTTGTTCTATCAGTTAACTTAACTGACTTCAAAATAGGAGGAGGTCTCAATTCACATGTAAATATTTTAAGTTATTCACACCTAAAGTTATAGAGATGAATAAAATGTTCTTTACTAACTATAAATCTTCTTCAGTTCCATTTTCTAGAATAAAATTGTAAATAATTCAAATGTTGCACACCTAAAATTATTGCAAAAGCTCTCTAAGGTGCTTATCTTGTTAAGTTTTGTGAAAATTACATTAAGCACTTTAGATTATGATCATTAATATTAAAAAAATGAGCACTAATTTACAGACTACTGGTTTAGTAATTACAAGGTATCAAATTTGATCATTAATTAAAATGTATAGAAAAATATCATTATGTAATTACTTGAGTGGATACATCAATATAATTGCACCAAAGCATATTGTCAAGTATGAAACTGTGAGTGGTGCATCTGGTCATTCCTCAACCAGTGGAATGGGTGCAAGCAACCCCCAAACTGGTAGTGGTACTGGTGAACAGGCCATTGCAGGTAGGGGCATTCAAGGCCCTTTTATAGGCATGGACAAGTCAAAAAATTTCAGTCAACATGGGATGACATAATTGGCAATAAATTATAAAGTACACAAAGTGACATCATTTGAAATACTTTTCCTCGCTGAGTTAGAAGATTTAACATATGAGGATGTCTCCACCGCCCAATTTTCATATAAAAGGTGACCCCCTGATATACCTTTGAGGGTCCAAATTAATTTGAGTTTTCTTGGTGACAAAACAATGAGCAAACCAGATTCCCATTAATGCGGCCATCTGAGGCTTGTTATTGAATATTACCAAATTGGGTCAACATCCAATTTCCAGAGCGACTTATAGCCATGATGTGAGGCACATTATAGGAGCGCCATTTCTCAAACCCAAAGTCAAGATGCATATTACTAAATTTAGTAAATACTCAATAACTAAAATGAGCACAATGAGCCAAGAGCCAGAAGCAGAACTAGCACAAAGGTCCCTGAATATCCAGGTCCATGGTTACAATTGTGAGATGGAGCTTGCACGTACAGGAATTAGCTCAGATGAGTAAAGACTAAAGCAGCATTCAGACGCCATCTAACTAGAGGATCTTAACATCATTTATTAAGCCCCTAAATTCCAAAATATTTTTTAATATTTAGTTCATTTCATGCCTTAAATTCCTTTATGAAGCATAAAATACTTCATTTTATATCTTGTTAAAAATAGCCTTTCTACAAAATCTTAAGTTTATACTTTCTTTTTTAAACTTGTGTTGTTTCAATTTAGTAATCACCAGTAACCAGTCTGAGATTGACCAATCTGAAGCAATTGTCAGTATCTAGTTCATGGATTAACCTTTTTAGAAAAAACTCAATTGAGGGTATATTGGTGCTGATAACGCCAAGGAAGAGGGTGAAATGTTCCCATTGAGTCATTAAGGCCAACTTATGTCAAGGATGTCTAAGAATGTCAGAAAATCTGCCATGGGCGCGGACAAGTTAACTAAGCAATTGATGCAAAAAGGGGTAGCATATGAAAAGGATTTGCTTAATGAGAGTGATTGTGATATTAGTGAAGGTTGTCTGGTACCTAATCTGTGTGGAGTAGACTCCCTGAACAGTGAGCCAGCCTCTAAAGTTAAGTGAGCTGAGGCCAGCGCACTAACTCATATGCAAGTTAAAAGTAAATGAGTAAATGAGGTGGGTTGACTTTGGGAAAAATATACCATGCCAAGTTTTTTTATCCTGTGCTGATTTCAAACCTGTTTTAATAAAAACCTGACCCAGATTAGAGAAGGAACCACCCCGCTATGCTATCCACTCCTACCTATATGTAAGTTAAAAATATATATTATTAATTGTTGAAGACATCCTCATATTTGATTAGGCATACAAAAAATCGGAAATTATTTTAGAAATATCCCATCTACTTTGATCCTTTTTTAAGCAAGCATGTTATGCTCAAAAGGTCAACTGATGAGCATACTATGCAGGTTTATCTTTAAAAAAGATTGTATTGAAAAGTGCACCAAAAACTGTCAAATTCCCCTAATGATACTATAATAAATTTCAAAATTTTCTATACCCTCCAGAAATTTATTTCTGCCTGCCAATTCAAAACTTTTAGTTGCCATGTAAAGAGTTATATGATGAAACTTCATTGTTCTGCAATTCAAGAACTAAAACCAATGCCACAACCTTAAACTAATCTCATATAAAGAGAAACAGACTTTCTAATCCCAATTATAACATAATTCATCCTAAGGAGGGATGCTTTTAAAGGTGCATGTTAAAGCATTCAAAAAAGGGGTATGCTAAAATTCTTTTTTTTAGTACTAGATGGTCCCAACCCTATGCTAAAATTCTTTAAGCTTTTAAGATAACTTCCCTTTTTAACTGACAAAAAAGGAGGAGGTTCTCAATTTAATCTATATTTTTTTTTTATTATAAACTAGTTAATGGGTAAAAAATTTAGCCTATATAATTAATTAAATTTTGTTCAGTAATACACACACATTTTTAATTATTGCCAAAGACACTATATCATTAATCTAAGAAACACAATTTTAATTTTTTCAAAGACTCTGTATCATTCATTTAGTAAACTATAGATAAAAATTTTTGCCAAAGACACTGTATCATTGATCCAATAAACTTAAACTATCAAATCAAAAATATATAACTGCTCAGACCTAACAAAATACTAATTACCATTAAAAGCATATTTGATTTTCACTTATTATATATAAAACCATTTATTTTACTATGTAGATAAATGGTTGTAAAGAACTAGAAACCTTTGTGGATGTGCACACAACAACTCACCAAAAATTTATCACAATTGGATGAATGGTACAGGAGAGCATACAACACAAACAAACAAACAAACATTCATTTTTATAAGTACATATAACCATTAACTACTCAGCCAAACTTTTTACCTATTCAATCAACCAAATCCTGCCAACCAAACATCTAAAACCAATTGCCTTATCAAAACAACCAAAACCCACCACCTACTCAAGCAAAACCAATTACCCTATCAAATCAGCTAAAACCCATAACCACTCAGTCAAAGCTAATTGAGCTTATCAAATTAACATAAATTACTGACCACTTGGCCCAAACCAATTGAATCTATTGAGTAGATCAAAAACCACAAACCATATGACAATACCAAATGAATAAATTAATTCAATTAAAAGCCTCTAGCCTGTCATGAAAATGGCAGAAGAAGTTTAGACTGGCCTGCCAGTCAGGATGCGTGAGCACCCAAAAAGAAACCCAGAATTCCAGAGGCATTGCTGCACGTACAACGTTGTATGAAGCTGTGAATTTGGAAATAATAAATCGTTGGTGTTAATTTGGCGTTTGGGATCAATTCCACCAAGTTGGTTTTGCACAGGGTATGAGCCACTGAGCAACCAAATTGGATGATATGAGGATCGCTGACTTATTAATAACTTGATAAAATATATACAGAGCTATTGCCCCTTATTTCTACCTTTATTTAATATAAATTGCAGGCTTATCTGCGCTCCCTTTTCCCTCATAAAAAGACTATCCTTTTTAATCTTCCATGAGACCCTTTATACCTTGGTTCCCCATCCAGATGCATCCTCAGCTTGGTAATCTTCTATTCTTCTTCCCTTTTCAAGTTACTCTTGTTCATATCAAATTTCAGCATAAATCCTCTCATTTCACCAAATGTCCTCATTTTGCTCAATTATGATTTGTGTTTCCCTTTTTCATAAATCTTAAGGCTTGTCTCAATCCCCCTCCAATCCACCAATATAGGTAGTGTATTGTCCAGTCATATCAACTTCCCAACATTACCCCCCTTTGACTGGATGATAGGCTCTTACTGTTTGTATGCTCAAAGGAACTTCATGTGGACTCAGTTGATAATCTGACCCCTAGCGGGTTACTTAATTGTGCAGACATCCACGCCATTCTTCTCAATAATCTCAAAATGGGCTGATCCAAATGTTGGAGAGCTTATTTTTTCATCTGAATCCATGCTGGTCATGAAATAAAACATAATCCCCCACAGCAAACAATGGAAGTCCACTCTGGCACTTCTGGCTGGCCGCCTGGTCGCGAATTTTCTTGGCCAAACTTGTGGAGTAGGCTTCCATTTGCAACTTGATCGATGTATCCATGAGTTGCTTCAGATATCGCTGAGGATTCAAGCCACCAGTGTCCTCTACACATGAATATAGCAAGGTAGGCAGAGCTGGATGTCGACCATACAGCAGTTAAAATGGACTCTTACCAGTGGCAAAATGATAGCTGATAATTATAAGCAAACACAGCGGTAGGTAGAAGGGTACTCCATTCTGAGGGCCAATCTGTTATCAATTTGCAGAGTATGTTCACTAGGGTTCCATTGACTTGCTCCACCATCCCATTTGATTCCATATGATAGGGGGTGGTTAAAATCCCACAAATTGTCATCAACTCATTCAACTTTGGCAAAATATGCGAAGTGAAGTTGGTTCCATTGTCTGTAAGAATGAACTGCGGACAGCCATGTTGCTATATAACACACTCCATAATAAACTTGGCAGTGGTGACAGCTCCCAAGTTGCTAATAGCCCTGGCCTCCACCCATTGGGTCAAATGATCAATGGCAACATTCATATACTTGGATCAATTGGTACTAGTCGGCAGAGGCCCCACTACATCAATGGATAAGGTGCGCCATGCGAACTGAGCCTTTATTAATTAATAGGTAGTTTTCTTATGAAAAGGTTTTTAACTTGACATTGATGGCAACAACTAACTGTTTCCAATATATCATAACGCATGCCTTCCCAAAAGTATCAGGGTCACAAGAACTCTAGTGTCTTCCACAATCCTCCATGTCCAACAGCCCAATGAGCATCCATAATTATTGAGGGTCTAGCCAAAGGCTTTAGAAAATTCAGTGTCAAGTCTCTGATTCACTTATATAGTTCTTCCCCTTGTACAAAGCTGTTCTCCCTGAGTCCATCTAACACCTTGATCACTGGCAGTGGCTCATATTGGTATCTGTTCGCCACCATCTTTTTGTACATTATATCAGCTAGATCTGCTGTGATAGCAACCATGGGCAATTGAGAAAGACAATCCACATTTTGATGTTTTGCTCCCAGTCAATGTAAAATCTCAAAATCATATGCTTGCAGCTTCAGAGCCCAACGTGCAAGCCATCCTTCCAGTTCACAAAGATTCTGTAGCCAGCGCAAGGAAGCGTGATCTGTCACTACTTGGAATTTTACCCCATGCAGATATACTCAAAACTGTTTGTAAGCGTAGATCACCACTAGACACTCCTGCTTGGTTATGGTGTAGTTTTGTTTGTGACAGTTCAAACTTCAAATACAGAATGTGACAGGATGTTCCACGCTGTCATCATCCTTCTGAGATAATACTGCCCCAATAGCAGTAAGGGATGCATCAGTTTGTACTATGAACTGTTTATCAAAGTTGGGATATTGAAAAATAGGTACACTTGCTAATGCAGTATGCAATACATCGAAAGCATTCTGGCATTGTCTTATCCAATCAAAAGAAGTGTTTTTCTTTAATAACTCGAAAAGCGGGGCCCCAATGCAGCTGAAATTGGGAATGAACCGTCAGTAGTACCCAACAATCCCCTGAAACACCTGAATGTCCCATTTATTCCATGGCTGAGTCATCTTGCCTATCGCGTCCACTTTAGCCAGTTATGGTTTAAGCCCATTTGAATCCATGACAAACTGAGGTATTCCAATTGCTTTAAAGAAATGACATTTTTGTGGCTTAATTTTGATATTAGCAGAAGCAAGGTGCTGAAACACTTGCTCTAAGTGGGCCAGGTGCTCTGTTAACGTCCACAAAAACACATTGATGTCGTCAAAGTAAACAAGAATGCAGGACAGCTTTAAATCGCCTAAAATTGTATCCATGGCCCGCTGAAACGTAGCCAGGGCATTATATAACCCTTGTGGCATGCAAGTTGGCTGAAAACAACCCTCTCGAGCTGATGATCACACATTTCTCCCAATCTACTAAAGGCAATTCAATCTGCCAGTATCCCAAGATCAGATCCATGGCAGGAAAGTAGTTTGCCCTGCCCAATCAGTCTAAAGCATCATCAATCCACGGAAGAGGGTAGAAATCCTTTTTTGTTATGTTAATGAGTTTACAATAGTCAATAACCACTCGATTTGAGCCATCCTTCTTCTTTACAATAAGCACAGGTGATGCCCGCAGACTGTTTGATGGCTCTAGCATTACTTGCTCAATAAGTTTATTCACTTTGTCGGAGACAACCTCTTCCACTGCTTTTGAGCATCTAATAGGTCATGAATGAATGGGAGTGTGATCCTTTGTATCTATCCGATGTACCACCCCTTGAGCGCACCCCAGGTCATGATCATAATTTGCAAAAATATCCCAATACTTTTCAAATAATGCTATAGCCTTATCTTGTTGTTCCGCTGATAATCCCATGAGCGCTTCCCGCAGAACCACAGTCAGTACGCCAAACAAGGAGTGAGCCAGCAATCCAAGATCCTCCCATGAGCCAAAATCATGAATACAACGAACTTCTGCTATAGGGACAAAGTGTAGGTAAGCCACCACTTGGTGCCGCTGGATCATTATTGCCTTCTTCTGTAGATTTTCTAGCAGCACCTTCTCCTCCCCATTCCCAGGCAGCAGTAACCCTGGAGCCACATGTGGTTTGAGCCGCGAGTGCTGTTGAGGCGCCATAATTTCTCCATAAAACCCCTAGGGACATCGATTTCCAGCCCAGTCCCTACTATGCTCTGGTGTCCAGATGGTAGGCTTAAAGCATGTGTTGCTCAAAGCGGGATTCCTTTGTACTCATATATCTGGTTGGGGAGGATCCTAGTCCGCTGACTCAGTTGCTAATAACAAACAGGATTTACTCTGTCACTGTAAGCTAGATTGACCTGTCCAGAGTGGACTGGATCCATTGGGATTCCACCAGAGGAAAAATATACTGGAATTTGTTGGCCAAACATGGTAAGGGTTTCTTCCACCATATTTATCACAACGCAAATTTCCTTATAAAAGCTGCACTGATTAGCATATCATAGTGGTTATTTGGCAAAACCACCGCTGGAGCGGACACCTGAACTGACCAAATTGTAGAGGCAATGTGCTATATGCTCCTTCTGACAAAGTGCTGTGCTTTCTCGCGGTCCCGTATACTACTCAATGGTCCACATTCAGTTTCAACATAAGCTTAGCCACCAACTGAGTGGAGACTATGTTCACAGGTGCTCCCATGTTTATGATAGCGCGGATTTTTATGTTTTGAACGAATATGTTGCAATAAGTACATTCTGAGCAAGAAGAATCATCGGTGTTTATTACTTGTATGTTCAAGGGCTTTGTATTACTTAAAAAGGAAGAAATGCCCTTGCCAACTTGAGGATGCTCACTAGCAATTTTCTACACCAGAATGGCTACGTTAACCCCTACTAAAGAAGTGACGTTTGGTGAAGGATCCGAGTTGCTAATGCCAGTCTGTTCCAGGATCAGCCACGCATATGGCTTCTGCACGTTTTGGCAGAACTCAGCCTGATGGGGTGAGCTTTGACTCATGGAAGTGGAAGCAGGGGTATCCAACGAAAGCTGCTGGTATAACAAATCATCCAATTGAGGTTCAATTTCTACCTGAAAAGACATTTGGGGATTGTTGGGGACAATTGAATTGTACTTAGTGGAGATAGAGCATCCCATCTCTACTCCGCTTGAGCTTTTCCCTGCTTAATTATCCTATTTGGCATTGTGTACACATGTGGTTGGCTAGGGCAATTGGCTGTATAATGCCCTCTTTGTCCACACTGGAAGTAAGTGTTCATAAAAGTTGCGCATATATAGTTTGTGGCGGAAGAACCAGCCCAAATATTGCCAGTTAGGTTCCAAGGTCGCACACAAACTGGTGAAGTGTACCTGGGCAGGAAAGGGTCTATTGACTCACGCGAGGGATGAATACTTTCCAGCAGCTGATAGCCCAGTTGCTGCGGCCTATATTCCGCAAGGGTTGGAGAGGGGGCAACAGCAATTTTTGGGCTATGTTGGGGGCGCTGTTCGTGGTGGAGAGCCGATGTAAGGCGTTCACAATTTGAATAAGTCTGGTATCCCCATCCAACACATGGGACATAGCGTTATATAGTTTCCAATATGGTTTGACAGCCGCCATCATTGCTATACCTACATCTTCAGTGGTTAAAATATTAGCTCCGAGTAGAACGCGTGATTCTGCCAAAAACCGCTCAGCAAATTCTGACAGAGTCTCGTTTTGGTAAAACTGTATAGTCATAAAGTCAGCTTTCTGATGATACATCTTGGTAGCACCCCCAAACAGCCAGATAATGATCGCTTTTACTTATGCATAAGATACTGAGCTGTTGGGAAGATAGCAGGTCACTTGATCAGCACTTTTTACATCCAAAGCGGACAGCAACAATTTCACTTTTTGTTGATCAGTAGCTCTTTCCACAGCGAATTCAAACCATTTAAAGTAACTGTGTAGGTTCCTGTCACAACTGAAAGGAGGTAATTTTCAATATGAAAAAATTTGCTTTGCTCTAGGTTCCTGCTGCAAGGGGCAGGTGAATTGTTGTTGGAGCGACTATGGGAACCATTACTTGATGAATTATCATACAGACAGATGGATGAACTTGAACTCGTCAAAATGAAATTGGGAGAAGTGGTGTCACGCGGGGGGTCCAACATACCACCCAATGGATATTCATTCGCTGATCCATAACATTCTTCCCCCAAGTCACCACTAACTGCCCCATTTCCCCCGGCTCTGGTATGCTCTATGAACTGTTTGTTGATCAACTGCTCCACTTTAACCAAATAACATTTACACCGCCCATCCTGAAATTCCTGTTGCAGCGTTTCATACTGTTGTTGCAATTCCTGGTGGACTCTCCTTTCTTTGTTCAGTTGCTGTTTCACAGCTTTTACTAGCAAAAGAACTTCTTTGATTATATTATGCAGGCAGGTTTGCTGTCGACTTGCAGTTTCCACTTGTTGATTAGTGACATTTATTTGGTTGACAAGGTAAGATCATTCCCATACCAATTCATCATTGGCCCGTCAAAGAGTATCAAGGCGCCCTTGCATGTCTGCATACTCTCTTGTCTCACCAATTGGAAGAGGGAAGGCTCATTGGCGCTCAGCCTGACTAACGACTTCCAGTTGTGTAACTCAACAAATAAGCTGGAGATACTCAGGAGATGTTGACCAAAGGATAAGCGCGTTATCTGTTGTTTGCTGAGTATTCCATTCTATACAAAGTTGGTTTACTTCAGTCAATAGAGAGCTGACTTGGGCCGCCACTTGTTGTTCCATCAGGGTCAATTTTTCCTTGAGCTGGGCAATCATGGCTTCAAGAGCTTCCACCCATTCAGTGAGCTCTGTCATAAAGTGCTCAGTATTATTCCCCAAGGTTGTTACATCCTGAATCCACTCCGTCAATAGGCCATGCTGATCCAGCAGTTCCTTTATTACTCAAGGTAATTCTGAATTTAACTGTGGTACCAGAACGTCCAATCGACAGGACGTCCCCAACATGATGATCCATCTGTGCCAGTGCCCCTTGTATTTCTGAAAATGAATGATCAAGGCGGTTGAGCAGAAGGTGGGTATTGTGCTGCTGTGCTTGTGCAAATAGTAATACATCTCTGATTTCAATATTATGACGAGCCAGCACACGCAGTAGCTGGTGAATTGAAGGTTGTACATAAGTGACTAAATATTCCTCAATTCCATGGGTACTGAGGCGTCGAGCTAACCCTTTAGTAGTTGCATCTAAATAAGACATGTACAGCGTGTATCAATTTTCTTGATCGCGTTGGTTATAGAATAAACTCAGGGCATTTTCCCCAGTCTCATCCTTGTATAGATGATACCCAAGCAACAGCCATTCCATAATATTTTTCAGTTGTTGAGGAGTCACATTTGTGGAGCGTCCTTGTAGATTGGTCATCAGCTCAGGGAAATTCTCAATTTGAAAATTAATCATAACTTTATCATCCCCTGGTTTGGTAACAGTGAATAATGTTTGTTTGGGGTTAGGAGCCTCCCAGGCTTCTTCAGCATATTGCGCCTGGAATCTAATTAAGTGGTGTCAGAACAGATGAGGACTCGTCATTGTAGATTAATTTGCTTCTGTTTTTCCAACTACAGTTGCTTAGTGGCCCCCTGTAGTGAGCATCACTGTTAATTCTCGGCGTTTTGGCTTGATTCTGCCAAGTTGGTTTTGCAAAGGGTATGAGCCACTGAGCAACCAAATTGGATGATATGAGGATCGCTGACTTATTAATAACTTGATAAAATATATATGGAACTATTGCCCCTTATTTCTACCTTTATTTAATATAAATTGCAGACTTATCTGCGCTCCCTTTTCCCTCATAAAAATACTATCCCTTTCAATCTTCCATGAGACCCTTTATACCTTGGTTCCCCATCCAGATGCATCCTCAGCTTGGTAATCTTCTATTCTTCTTCCCTTTTCAAGTTACTCTTGTTCATATCAAATTTCAGCATAAATCCTCTCATTTCACCAAATGTCCTCATTTTGCTCAATTATAATTTGTGTATCCCTTTTTCATAAATCTTGAGACTTGTCTTGTTCCCCCTCCATTCCACCAATAGGGGTAGCATATTGTCCAGTCATATCAACTTCCTGACAGTTGGTGTAGGGCAATTGTGAATAGCAACCTGAAATGAACCAAATGGAGACAAACCCAGACACTGGGGTGGTAAAGCCCATCTGGTGTAGAGACCAACAGGCCACCAGAGTAATGCCATCGGAATATGGACAGAAGGATATTAATAAAGTAGAAAATTGATAGTTTTTAGTGGCAGAATTTTTGTTTAAAAGAAAAGTGAAGAAAGGGGAGGATACCCAAGTGGTAGAGTAGGGACCTCTACCTCTGCCTCCCTGAGTTCGATTCTGGTACTGGAACAATAGGTAGGGGACAATCATGACTGTGTTGGCATTGCGCACCAATGCCCCAAAATGAGATAGCGAATAGCAAAGGCGATCCATGGAGTTCCTGGCCTATCATATGCCGCGCATAAAGGTTTTCCAAATTTTATCCTCATTTCCCATTCATAGATTTCCCTTAATTGGTGCAGTATCATCCCCAGGTCATCCCACCTTGAATAAATAAGAAAAGTGAAGAAAATTGACCAACAACTTTCTCAGTGCATTGCAACTGATTAAATAGTAGTCAATTGATGCAGGAACAAGCTGGGATTGGGTCCCCCAAGTTTGACCTAACTGGCGAATTTTTTGGGGAAGGGGGCAGATAAGCTCAATTGAAACTGACATCAAAGGATTTGGTAGCAGTCTGAGTCACTGTCAGTTTGACCTCAAATGCCAAACTGAGGCTTGACTGCATTTCTGGAAGTTGGTGTGACAGCGTCTGGCCCAACGAGCAATGGGAATTTTCCAGGGCCAATCCATATGGGGCAGTCCCAATTGGTTGGAAATGGGTTTGGGATGCCCAACCTGCCTGTATCTGGTTGCTGGGCCATTCATTCAGTCAAAAGAGTTACATCAGCCACAACTCCTAATTTTCCAGATGAGAGCTTCAAACTATTGTTGATGGTTTCTGAAGATACTATCTGCACGTCAGGGATCATCCCCAACCATTTTGAGAGGGGGTTAGTTTTTGACAATAGCACTGCTGGCTGGATTGAAACTTTTGGCAATTCCACCTAATACTTCAATCTTGGTCCCTTTTTGAGTATGCGGTTTCCAATTGTCAGGCTTGATTTCTATTGTTTTTGGACCAATCAACTTCAAATCAGTGATCTTGGTGCAGATTTCCCTGATTTGGTGGCCAAGTTCAGCTGAGGTGAGCGTGGGCACTGGTGGAGGAATCCAAAGAGGGAGAGCTGTTACCCAGCACTCATCTACCATGTGGTCGAGGTCACCCTGGGTAACAAGGGGTACAGCCACCTTCTTCAGACCCTTTTTACTTGAAAATGGGAAGATTGCCCAATCCATGCACAGGGGATATTCTCCGGGACTTACACAGCCACTAAACATAAGTAGGTGAACATATTAAATCAACTGATTATCAGCCATTTGACTAGAACTAATTAAATCTATCAAAGCAACTATCATCCACCAACTAATTGACCAAACCAATTAATTCATTAAATTCATTGAGTCAACTGAATAATGAATAATCTACAATATGAAATTAATGCAGAAATAATATCATTCTTATAAAGGGAAATTAACCTTGAAAAATTCACTAAAAAGTATAAAATAATGGATATAAATACACTAGTTTTTAGGGGGAACTACTCTGAAAAATTATAAAAAAGTATGAATTAATCAATAAAAGTACAATAAAAAGTAAAAAATAATATATAAAAAGTATGATTTATTGATAAAACCTTTTTTGAAGTCATTGCTTTACTTTAAACTGACTTATAAAATTTTGCTTATATATACAAATAAGATCTTATACCATATTGGGTAAAAGTATAATATATAAGCAACTAAGAACACACAGTGCTGAGTATATATATATGGGTTTCTTTTGTTCAGAGAAATTTTTTCTTTGGGAGACTGTGTAAAATACAAACATAAGTTCTTCAATAATATTAATTCATTGTATCAGTGGCTCAATACTATACCACCCCACACTGAGATCTAGTATTTGTGAGCAAAATTATAATTCAGTTTGAAATATGGTGCCAACTTCAAAAAGTATTTTATCAATTGTACTAGGGAACAAAAAATATTTTGTCTGCTGTATGAGATTTTTCAACTGTTTCTATGCATTTTGGCATCAATGATTCCAAATATAAAGTCACTTTTTCATGTGCATGCTCTATTTTTATGTAATTTAGATGAGACAGAATCATTTTCCCCACACTTCATATCAAGCTTGTATTGATGAAGCAATTCATAAAGGCTCTGAATACTGAAGATAAATATTTTTTTTTTTAGTACTAGATGGTCCTGAAGATAAATATTTTTAATATATTGTTTCTGCTTTTTATGGTCTGTCATTTGATAAAATAAAAGCAGATACATTTGATGGTCTTCACATTTAATACCTTATATATGACAAGAAATTTGTCAGGAAGATGGATCAAAAAAAGATAGCAGTTTGGATATTTTTATAGCAGTACTAACAACTTCCTTGGTAACAGTAGGCAGAAACTATATACTTCCAGTTCAAGGGATGCTAAAGGTAAATTTATAACCTTGGATATAATATGATTATTAAGATGCACTTCCTGAATAGCTATCTTAGACAAAATTCTGAAAACCTTAGGAATATTAGCAATGAGCAGGGAAACACTTCTATCAAGACCTGAAGACAATGGAAGAGTGTTATCAAGGGTAATAGGATATGTATATGATGGCAGACTACTACTGGAGTATCAAATGAGACTGTTCTGAGTAAGTTCACAAACACAAGAGCTACAAGTGTAAATTCTTGCCTGAATAAGTTTTGCATACCCTCTATAGTTTATTACTGCAGAATTTAAATAATATATTCTATCTGTATATATATCAATGCTATAGTTAAGAAAATTATATGTCTGTATTTAATAGTATTTTATATCATATTTATGCTCAAAATAAGTGATTTTATTCCTTTGAATTTCAAAACTATATGTATAATTATATACCATTGCATGTTTATATGGTTAAATGAGTTATATTATCACAATGATAGTGATTAAGATAATATTCCACATTTTTAAGTTGAGATAAATATTGAAAAATATGAAACCTTTATATTAATGTGAAAAATTATTAAAAATAAATTATAAAAACTGTAGCTTGCACAGAAAAATAAACTTCTGATACAAAATCAGCACACTAAATTTATTAAGAATAATTGTTTTTATCAATGCAACAAAAATTTTAATCCCCTATTATTCATACTTTTTATTGATTATTCCATATTTTTTAGTGTTTTTTTATCTATTATTCATACTCTTTTAGTGCATTTCTCAGTATGTTCTTTTTTCCTCAAAAAAATTTTCATGCATTTTTATCATTTTTTTCATACTTTTTAGTGCACTTTTCAAAGTCTGTTCTTTTCTCACAAATTATTTTTTAAATTTCAATTTAGGTTAAAGCAAATCTCAAGTCAATATCGAAATCATGAGTTTAAAATTTTAAAATGAAGTCCAAATTCGCCGAAATTGAATAGTTTATGGATTTGGAACAATAGCCCGCCCAACGCCGTCTGGCCCAAGTTAAAACTTTGACACGTAATCAAATAGATAAGCGATGTCAGAGGGGCTGCCTTTTTAAAACGTCATGTTTTTCCAGAAAAGCTTTAAAAAGTTTCGGATTTACATCGATATTTGGATGAAAGTTGTTCTAAATAAGCGATGGCGTAGCTTAAAAGATGAACCACGCAATTTTTAAAAGTCCAAGTTTTTTATACAAGCTGCTTTCTAGGGAAGGGTTGTACCAAGCCTCTTTAACAGACCAGTTGATTGTTCGAAAATAATAGCGCTGTTTTTCCAATCCACTTTAGCCTCATCACTCCAGCTTTTGACTAGTTTTACTAATGGTCTCTGAAACTATTGATTACGAAGGGCTGAGAAGGTTGGGCTATGATGCCCCCATATTCGTGACTAATTTTATTGGTAATAAATTTGATGAACGAACCAAAGACACGAGCACCCTAATCCCCATTATCAATCCTTTCAACGGAAAGGTACTTATTATATACTGCTCTTAATTTAAAGCTGGCATAAAGGTTCTAGGTTATTTACCCGATTCTTCAGTTGAGGAGGTCAACGCCGCTGTGGAAACTTCTTTATCGACACAAGAGTCCTGGGCTGCTCTTTCGCGAAAGGAGAGGAGCGCTTGGTTGAATAAAATAGCGGATCATATCTCTTCCCCAAAATGGTTTGAAAAATTGGCCATGGCTGAAAGCTTGGATTCTGGGAAGACCATCAGTTTTTGTAAAACTGTCGATATTCCAAGAGCGGTTCACAATTTCCGTTACTTTTCACAGCTGCTTACTGGTTGGCATCCTGATTCTGCTATCCTTGGAGATGATCCAAAGGCGCTACATTACCCTCATCGCAAGCCTATTGGGGTTGCAGGTTTAATTTCTCCGTGGAACTTGTAAGGATCTGTTTTTACTTTTAAAAGTCGACATGGTTGCTAACATGGTCTTGCTTAGGCCTTTATACTTGCTAACATGGAAGGTGGCGCCCTGTCTAGCTGCAGGCTGCGTCTGTGTGTGTAAGCCCAGTGAGGTGACGAGCTTAACTGCATACTGTAAGCTTTGTTATTTTATTTTTTAAACTTGACCTTACTTAAAGTTCTCGCAAAAATTGTGGAGGAGGTGGGGCTTCCATCGGGCGTACTCAACGTAGTTTTTGGCACCGGTAATTGGAGTTGATTGTTGCTTTCAAGTATCTTATATTCAAGCTTAATTTTATCTTTAGGAAGTAAGGCAGGCCAAGCTTTGGTTAGCCACCCCCGAGTCCCGGCCATTTCCTTTACCGGAGGTACCGAAACAGGCAAGAAAATTGCCTCTACGTGTGCGCCCATGTTTAAGAAACTGTCTTTGGAGTTGGGTGGAAAGAATCCGAGCATCATTATGGCCGACTGTGATCTTGATTTGGCCGTCGCTACAAGCGCTCGAGCCGCATTCAATAATCAAGGCCAGATCTGTCTCTGCATGTCTCGTATCTACGTTCATCTCTCTATCTATGATCAGTTTGTTGAAAAGCTTGTCAAGTTTACTCTGGCGAATTTTAAGGTGGGCCATCCTCAAGATCCAGTAACCACTGTGGGGTCACTCAGTTCTAGTAGCCACCTGGCTAAGGTCATCAGTTATGTTGAGTTGGCTAAAAAGGAAGGTGGTAAAATTGAATGTGGCGGCAGAAATCCCTTTGATAAAGAAAATGGAGGGGAGCCTTCAAGCCTAACCAGTGGGGCCTACCTTGAACCCACCATTATCACTGGTCTGGACCCTTATAGTTCTAGGGTTATCAAAGAGGAGATCTTTGGGCCAGTGGTCACTGTCAATAGTTTTGAGGATGTCAAAGAGGCTATTGAGTTGGCCAATGCTACTAGTTATGGGCTAGCCGCTTGCGTTTTTGGCAAAGATGGTCAGCGTGCGCGAAAGGTTTCTCAGTCTCTTCGTGCTGGGATGGTCTGGGTTAACTGCTGGATGGTTCGCGACACCAACACCCCTTTCGGCGGGCTTAAGTGCTCTGGTATTGGTAAAGAGGGGGCTACCACTCCTTGGATTTCTTTACTGATCTCACCAGCATCACTCTTGTGGATTAATCAACTTAGTTTGTCTAATCCTTGGGCATTTTAGTTTATGTATTTATCTTAAAAAGTAAAATGTTGCCTTTAATTGCTATACAATTAATCACTTAAATCTAGAAGCTTGAGTTGGATCTGGTTAATAGCTATCTTACCACTGGGTGTAGTAAGTTATTCTTTAGATAGCAAATGACTTTTAATGGTTTATAAGTTATGAAATAGTTTATTAAATTCATGATTAAAAATATATTTTAATTTCTCTCGCAGCTCAGCTTGCATGTATATTGTGTCTTTTGTGACCTAGCTACTAGACTTTTTATATCACATCATATAGCGCATCTTAAAATTATAGTATCTAAAAGATTCATTCTGTTAAAATAAGTGTTTGATGGTGCTATTAGTAATAAACCAAGTTTATAGTATACCCTCTTGTTAAAGCCTAACAAACTATTTATGTTTAATCTGTAGTTAAACACAAATACATATATAAATAAAGATGCTAAAATCAGATAAAGTATAATACTTATAACACTCAAAAGCCAATAAAGTGCCATAACTATTAATTGGTATGTATAGCTTATTATAAGACCAACTTTTAGTGCATTTAATGGGGCACCCGCTGACATGCCAAGTATTGCATTGTAGATTACTAGTAAAAGCATAGGATTGCTCAAGTGCAGAAGCCATCTTATTTCTATACATCCATGGGCTTTTAGCTATCGTTTATTTTACAATAAATCTATCAGAGTTGTTCTTAACCAAGTAACCCAACTATTATCTCCATAGCTATAGGAACCACGACCGTTGCAAGTGAAACTTTGGCTAGATTTGCAATTTGGGCACCAGGCATTGACTTAATATAAAATAATGCTTTCTAGTTGGGTTTTTTTATAGACACAGATTATATCATTTATAAGTAAAATATCCACTGAGGTTTCTAGTAAATCAACTGGCAACTAACCTAGAATTTTTCAGAATGTATAAAAAACAGAGGGTATAAAAAAGAAGGTGTTCAAGCTAGTAAGTATGTGCCTCAACCAAATACAATTAACCCTTTGTATCATCTAAATTCCACTTCATTAAATTATATTTTTTACTAAGCGTATATAATCCTCCATGAAATGATAGTAACTAAGGAAGTTTTAAAATGTGATGGTTTATAGCCAGTTGTATAGTTGTATCTGACATGTAGTACATTTAACTACAATAACCTCATGTGATAAGAGCTATCCTTTATAGGAGATATATGTATAGCTTTAATTTCTGATATTTGGTTAGACATGGGTGAAAGATGTAAAATTCTATCTTGAACTCTAGAGATGTCTGAGTTATGAAATTTGTATAATTTATAAACATTGAAGAAAATTTGAGTGTATAGCTATAAATTATTTAAATAATTAATAGTTTAAAGATCTACATTTCTATCTTTAATAATTTATCTATTTAGCAGCCAAATTGGCATAATTATATTATTATCTATAACACCTTCATATCTGGTTGTAATTGGTTTAAAAGAGAGATATTATAAAGATAGAAATGTGTAACTAGATGCATTTACTAGTTTTAATGATTATACAGGGCTACAGTTACTCAAAACTTAAATCGTTGTAAAGTTTGCTTTGTTGGCCATTAGCTTGAAAATCTATCATTGGCTTAACAAGGATTATCAATTATGTTTTAAAAGCCTTAAGACCTATATAAAACTGATTTTTTCTTACCTTAAATGTAGACTTATTTGCTTGTGTAAAAGATTAGCAAGTTGTAATTGCTTGTATATATGTTGCTGTGGAGAATTTATGGTTTTTAATGCACAAGCTCATTTAAATGATATAAAATATAAGAATTGCTAAGATATGATGCCAGCTAGCCAGCCAGATCCTTAAGAAAATACTTAACCACATTTAATTTTTAAAAAGAATTGATATGGTGAATCACACCTGAACACTTTCAAAGAAATGATTATAACTGAAAGTTTAAAACTATAGGCCTCTTTGTTAATTAATAAATCATGGCTTATATAACAAAAGAAATTATATAAGTTAGGCAAACAACCCTATCATTGTCACCATACTTGAAATGGCAACCATTGTCTACATGATTGATAATATATCAGGCTGACCTTGAAAGGGTTTATTTCATCACTTAGTCAGCCCTAGCTAAATACCCTTAAATTAGCTAACAGACATGCATAAATAATTGAACAATTACCCTTAAAGAATGTACCACTTATCTCAGGTTTTAGTTAAATGCCATTCAAGCATCATGTTTCTTTTTTAGTACTAGTGGTGCCCAACCCAAAAGGGGGAGCTGCCACGCATCTTTATTTGCAAATGGGCCAAACAAAGGGATTATCATAGATTAAAAAATTCCTAATTTAGCCCCTAGGTTATCAGCCTAGGAAGCCATATCAAATGGCGAGGAGGCTTTGAGGAAAATTTTGTCCGGCGCCTGCTTTAGCTGGCAGACTATGGCGGACAGCATTGGGGTGGGAGCATCAGTGACATGGGGCATAAGGAGGTATAGTTGGGGGTTTCAAGCATCCTGTTTCAATGATTAGGTTTTTTAACAGTCTCAAACAATTGGCACCTAAGATTAATAGATCATTGTACATAAATGATTAGCTAATGATTACATGATCCAAATTAAATGCATACACACTTTGTTGAAAAATACGCCTATCAAACTATTAATCAATATTAGTATCAGGATAAAATCCCAATTTAGAACAATTTTAATCAAAAAACAAATACCCATAATTAAAGCTTGTCAGTTATCTAAAATATAACAATTACCTATGTCAAAACGGATACAGTGATAATGAAAATTTTCAACACATCCTATAGCCTGATTATAATACTTAGCAAAAAATGGTGAAGCCTTTTAATTATCCTTGCTATCACACTAACCTAATGGCTTTTTAAAAATGAACTTTATTTAAAGTTATGAGTCATTAACTCAGATGAGCTTAGTTTATGGAGCACAGTGGTTATAAATCCCCCAACCAGATGGATAATTATGCTAGATCCACCAATTTGACACAAACCAAAATTTATTAGATAAAGCCTGCAACATATTCTAATGAGTCAAGGTGGGGCCTTAATAATCCATTTACTGGAGATTTAGATCTAAATTCTCTTTTAAGCTTCTCCTTTAACTCTACACTTTGCAGATATATCCAAACCTGCAAAGGTCCTAATCCCCAATAATGATACTCATTTCTTAAATCAGGACTACTTCCTGCTACACTATATCAGTACTAATTGGACCAGTTCAATTGTTATAAATTTATTCTTGCTTTTATCCTAGTTTAGGGGTTGCTAATGGCAAATATTGAAATTTTGCAAGAAATATAAATATGCAGGCACTATGAAGGCTACAAAATTACCAGTTTCAGGGCTCTAGCAAATATTAAACTAAGGCAACAATTTTATTAGTTTCGTTGCAACAATAATTCCAAAAGAAATAATGATCTTTGTTTAAGGGATCAAAATTTAGCTTCAAGAGATAAAATAAGTGGTATCTTTATTATATAAAATCTAAAGATATTTATAAGAATGGTTTAAGTAGGTCTTCTTAAGGATTTTTGTGCTTCAAATGTGGTAAGATAACTTCTTTTAGAGGACCAATGTTGCTGATTGTTGTTAATATATTTATGATTGCCAGATCTAATAAGATTCTTATTAGATGGGATTAACCTTCTTGTCAAGGGCTTAGCCCCTTCAGAATGCCTAGCCCCTTCATAATGCTTAGTAACTTCAGCAAATGAGACCAATAACTCTGAAGGGTTTATTGTCAATCTAGATTAAAATTGGATATCTCTGATATTTTTTATTTATCTTATTAGACCAAAGTATCAATCCTCATTCTTGATTAGAATCAGCTATCTCAGGTGAATTTTCAACAATGCCCCCCTCAAGATCTTGCCTAGGGGCACACACTTACAAAGAAATCTTCTGTGAACTCTATTAATAACAGTACCAGAGTCAACAGCTAAAATGGAGTATTCAGTACCCCAACAATAGATAATATGATAAGGACCAGACCATAAGGTATCAAGTTTGTTGATTCTTCCTCCAGTTCTGTGATTATAAAAGTGTACAAGGTCTCCTACTTGATACTCAGGTAGGGTAAGCCTGTTAGCATTTGTCCTAATTCCTTCTTTTAAAGTTGTTGTAGAAAGAGAGCTCAAAACTAAGGCTTTCATATTAATATGTTTGTCAGCTAACCTTCTCATAGCTTATTCATTAGTTTGAGAAGTAGCAGTATCAAGTATAGGTTGTACACTTGAGGGTAAAATAGGATCCCAACTGTAAAGAGCCTTGAAGGGAGATATTCTTATTATACAATGATAGCTAACCCTGTAGGCTAGCATCACACTAGGTAAGTATAGATTTCATCTACTGGGATTCTTTGAGGCCATATTTTGAAGAGTGGGCAATATTGACTGAACCAAATCATATGAATTATTGATGAGATTGCCTTGACATAAGGCAATAGGGTATTACCAAGATTCTGAACAAATAATTAGTGGATTGCCTCCAAACTAGGCAATAAGATGATGTTGACATGATTAGTAATTAGTAGATCACCTTGAACTAAGACGATTGTGAATTTAATAATTGAAAGACTCTTACAGAACCAATTAGAATATGGCAGAAATTAATAGTATAAGCAAAAGGGTCAGCATTGACCAAAGTCGCTGATATATAAGCAATAAGAGAGGATTGTAAGAGGAGGATTGTTAATAGAGGAGAGAGAGCAGAACAGTGAGGATCTTCTGTAGATATAAAATTAAATAAAAAAGTGACATTGAGGCATTTGCTCCATATTTATTAAGTTTATTATGTTGTTTTGAGGACAACAATCTTCATATTATCAGTCCTATATCTCAGTGGGTGTAACTCTGTGCAAAACCCCTTTTGCGTATCTCCAATATACCGCTTAATTTATAACTGTGGTGCTCACTACAGGGGGCCCATTAATCAATCACAAAAAGATAAAAATTCTCCAGTTGCCGGCCATGTCACATCAGGCTTGCTTTGACATGGGAAATTTATGACATGCTGCACCAGTCATATATGCAGAACTCAAACCTGCCTTGGACGCTGTGCTCAAAAGGCAGGGGGAGCTCCTTCAGGAGAAGTGTATTGATAAGCTGCCTCTGTTTGATTGTGATGCAAATATTTATGGGTTTTTTAAGGATTTGAGTATGAAAATGGAAGGAGCCTTGGACCAGCGTAAAGCAAAACTGTTAATATCCACCTTGGATGTTGGTAGTGCTGACCAAGTCACCTGCTATCTTCCAAACAGTTCTGTTATATACCAAGAGGTGAAAATACTGTGCTTTGGTTGTTCAGTGAAACTGCAAAGGTGTCACAGCGGAAGGCTGAGTTTTTGCCATTGGGTTTCAGCATAATGAGACCCTCACTGCATTTTCTGATCAATTCGTGGCAAAAGCACACATGTTAATTGGGGCAGGGACTTTATCCAAATCTGACATGTGCATTGCAATGAACCCAGCAGTGAAGCCATACCATGAGTTTTACAATGTCATGACCCCAATTTTGAACAATAACGTACCCCTGCTTAAAGTTGTTTAGTTTTGTGCTATCTGTAACCTTACCCCACCCAATACAGAGTAGAAACATACCGCCGCCATTGCCAGACCTTCTTATTCAGGGGAGTTTGCATGTCCAGTTCAGATTCCGTCGAGTTACCCCAAAAGTTCAACTTCTTCCCCAGCCCTGCTTATTGTCAACAGCCCAACTACTGACCTGGGCCTAATTATGCTGATCGCCCACAATCAAATTATTAGTGAGACCCATCTTAAAATAATCAAGGATGCAGGCCCTACAGGGAAAGTGTTTTGAATGCGGTTGTCCTGGGCACCTGGAACAAGGTTGCCCCAATTGTCTGGTTCATCATGTACAGCAGGAACAGTACTATCAGGGAAAAGACATAGTGGAGTAGAGATGGGACTCTCTACCTCTGCTATCCCAACCCCAAACGTTCCACCTAAACTTAACACTGTATATTCAGTGGAAGTCCCTCCATATGATGATGCATTACTATACTAGCAGCTGGTTGGGGGGGTAAATGTATTTACATAAGCGCAAGCCAAAGCTGCAGTGGAAGAAGGATCTCAGATGCATCCCAAGCCAACGCTTATCAAATGTTCAACCAAGTTTCCCCTGACAAGTTGGACCCATCCACAAATGCACCTTCCTTGCAAGGAGTAAATATTGCACTTCTGGTCAATACTATCATCAAAGAATATCCCAAAGTCAGCTAGAGGATTGCAAGTTTCCTTGGGAATGGAGATTTTAAAAATGTCCAAGTGTTAAATATTCAAGTTTCATCATACTCAGAATGTGCGTACTGTGACATTATTGTACCCAAAACACAAGTCCATGCATTAATAGATATGGGTGCCCTGGTCAACATAGTCTTCACTAAGTTGGTGGAAAAGTTGACATTAAAACCTGATGTAGATTATAGCATAGTGTATGGGACTACTGGAGCGGAAAAGATGGTCTCAGAGGGAGTGTACAGTGCACCCCCCTGGTAGTTTGGTCAATTGTTGTGGCAGCTCCAGAAATAGTGTTATTGAACAGCCGTTATGACCTATTAATTGGAACCACTTTAATGAAACACTTTGGCGCTGTTGTTGACACAATGGAGGAGAACTTTGAAACTTTGAGGCATCGAATCCCAATTTATTTCACCTCCAGCAGAGTACCAATGGATCCGGTGCATATGGGACATGTCAACCTCACCTATAGTGACTATGTAATTCCAGTGCACTACCATCAATTAAAGAGAAAACCTGGGCCTTCCCACAGCAGATATATGAGTATCAAGGGTTGCCTCTCAGAGCTGATGGGGCTGTATCCATCACTTCTGACACCAAATCATAGTAAACACCAAGGTAGAGGTGGAAGTACCAGTTAGGCTCTATGTGGAGATCATTGGACCATATCAGCAATTGCAACTTGAGCCCAATGTGGCTCCATGCATTCTACTTCTGGGACATGGGGAAATCAAGGGCTTACTAGCATCTACAAAACAAACCAATGCAAATCTGCCAGCATCAAATAGTGGCATATTTACACTTGGCCTTAGTTGAGGAGGTCCTTCATGTTCATGAGTTTAGGTTACCATATGAATTTGTTCTACCCATTAGAAAAAATCCTGGCATAATGAATGTGGTCCCACATGACGAATTAAGGGGGTTATTGGAAGCATAGAAGGATCAAGCAATAGCTTTATTTCAAAAATTTAAGGAGATTTTCTCTGTCAATGACCATGGTTTAGGATGTGTTTGGGGGGTGGTCCACCAGTTGGACACTGGAGATTATCCTCACATCAGGTCATGAATGATCTGCTGATTGAGGGCAACTAAGGAAGTAGTGACAGAGGGGATCAAAAAGCTATTAGAGCAAGGGATGCTTGAACCTTCAAAAAGTGTGTGGGCTTCAATTGTCCTAATTGTAAAAAAGAAGGATGGTACCAAATGGGTGGTAATAGACTACCAGAAGCTCAACAGTGTCAACAATAAGAACTCATATCCCTTGCCGTGGATCAAAGATGCTCTGGATTGGTTAAGCAGAGCTTGTTACTTCTCAGCAATGGATTTGATATTATGTTACTGGAAAATTGAGTTGCCCACAGCGGAACAGGAGAAATGCACCATTATCACATCCAAAGGGCTTTTCCAACTGTATCATATGCCACAAGGGATGTGTAACGCCCGGCCATGTTCCAATGGGCCATGGATACCATCCTTGGTGACTTGTACTGCTGTGCGTTCTTGTGTACCTTAATGATATCAATGTTTTTGCGTACATTTTCTGAGCACCTTAACCATCTGGAGGAAGTGTTACGCCAGCTTGCTGAGGCCAACATCAAGATTAAGCCCTGCAAATGTCACTTCTCCAATAAACAACTGGAGTACCTTGGGTGTGTGGTAGATGCAAAAGGGCTAAACCCTCAACTGGCTAAGGTGGAAGCTATACAAAAATGACTCAGACAATTTGTAAGCGGGACATACAAGTATTCTTGGGGATGGTTGCTACTTATGGCGCTTTATCCCCGACTTAAGTTGTATTGGGGGACCACAATTTGAGTTATTAAAATAGGATGTAATGTTTGAATTAATGGAATGCCGTCAACGCTCCTTTTATACACTTTGGATGTCATTAATTAATGCACCAACGCTTTGCTACCCAAATTTTGATAAGGAATTTATTGTATAGATGGATGCATTTCTTTCTGACATTGGGGCTATTCTATCCCAAAAAGATGATGAAGGGGAGGAGCACCCAGTTGCACACTGTAGTTGTATCTTGAACTGCCACAAACAAAATTACATTGTGACTAAGTGAGAGTGCTTAGCAGTGATCTACGCATACAAGCAATTCAAGGTATATTTGCATGAGGTAAAGTTTAAAGTTGTAACAGATCATGAGTCGCTATGCTGGTTGCAGAATCTCAGAGAGCTTGAGGGGCTTCTAGCACAATGGGCTCTTAAGCTTCAGGCTTATGACTTTGAAATCATCCACTGAACCGAGTCAAAACACCAAAACGCAGATTGCTTATTGAGATTGCCAACCCTCTCCATTATGGCAGATATCAGCGACATATTGTACAACAAAATGCTCAGCAGAAAATATGATGATGAACTGCCCCAAGTCATCAAGGTCTTAGATGAAATAAGGGCAAATAAGTTCCAAAGAACGGTGAATTGTACAAGCTGATAGGGGATACTACCGTGAATATCCTAAGGCCTTCTGCCCATCCAAATATTATTATAAGTGCACACTGACCCATTGGACATGGTGGATTCTGTAAGACCCTGGAATTGTTGTGACCTCAGTACTATTGAGAGATCATGAATTTCGACATGCTCAAAACCACTTCCTGCTGCCATCAGTGCCAAGTAAAAAAGCCATTTCTCCAGAAGACTTCATACCAGTTAGTGAAACAACATTTTGCTTGGCATAAAGTTTCCCTTGATGTCGTTGGCCCTCTACCAATGGGAGCTAACCGGTACAAATACATTCTTGTGGCAATTGACCACTTGGCCAGGTGGGTAGAAGCATGGACAATCAAAGATTTGGGGACGGTCACAGTGACCAAGTTCATCATGGAATGATTATTCAGCTACATGGCTGTCCTCAGTTCATTCTTTACTGGTAACAAAACTAAATTCACTTCCCACATCCTTCCCAAGCTAAATGAGTTGATGGCCATCTGCGGGGTTTTGATGACCCCATATCACCCAGAATCCAATGAGATGGTCAAGTGAGTTAAAGATATCTTGATGAACATACTCCACAAATTGGTAGCTGATCAATTTTAAGATTGGAGTTCCCTCCTTTCCTCCGCCGTCTTCACTTAAAATATCAGCTATCATTCTTCCATGGGGGAAGAGTCCCTTCCAGTTACTATATGGATGACAATCAGTTCTTCTGGCACTGCTCTATGCCTGTGTGGAAGATATCAGAAGAATGGACCAACTACGTTACTTGACTAATCTAAAAATATGCTGATTAAGCTGCAAACGGAAGAATACTCACTCAGTTTAGCCAAGAAGGTAAAAAATCAGGAAGCCAATCAGATATGGTATAGTGGGCTAACGCAGCTCAAAGATGGGGACATGGTTTTTTTCCATGACCAACATGGGTTTGGCGGAAGCACAAATTGGCCAGAATCTGGCTTGGTCCATTTGAAGTAATTAAGAAAACAAGTGTTGGTGCCTATAATATCAAGGACCTCATGAGCAATTGGATCATTAACTGAGTGCATGTGAAGTTCCTTTGGGCATATAAACAACAGGAGCCTTATTTTCCAGTCAAGGGGGTTAATGTCAGGATTCTGATATGACTGTATGATAAGTCCTAGGTAGTTATGGCGGAATGGGCAAGCTTGTCCAAACTGAGCAGTATGAAATATTGATGAGATTTCCTTCATATAAAAGTGATAGAGTAATACCAAACTTCGTTTAAAAATTTAGTGGATTGCCTCCAAATTAGGCAATAAGGTGATGTCAACATACAAATGATAATCAGCAGATCGCCTTGAACTAAGACGATTGTGAATATAATAATTGAAAGACTCTTCCATAACCAATGAGAATATGGCAGAAATGAATAGTCTAAGCAAAAGGGTCAGCATTGACTGAAGTCACTAATATATAAGCATGAATAGAAGATTGAAACGAGAGGATTGTTGATAGAGGAGAGAGAGCGGAACAGTGAGGATCTGCTGTAGATATTGAATTAAATAAAAGAGTATCATTGGGGCTATTGCTCCATATTTAAGTTTATTACATTGTATTTAGGACGATGATCTTCATATTGTCAGTCCTATTGCTCAGTGGGTGTAACCTTGTGCAAACCCCTTTGGCATATCTCTGACATAAAGCCAAATTTATAACAGGTAACAATAGCTCGTTTAACAGCACCGTTAGTGGAAGGATTGTAAGGAGCTGTAAACAATTGATATGTACTCATCAATCTAGTGAGCTCAGATACTACTTATGAAATGAAATTGGTTACATTTATTAGATAATAGTAATTTTGGGTTGCCATAATGGTTGAAAACTTGTTTGAAGAGAAAAAGACGCTGTAGACTTACAGTGACAGTGGAAACAGAAACAGAAACAGCCTTAATCCGTTTGATAAAATTGTCAATAGCTAATATGATATATGATGTCCGTAAGTAGTAGTGGGAAGGGGACCCACTACATCAATACTCATAATGGAAAAAGGTTCCAAGGATCCCACAATTTTATGTTATTAAATTGGATTCCCACTACATTGTCTTTGGCAATAAGATAAGTTTCCAACACATTGTGCACAGTTTGCAGCATATCATCCCACTAACATCGATCTTTCTACTAATGTAAGTTCTTGGCAACAGCTCCATGCCCCATGAATTGATGAGCCTCCATAATGATATCAGTCCTAGCTAAAAGATGAATAAAAGGTAGCCACTTGGATCACATTTTCTTATACAGAAATTCCTCTTTAATTTGAGTATTACCAGTTAAAGATTATAAACTTTGCTATAACGTCCTTAGATTCACAATAACATAGTTCAGGTCTGCCAATTAGGTCAAAGGTGCAATCCTCTTCAGCAGTGAATAGGTTTAGTATAGGTAATCGTAAAATCCATCAGCATTTTGGTGTAAAGCTCCAGCACGATGTTGAAAGAAATTTTTTGAAGCTTTAGAGAACATGTAGCTAAGCATCCATCAGGATCTTTCATTTGTTGCAACCATTTTAAAAATGCGTGATCCGTGATGATAGTAAAATGTTTGCCATAAAGGTAGGGACGAAAATGATTGATGGTTGATAGGACTTCTAGGCACTCCCTCTCAGTAACGCTATAGTTGTGTTCTGCTCTGGAAAGGGTTTTACTATAATAAGCAATAGGATGATCTATCAGGTTGAAGTCGTGCTAAGCCAGAATTGCCCCAATAGCTACATCACTGACATTAGTAAATAAGAGAAAAAGTTTTGAAAAATCAGGAGAGCTAAAATTGGGGCACTGATTGAAGCTTTACGTAAAAAATCAAATGCTTGCTGTTATGATTTTCCCATAAGAAAGGAACTTCCTTATGCAGTAAATAAACTAAAGGTTTAGCAATTTCAGCAAAATGAGGAATAAATTTTTGATAATCAAACATCCCTTAAAACACTTAAATATCACATAAGCTCTTAGGAACAGGCATGTCTATAATAGCTTGAATCTTGTCAGATAAAGGTAATGTCCCTTCACGATTAACCTTATGGCCTAAGAATTTCATCTTAGTTTTAAAAAAAGCACTCAAGGATGGCTTTAACTTAAGAGAACCTTAGAGAATTCTGCAAAATACTTCCTTTAAATGGACTAAATGCTCATTTAGAGTACCATAAAAACAGTATCATTGTCTAGATAAATGAGAATGCAGGAAATCTTCAAACCACCAATTAAGCCATCTATAGCCCTTTGATATGTAGTAAGTTCATTACAAAGTCCCTGTGGCATACGAGTAGGTTCAAATAACCCTATACTAAAAATTAAAGCGTATTTTTGACGATCTTCAGGAGCCAGTTCATTTTACCAGTAACCACTAGCAAGGTCCATGGCTGAAAAGAACTGTGACATAGACAATAGACTTAACAAATCATCAATGCGAGGTAATGGATACAAATCTTTTTGAGCAACAGCATTAAGATGATGATAATCCATAACCACTCTATGACCTTTATCCTTTTTACGGATAAGAAGTAAAGGGGGAGCCCATGGAATTTGTGAAGGCGTTAATAGTCCAGCTTCAAGGAGTTGCTAGAATTCCACAGAATTTGAGCCTCCTTAACTTTAGATTTTAAATAAGGCTGATCTTGGAAAGGGGGAGTATCACCTGTTTTTACTTGATGCTGCACATTTTTCATTAACCCAAAATCTCCAGAACCATTTGCAAATATATCCATATATTCTCCAATTAGAGCCTCTGCTTCTTGTTGTTGTTCAGTAGTAAGTAAATCTCCATATTCAACTTTGACTCTAGCAATGATAGTGGGTCATGAAACCCAAAATCATTTAACTCCCCACATACAGTGATAGATAATATTCCATTTATGGGAGTAGGATGTATATAAGCATAAGGTTTACTCTAATTCAATTCATAGGTTGAGAGGTGAAATTAGCTAATAAAACTAGAATAGTTCTATTATATGCGGGATTAAGGATACTGGGACAAGTTAAGGCCTCCAGATGGGAGGGGTTAAGGTTACCTGAGATCTCTAATATATGATCATCCAGCACTAATACTTGCACTCCAGTATCAACTATAACTTGATTTTTAAGAGAAATAGTAATCAATTTGATAGAATATAACGTCATTTCTTTTGATGCACAAATTGGTGGAGGAGGAAGAATTGTTTTAGTTACAATATTTGGCATTCAAGACGAGTGATGTAGTAGGGATTTCTAATAGACAAACACGTCGTTTAAGTTTGCCCTTATCATTTAGGATATCTTTTAAAATTAGAGGTACTCAATATCCAGTTAAAGAAGGATGATTTTTCCTTATGACTAATTATCATATCAAAATTAATAAGGAATTAAGTTCCCAAAAGCAAGCCATAACAGTTATCATCCAACACTACTGAAAAGGCCAAAATGACTAATTTCCTAAAGTGCATTAAAGGGAAGAATATGCTCTTATGGATTAGCCTCAAAGGACCAGCACTTCCAAATTCTTGAGAGTAATTCAGATCTGGAGCAATCTTTATTTTTTCATAAGCTGGTATGAGATCACATTTATGGGAGATCCCATGTCAATAATGGCTAAAACATTTAATTTGTGTACTACAACTTCCACCCAAGTCACATTAGTACTAAAATTTGTGAACGAAAATACAGAAGTACTAATTGGTCAAATTAAAGTAGAAGATGAAACAGAATTGTAAGAAGAAAAAGTATCTTTTTTGACTAAATCATCAGGGATATCAAGTTCACCTGGAGCAGATATCACATAACAATCCTTAGAAGTATCAGAAATATGAGAATGAGGCACAAGAAGTAGGTCAGCACATGGAGCCTCTTGCCCTATTTTAACTCCTCTTTTTTAACTCCTCAGCTTGTTTCTTCCAACATAGTTGTTCCATATGACCAACTAGTCCGTAATAGCTGCAAGGATCCTTCTTAGGTTTAAGTTTGGGTCTAGAAGGCACCGCATGAGCATAGGTGCAAGAGTTATTAGTTGTAAATAGGTTGAGCACACCATTAGAATCTCCATTAATGCCTTTTTTATGTTGAGAATAGACTAGAAATTACCTTTGAGAGACTTTATATGGTGTAACAACTGAGTACAAGAAGCAAAAGCACTCATCACAGAAGAAATAGCATCATCTAAAGTAATACACTCACAAGTAGCAAGAGTCTGGGCGCCATGATAAAATCTCTTAGCAAATTCCTTAATTGACTCTCCTCACTTAACTTGGATGCTCATGAAGGCTTGCTTTTGATCTGACAGAATTTGTTCACTTCCAGATTCCTTAATAAGGGCAGTTTTCACTTGAACCCAAGTATGGCAAACCTTAAGATGAGGGACCATGATTTCTTGAGAAAATCGACTTAAACAGGAAGCAATATGCCGAACTTTTTGTTGATCAGACGCTCCTTCTATAGCTCGCTCATAAATAAACAGAAAATATTGAATACTACCTTCATTTGGCTCATACTTATCTTTAAAGGTAGGTTTAAAAGAGTTAGATTCACTGCTTAATATGTTAATTCCCAGTACCAGTATCAGATCAGTTTCAGAGGGTTTGGACTCATGGATATAGACTTGAGTAGGAATCCAGTCAACTTGTTGACGTAAATTGTTAAGATCATCCTGTAAGCTTTGGACCCATTGAGTGATGTGGTCATTTGAAGAAGATTGATTTTAGTTAGAAATCTCAGAGAGTATTTCCTCTTGCTTATTCTCAAGTACTCCATATTAGTAGTTAAGCGATCAATGGAGGCTTTGAACATTGCTTACTGAGTTTCTTGAGTGAATTAATTAGTGTCACATAGATGATGAGCATTGTCAACACCATCCAATAAATTGGTTAACAAATGCCCCAGGTTAGTCAGGTGGCCTTCCAAAGATAAGAAACATCCTTGAGCTATGGCTCATATTTGTTTTTCTAAATCTTGAACTCTTGTTACCAGTTGATTCTGAGCTTCAGAGCCAGGAAACGAAATTGTAGGGCTGGGGGGACCTGGGGGTCCCAGGGGCCCTCAAGAACTTTTAAGAATTACAGACTCAGTGTGATCACGGTGACCAGCAGGTCCCAAGGGACCACATTCACCAGTAGATCAAGGTATTGCAGAGGGAGAACTAGGAGGTTTCAGAGGTCTAGGAGAATCTATAGGGCCGAGTATACCTTCTCAATTATTATCCACTTTTGGACGAGTTGTTGTAGTAGTCCATCTAGTTCAGCAAAGCGATCCTCATATTGGTTCTGTAATTGTTCCAGTTGAATAGTAAACTCATCTTCAAGGGTAATTATTCATCGATGGATAGGTTTAGCAACTTCAGTAACTTGTTGAGATAATCATGACATATATAACTCACAACTCCATTGTTTGTAAGGAGAGTGTCTATAACTCTCCTGTTCTCAGCGTGGCAGTGCACGGTGCATAAGGCCAACGCCAGGGAACTAGCCGTTAGTGCTAAAGTAATTAGAGCTCAGCAGAGGGTGCTGGAGCAATAACTACTTAGGCATTAAAGTGCGAGTTTTACAATAAAAAACCCACCAAAAGCGACGTGGTGCACATAGCTAAAGGGGCTAAGTGACCCAGGTTAGAGGGAACATAGGCGAACAAACGGTGCATGACGTGATAGCTGCAAGGTATTTGCTATGGCAAGGTTAATGGAGCGCGAGACCTCCTTGAAGAGGTTCACGCACAGGAGCGTTTAGAATATCATAAAATTTAAAATAAACGTAAACGGGAAAAGGTTTATTCAGGAAGTTGACCAACAAGGAATGTTGGTTGGGAAAACATATTTAAGCTCGGATGGGGGAATATGGGATGTGCTGCAGGAGGCCCAAGCACCGACTCACTGATAGGGCAACGCTGCCATCCAGATTGATGGAATAAGCCAAAACCAATTTCACTTGAGTGATTAATTGAAGTTGAAAACCAACCAAACGGTTGTTTCATAAATGGAACAGGTTTCAAAACCCCGTTCCTCAACAAACTGAATTGAACTGTCTGTGTTCATTTGGGAAACCGTCCATTTTAACACCTGGACTGACGTAAGGAACTGGGCACTTGGCACCCCACTAGTACCAACCTGGGCATATCTTGCCCATACCCAGCGTTGGTCTAGGGTGTGCCTCATGTCAGGGGGGCCTGAAGCTTCATCTTCTGGGCCTCCTGGCGCCCAGAATTATCTTTGGGGTTGGTCCCCACTATGATGTCATGTGCACATGACATTGTTGATTCTAACAAGTTGGCTGTGAAGTTCATTGATTTCTCACCTATTGTTGACTATGGCTTCACAATTATCACAACCAAAGTTAGAAGCGGTCTCATAGAAAGAGGATAGCTGAGAATGAATTTTCTGAGCTATAGTCAACTGGCGTTGAATCTCAAGATGATGTAACCCTAAAATCTGAAGTAAGTAATGAATGGCGGTATGCACGTACTGCTTGAGATACAGCTCTGTTCTGGCCAAACAGACTTCAGTATGTTGTAAGACAGCACTGTTATATAATTCCATCATGTTATATGAAACCTCAGATGCTTATCCTTGGTTAGAACATGCACATGGATTGTAAGTCCAGGGGAGCGTCCCCTTTGCATAGATCAGGCGATTTTCTCATTCCCATGCAAGAAGGGTCTGAAGAGGGCGGCTTTACCCCTTGTCACCCAGGGTGACCTCGCCCATGTGGTAGACGAGCGCTGGGTAATAGCACTCCCTCTAAAGGTTCCTCCCCTGGTACCCGCGCTCACCTCTACCCAAACTTGTCTGCCAAATTGAGGAAATATGTGCCAAGATTACTGAATCAAAGAAAAAAGATCTAAAACCAACAGAAATAAAGCCTGACAATTGGAAACTCAATATTTTGAAAGAGCAATAAGAGAATTATCATCCAGAATCGTGGATCATATCAAGCCATCAAGTGATATGATCGCCACTTCCAAGTTCCCTTTAAAAATTGTCAGGGATTGTCACCAATAATTGAAGCCCCTAGTTCAAGAATCAGAAGTTGCGGCTGACACAACTCATTTGGCTGAATGAACGCCCTAGCGACTGGGCACAGGCGGGTAGGCCATCCTGAACCTGTTTCCAGCTAATTGGGACTGCCCCTATGTGGGGTGGCCCTGGGGAATTCCCATTGCCCATCAGGCCAGATTCCATCATGCCAACCAACGTAAATGCAGTCAAGCATCAGTCCAGGCGTTTTCAGACAAACTGGTAGCAACTCAGCCTGCCACCAAATTTTTTGATGTCAGTTCCAATAAAAATTATTTACCAATCCCCCAAAAATTCAACAGGTTAGGTCAAATTTAAGGGACCTGATCTTTGCTTTGACCCACTACCAATTGAACACTATTTAATCAGTTGCATTGCACTAAGAAATTTTTTGGTCTATTTTCCTTATCTATCTTCACAATAAAATCCTTTACTTAATTCCAGTTTTATGCTTAAAACTGAACCACCCTTTCCGCCTGTATTCCAACAATCCTCAGGGTTTATGGCCGTGCTCACCTGGTATTTCGCTAGGTGCCTATATACGATTATGGCTCATGAGCATAAATGGCAGAATTCCTTCCTAGTTTCATAACCGTCATATCAGCAGCAGTGCCACTGGCATTTGGGTTTGCCGTTTGGGTGCTTCAGTACTTAAACTGGCAGGACAGTCTAAAAATAGCTTGCTGTTTGCCTGACATGGATGAATACCCCCTTACTAAGCCTTTAACTGGTTCATCCACATCTGCAGGTTGAATTTGATAATTAGTTGGTCAGGGCCCTCAATGGCCAACTCCATAGAAGCTTGAAGATTAAGATCACTTATATTGGCAGAAGTCATCTCCTGCCTGTTGGTATGTACCCATTGCATGATACTCGTAAAGTCCTCTAATGAGGGACTATTTTTTCTAGAAGTATTCATCAATGTGAAGATATGTTTTCATCAGGTAGCCTTGAAAGCAGACCTGGTAGGGAGCACCAGTATTGGAATTTCGCAAGATATTAAAATATGTAGGCACTACAAAAGCTACAAAATTATTAGTTTCGTGGCTCTAGCAAATATTACTAATGAAACAAAAATTATTAGTTTTGTTGCAACAACGAATTCTAAAAAATAATGATCTTCGTTAAAGGACAAAAATATAGCTTCAAGAGACAAAATAAGTGGAATCTTTATTAGTTAAAATTTAAAGATATTTATAGGAGTGGTGTTGGGATTTTTGCTCATATTCCCAGCCTGCTAGATTACCAGGAATTGCTAGGGGATAATTCCCTAAGGCGAGGTGTATTGGAAATCGGTTGACCCATCTTTTGGAGTAACTATGTTTGGGGGAATTTTGTGATATTCGCCTGGTCATATCCATGGGGATCAATCCAGACAAATACTTAAGATCTCATCAGGAAGAGTTGCTGATGAAATACCGGCATCTGATAGTAATTAACTATCAAATGTACCAATTGGGATTGTCAGGTTTCATCACTGACTGATTGGGAATGAGTAGCAAGCTATGAGGCAAGTGATGCCACATGCAACTAGCAAATTGATCAGTTGGTGCATGACCTGCCTTAATGGATAACAAGTTCCATTACCTAAGCAGGTCACTAGCCAAATATGGTTGGTTTGCTTGGATTGAGAGGAAAATGTTAGGGACACGTTTTCTAACTTTTTCCATTTAGGTCTCAAGGATGTCCAATGACAGTATCCTAGCCAGGATGGAAGGACCATTGCTGCCAAGGCGAGGATAGGTGATTTAATGGCAACAGCTGCCGTTTCATTGAAGAGGTGTCAACTGAGGGTTAGATGACCAAATCCCCACTATAAATTTCCTATAATTCACTCAACTTAAAAACCCAAAGTCTAGAACAGAGTTATATAATTCTATAGTTTTCATCTGGTATATATTTTAAGTAGTAAATTATCATCAGCTTTCAATTGTTCTATTCTTCTCAAGGATATTATTGCTGTGTGCAATAGTTGGGAGACTCTTAAGGAAAAGAGTAAAGATCTGAGCGGGGATCTAGAGAAAAAGGAGAAACAATTGGGGGTTGCTGCCAACTATGTGTTGGACCAAATAGACTGTCACCAGGGAATCTCAGAGAAGATTGGGTTGGACAGAACAAGGGAACGAATCCCTAAATTTGAGACATCTCAAGTATTTCAAGCAGGAATACTGGCTAAGTTGGGCTGAGATATAAAAATTCCACTCAACTACAGATAATAGTCGTCATACTATTATCAACTGGTAACATCATATACTATACAATGTGGATGAAGTGCACAAGAACTGAATCTGTGCAGTAATAAGTTTTTGGAATTATTTGCTGATAATAACTAATCCAAATAATTTTTTACAAGTTGGTGCTCACTAAAGGGGTGTAGTTGAGTTGAAAAACTTATAAGAATGCTGTATAAAGATGAGTTATGCAAACTGTGGGTGGAGTTAGCCACTGTGAATCAGAATGCCCTAAACTCAGCAGATCATCAGGAATTCACAGTCTTGGAAGAACGAGTCGCCAATATGGAGGAAGGGATTGATAATGTTGCGATTTTTGGGAATGAGTTACTTGAGAAAGTAACTTTGTTTAAGAAGAAAGAAGGGGACCTAGTTTGAGAGGTCTTATATCTGAAAACAGAGCAAGAAGCGGATTGAATTTGTTTGAGAAATTTCAGTGCTGATATAGAGCGAATGATAAAACAGGTTGAGGAACTTAAAACTCACAAATGCGATTGTGAGACAATTGTGGCAAGCGATGCCAAAGAAAGAAGTCCTCGCACAATAATTGGGAAGTTGAATACCCCAAGGAACATGCTGCTTGCTTTTGCTGCCATTTCAGAGATGACTCATAAAGTCACTCCTCAAGTGAGCTGAGTGGTTAAACCTAGAGAATTAATTAGAGATAACTCGGAGGAATTTAAGGCAACACCAAAATTGCCAACATTCCATCAGGATAACGCCCCATCATTTTTCCAACTGTTTGATATGACCTTGTATGGCTATGAGGATTGTCAAAAGGCGTTGACAGTCATGAATTGCCTAGACACCAACTGTCAGAACTTAGTGTTACCTCATCTGGAGGGGAACAGCTGGTCATATGCGGAGGCCAAGGCGGCCATCATGAAGAAATTGGGGAGTCTGACGCACATGTCAGATCACAAACAAGAGCTTATGGGAATCCAGTTTCAAAAAAGATGAGTCTTTAGCAAGCTTCACAGATCAGTTCTACCAGGATTCGCAGACCCTGGTCGGAGTGAAGGTACTGGATGACTTTGATGCCAGAATTGCCTTACAAGCAGCCCTTTGGTACTATTGCAATTTTTTTATCACATGATGTCTTCCATGTTCACAATGGAAATAACTACCTCTCAAATGGTAGATAATTTGAAGATTTTGGGAGCAACATTTGATGCCCCAAATAGAAGTTTCAAATCTAATCTGGTACGCATGTTGAATCCCACAAAGGGGAATGAAGGAGCTAAAGAGACAAACAACCAAACCATGCTGGGGAATAAGCCCAAAGAATTCAGACGGTTGAATAAGAAGGAAAAGGTCTGCTACCAATGTGTGGGAAAGGCCATTTCGCCATACACTGTAAGAAGCTAAAGGATCAAATCAATGTGGTCCAGTAGAAAGAGTCAGCTGCCACCAAGGAATCAAGTAAAGGGCCCACAGCCTAGACAGGGAACAGTATAGAGCTGTAGAGAAGCCTGTTCCTCCCAACATCGTGACCAAGGAGATTGATATCAGTGATCTGTTCGTGGATGAAGACATACAGGATCAGATGTATCAAGTGGTCAATTTGGATGTAAATGCAGTGACCAGATCTGGGGCAAAGGGAATCAACCCGAGATAATCAAGGAAGTTGCCCAGCTGTACGCCTGACAACTGGCAGACAAGATTCGAACTGCTGAGAATCCCAAAGCATTGTCTGAAGTCTTATTAGATGAGGCCAATCTGTTGATCCCCCTCAGCACTTTAAAGGAATCATTTCCTGATTTATCAACGCAAATTATTCACACCCTTGATTTAGCTAATAACGCTGCTATACACTCAGTAAACACTATATTGCAATACTTTGAGTGTATATATATAGACATATGAGTGAATCCAGTGCGGGTGAGGGTGATTGTTGACAGCAGAGCGCCCATCAACATTATCTTGACCAAGCTGGTAAAGAGGATGAAGATCTCGCCAGACTTGGAAAATAAGAAGGAGTACAGAACAGCTGGGCTGAATACCACCTTCTCCTGTGGAGCGTATAGCTCTTTGCCACTATGATTTGGGTCCTTGGTGGTATCTGTGCCAGCAATAGTTTTGGCCAACCAAAACTATGACATTCTGATTGGGACGGAATTTCTATGCAAGTATGGAGTTAAATGTAACTTTGAGGATAATACATTGACCATATTGGGTCAGACGTTATCATTGGTATATCAGAAGGATGGTGAAGCTCCGCTGAATAGGAGAAACAACTTAATCAATCTAATATACAATGATGGCATTGTCCCAATTCAATACCAATTAGTTGGTCAGAAGCTATTAGAAATGCTGACAGAAATACTAGAGAACCTGGGAATTCCACTGAGGATCAAGAATGAGAAGACCATACTGCCAGGATCGCATATGATAGTTGACATGGGGCTGACATTGGAGATACATGAGCTGTTGTATGGGGAGGTCGGAAGTCCCTGGAAGAAGTCCAGAGTGGAGCCTTGGGTGGCTCCTGGAATAATAATGCCGGGCCATGGAGAAATTCGAGTTTTTCTGGCGAATTTAAGTGAAAAACTGATGAGAATTAGGAAGAATCAGATCATTACATTTGTTCATCTGATCCTGATGGCCGAATTGAGGAGATTCCACGATTTTGGGACTCTCAATGAGTTGGGATTACCAGCTGGGGTAACTGAGAGCATCAACCTATTGGTTGATCAAGAGCAACTCGCTGATATGTTGGAAGGCCAGCAAGAGAAGGTGCTTGAATTATTTAATAAGTATCAGGAAGTGTTTGCTCAAGACGACCATGATTTGGGATGCACAAGAGACGTGATCCACAAGGTCAACATTGGGAAAATTTGCCAATCAGGATGATAATGATCTGATGATTGAAAGCAGCCAAAGCGGTAGTGGAAGATAAATCAGCAAACTAGTGAAGCATGGGCTTCTAGTTCTATTGTCAAGTCCCTGGGGGAGTCCAATTCTGATTGTGAAGAAAAAGAATGGCTCCAACTGGGTGGTGATTGACTACCAAAAGCTGAATAAGATTATGAAGAATGATTTGTATCCCCTACCAAGAATTGACAATGCACTAGATCGATTGGGAAAATTGAAGAATTTCTCCACAATGGACCTGATCTCAGGATATTAGAAAATCAACTTGCCAAAAGAAGACCAAGAAAAAAGTGCAATTATTACCGCGCAGGGGCTATACCAGCCGATGAGGATGCCCCAGGGTCTATGTAATGCGAATGCAATGTTCCAGAGGTCCATGGACGCTATACTGAGCGACTTGAAGTTGTTGTGCATCCTGGTATACTTGGACGAAGTCAATGTGTTCAGTAGGACGTTTAATAATCACCTACACTACTTGGAAGAAGTATTCAAGCTACTGTCTGCGGATAACCTGAACATTGATCTGAGGAAGTGTCACTTATTGAAAAAGAGTTAGAATATCTGGGATTCATGATCAACTCTAGTGGATTGCAGCCGCAAGCCCAGAAGTTAGAAGTCATAGAATGTATGGATGTGCCAAAGAGTGTCTGAGACATCCAAGTGTTCCTTGGGATGGTCAGATACTACGGAAGATTTATTTGGGACTTCACCCATATAGCTGAGCCCTTATTCCATCTGTTGAAGGATCTTAAAAAAGGATTCATATGGAATGAAGAAATGCAGGAATCCTTTGATGAGCTATGCCAGTATCTAATAGATTCTCCAATTTCGAAATATCCAAATTTTGATTGAGAATTTATTATACAAACTGATGCTTCATTGATGGCGATTGGCGCCACACTAAGTCAAGTAGATGTACTTGGGGATGAACATCCAGTGGCGTATGTGAGCCAGACACTCTAAGCTGCTGAGAGGAACTACACCATAACTGAGTGTGAATGCCTTGCGGTCATTTACACCTGCAAGCAGTTTCAGGTGTATATCCACGGAATGCACTTTAAAGTGGTGACAAACCACTCTTTGTTGCGTTTGCTCCATAATCTAAGAGAACCGGAAGTATGACTGGCCCAATGGGCACTTAAGCTACAGGATTATGATTATGAGATTGTCCACCAAGCGGGGGCTTCTCACCAGAAATCGAATGGCTTATTGCAGTTACCAATGGTCCAGATGGTATACTCGCAGGTGGATGAGCTATTCCAGAGATTGGTTGATTAGAGATTGGGAATAAGCCCTGAGAAATCCAAGGTGCGCTTCAGAAAGCAATGAAAAACACTGAGACCATGGCTGAACAAGTGTTTAAGATGATTAACGGGAAGCAGTTATTATTCCCAAAGCTGTCAGAAAGAGCAGCTATCATTCAAGCTGCTCATAAGGTTGTTGGGCATGGAGGCCTGAGAAAAACAACCAATCATGTTTGCCAGTATTCTTACTGGTAATCGATCAACTACAATGTCACAGATTATCTGGCTTGTTGCATGGAGTGCCAGCTGCACAAACCACACAATAATACAACTGGATACTGACTGGTCTACCCTGGATTTGCCTGGCACATAGTGTCCATTGACGTGATGGGACCGCTGACGATGAGCACAGGGGGAGTCAAGTACATAATAGTTGCCATCAACCATCTGATGAGATGGGTCAAGATGAAGGCCCTGGCAAAAGTAGACTCTACCAGCACCAGAAAGTTTATCCTGGATCAAGTAGTGTATCAACATGGATGTCCGCAGGTCCTGCTTAGCAATAATGGAACAAACTTTTACGTCTCATGTGATCCCACTATTGAATGAGATAATGGGATCATAGGAGTCATGTCAGTACCCTACCAGCCAGAGATGAATGGACTGGTAGAACGAGTGAATGGAACGCTGGCCACAACACTGAGGAAGCTGGTCGCAGGAAGAACTTCCGCGTGGGGAATGTACCTGAGTTTGGTGACGTTTGCCTACAATATCATTCATCATACAGCAATGGGAAAAATTCTGTTTGAGTTGCTATATGGGAGGAAGGCCGCGTTGCCGCTAATTTTATACTTGGTGATAAAACCAATGTTGGGGATGAGTTCCAAACAGTACTTGAACTGACTGACAAATATCACAATTGATATGCAATCATAAGCATTTGATACTATGCTGAAGAAAAGGATACAAGTGAAATTGACAGACAAAAAGAACCAACAAGCCTTAACAGAATATCAAATAGGCGAAAGAGTTGCCTATTGCAATACACATGGTTTCAGAAGAAGAAACAAATTAGATGCATTGTGGTCAGGTATGTTTGAGATTATTGCTAAGATGGCGACTGAAGCCTATTCCATCAAAAAATCTCTTAGATGGAAGAGTTGTAAATTGAGTCCATGCTAAGTATCTGAAGCGATGGATCAATGAAAAAAATAAAAGAGTTCCCAAAGGACTAATGAACCAATAAGTTGGTCATGTCCTGATGATTAGGCTAAAACCAAAAAGGACCTCTGAACTAATCTAGATGGTTAAGTCCGTAAAAAGGACCTCTGAACCATAGAAAACTGGTAGGTTTAAGTACCCAGGACCCAGTTTGGGGAAAAAAATTAAAAGATGGACCGCTGAACTGAAACAAGGTCAAGTCACATGGAAAAAAGAAGAATTAAATAAAAAATTGATAAAAGATAATTAAAAAATTATAAACCGCATAGAGAAAAACCCAATATAATTTTATAATTTTTTAATAATTGTCCTTGATACTGAGATGATTCCGCCTATGTCACCTCTTGGGGGAGGGAGGATGGATCGCAGTAGGAATGAATAGCTTATCAAGATCAATGTGATATCATATGCTAGCAAGGGCTAGACCTACATGAAACCAAGTTCTTTGAGCAGATGCAGTACCCTGTGAGAAAGTGACTAGGGGAAGTGAAATTGAAATGTCAGAAGAAGCCATTTGCAAAACCCCAGAGTGGGGAGGAAAGCAACAGTATAAAAAGAGGCAGTTGGCGAATAACCCTGAGTAATCCCAATATGGCACCAGAGCTGGAAGATTAGTTCTGAGCACATGACAATGGGCTTCATCAAGAACACCGGACATATGGGCCAGCAATGAAGAAGGGATGCTTGACAGGGGTTGCCAAAAATGATGCCCCCTATCAATGCCATTAGCAGAAGATACCAATGGGAAGCGCCGGAGAAGATATAATCATGCAGGGAGTGGATTGCATCCTGCAAGCGATGACTATGGGCTTCTTGGAAGCTAAAGCTGAAGGAATGGTGAAACCCAGGAGAGTCTGGAAGCTTTGTGGACCAACTTCAAAGAACTTAGCTGGCAAAACAAAGAGAATAAGTGGCGATATCCCAATCTAGGAAGATCTCAATATTGGCGGGATTCAGGACTAGGGACAAAGCCTTGGTGACTTGGGCCCATAATTCAGCGTAGGGGAGCTCAAAATGAGTACTGTTACTGATAGTGAGCTTGGTAGCCCGGACAGCGAGTTTGTAGTATTTTATGAGTCAGAAGAGGAACTCAGGAAGCAGGTCTGACCTGGCAAGGAAAGAGCAATCAAGAGCGAAAGGCATAATCTCTATAGAATCCATAATGATGGTCAGTGCATCTGCAAAAGGGGCTGAATCCAGGAGAGGTTTGAAATATATCTCTGGAACTGATGACAGAGGAAGAATCGGCCAAGAGTTGTTCAAAATGATTGCAAGCCTGGTTTTGAAAGGATTGGTTACCATTTTCGGTAATTAGAAGGAAGAACTAGCTGCTGGCGCCAGACTAGGCGTATGAGTCCTGGAAGGACCATAAAAGAGGTTCCATCTTGCATCCTGACTCATCTTCTGGAAGAGCCAAAGATCTTGATCAAACAAACTATTTAGAAGCTGCTGGTACCATGACTTGGAATTTGACATATGAGGTGGATGAGAGGGGGATGTCTGACTTATATGGAAGTCAAATTATGCACTCTATAATCCATTAAGCTCCAATTTCAGAGAAAACAATCTCGAAATTAATGGGATAAGCTATCCAAGAGAAGAATTAAGAATGACTTGAGCCAAGAGGTTATGAGAGAAATAACAAGGCAAACATAAATAAGTATTCTTAATTGGGACACAAAAAGAACATCAACAGCAAGAGTCTCCTGTCTAGGATGAGGAGAAAATCAGGAAATTGAGGATGCCAGACCAAGAGTTTTGAATAAGACAGTGGGTCATATGCCCTGATGGTGGAAAACTAGATCCTGGGACTAATATTGTCACAAGTAAATTAACAGCCCAGCACAACAGTAGATCATGGGGACCGCGCTCTGAGTAGGCGGTAGCAAGGAGGAAGAGGTAGAGAGCCTCACGCTGAAGGTCATCCTGAGCAGCATTGAGTATTGATGATTGTACTCCGCTTGAGACAATGAAGTATTTGACTGAGTGTCCAAAGCAGTGTTCTCATGCCCCAGTCCTTTTCTCGCTGGAAATCTAGGCAAGAGGGGTGATGTGTCGGGATTTTTGCCCATATTCCCAGCCTGCTAGATTACCAGGAATTGCTAGGGGATAATTACCTAAGGCGAGGTGTATTGGAAATCGGTTGACCCAAATTTTGGAGTAACTATGTTTGGGGGATTTTGTGATATTCGCCTGGTCATATCCATGGGGATTAATCCAGACAAATACTTAAGATCTCATCAGGCAGAGTTGCTGACGAAATAGTGGCATCTGATAGTAATTAACTATCAGGTGTACCAATTGGGATTGTCAGGTTTTATCACCAACTGATTAGATATGAGTAGCAAGTAGTGAGGCAAGTGATGCCACCTGCAACTAGCAAATTGATCAGTTTGTGAATGACCTGCCTTAATGGGTAATAAGTCCCATTACCTAAGCAAGTCACTAGCCAAATATGGTAGGTTTGCTTGGATCAGAGGAAAACGTTAGGGACACGTTTTCTGAACTTTAACATTTAGGTCTCGAGGATGTCCAATGACAGAATCCTAGCCAGGATGGGGAAGATATTGCTGCTGAGACGAGGATGGGTGATTCAACAACATTTGCTGCCATTTCATCGAAGAGGTGTCAACCAAGGGTTAGACAACTGAATCCCCACTATAAATTCCCTATAATTTACTCAACTTAAAAAACCCAAAGTCTAGAACAGAGTTATATAATTCTATAGTTTTCATCTGGTATATATTTTAAGTAGTAAATTATCATCAACTTTCAATTGTTATATTCTTCTCAAGGATATTATTGCTGTGTGCAATAATTGGGAGACTCTTAAGGAAAAGAGTAAAGGTCTGAGTGGGGATCTAGAGAAGAAGGAGAAACAATTGGGGATTGCTGACAACTGTGTGTTGGACCAAAGAGATAGTCACCAAGGAATATCAGAGAAGATTGGGTTGGACAGAATGAGGGAACAAATCCCTAGATTGAGACATCTAAAGTATTTCAATCATGAATACTGCCAAGCGTAGGGCTGATATATAAGAATTCCACTCAATTACAGATAATAGTCGTCATACTATTATCAACCAATAATATCATATACTATACAATGTGGACAAAGTGCACAAGAACCAAATATGTGCAGTAATAAGTTTATTGAGGTTGTTTGCTGATAGTAAACAATCTAAATAAATTTGCACAAGTGGTTTTAGTAGGTCCTTATAAAGATCTTAGTGCTTCAAACATGGTAAGATCTTTTCTCTTGGAGGATCAATGCTGCTGATTATCATTAATATATTTTTGATTGCCAGATCTGATAAGATTCTTATTAGATGAAGTTTGCCTTCTTGTCAAGGGCTTAGCCCCTTCATAATGCTTAGCCCCTCTGGAATAATTACTACCTTCAGTCAGATGAGGCCAATAATTCTGAAGGGTTGAGTTTCGATCTAGATTATAATTGGATATCTCTGAGATTTTTCAATAATCTTATTAGACCAAGATGTTGAATCATATTCTTGAATAGAATCGGTCATCTCAGGTGAATTATCAAAAACTTAGATTATCCACTATCATCAGATGAGATGTTTGACTTTACCTATTTAATAATAATACTTGATTTTCCTATTGATCCATCTCAGGTTAATATCTCTTCATTTCCCCCCTTATCTATATAGTTATAGGTCTGGGGAACACCCTGCGCCTCAACTGTGGGCAATTCCCATTCCACAAAGAAGGGGTTGTAGAAGGTTTCTGTCCCTCTTATGTCCCAGGGCATCTTGGATCATGTGGTGGATGAGAGGTGGGTGATGGCGTACCCCAATAAGGTTGCCCTCTTTCCCCCTTACCTCCTCACCCAAGAGATGGTGCAGTGGATTAGGGTGTGTGTGGAGATGGCACAGCGATAGGCCACTTTCAGAGGGAAAGTGGTGGGCATCTCACCCCTTGACAATCATAGGTCATAATGAGAGAGCCTTTAATTTAAATAGTTTGAGGTGTAACAGAATCTAACTATTTGTGGTACAATTGAGATTGAAGCTCCACCAGGGTGTTTCCCTTCCACTGGAAGTGGTAGGTCCAACCCCAATAGGTTTAATAGCAAAAGATCCGTTCAATACCCAATGGGATCGCCCCTATGTGGCCCAGCCATGGGTGCAAGCAGTCACCCACTGGATGAAGCGTTGCTGATCTGCCAAGCATAATCGCGCTGGGAGGGAAAATTAAGTGGAAAAATTTAAGATTCAGGTGGACAGCAGGAAATCAATTTGTCGTTGAATTAGTTGCAAAATCCTGATCTGCCAGAATCAAATGGGATCATGCTACCCTCAGTTCATGTGAAGTATATTTATTCCTCAAGCCACTAGCACTTAAGAGAACAATCCCCAAAGGTATATTTGTTGATCAATTTTTAATTTTTTTGCTTAATAAACAAAATCACGCTCAACTATTTCCAGTTTTAAGAGTTTTATTTCTTATTACAACCATAGCCACATGTGCCATGTTTCCCAGGTTATGCAATGAATAGCCCATAGTGGCCATCATCACCACGTTGCTGACCTTTCTCCTCAAATGGAGAATTGGAATTATGGGTATCTTGAGGATGTCCCCACTTTTGGACGCCTTCTGACATCAAGATGTACCATTGTTGTTGGAGATTATCTCTCACCAATGAAAAAGTTTCACAACTTCCTTATGCGCTTAACAACCCGTGGCACCTCAGAAAATTTGGGGCCCCTCTAGGCCCAAAAGAACTAAAATTAGTGGAATCTGCTGCCACTGTGGTGGAAACAGTTTGGTAGTTGATAGGTTTATTGGTATTGGTGATCATCAGCCTCCATAATGTGATCACTTACCTATTCACCCAATATCAGGTTGTATGGATGGCTATGCCCTCAGCATTGTGTTTTGCATTCTGTGTGTTCACGCACTCAACTGGCAGGCTGATCTCATTTTCATTAGCCAGCTCTGTGACATAATTTTTTGAACGTCATTGTCCGCCATCTCCACCCTTTTGTTATAATTAGGTGACACGATGGTCTCATTATACCACATGATCCTGCAGTCAGTGCTTGGCTTAATTCTGTTTTTGTGGTTGTTTGGTGCATTCATCGTGTGCTTTTGCATGGGTGTGTTAGAGTTCCTGACCAAGTATTTCCTTCCGCAGGAACCAGTTTTAGTATCATTCAGCCATAGAGGGGTGGGTTTGTTTTTTCCTTCCATGGAGATTGTGAACCGGGTTTTGGTGCTATCACCATATTGCAGGTGTGGTTTTTGGCCAATACGGCGGCTAGCTCCTCCCTGGAATATGCGCAGCAAAGTGGGGCTTTTTAATCTCAGTGTATGAGATGGCCATCGTTGGGTGTGAATGATTTTATTCTTGACCAACAAAGTGGGAGTTTCAACTCCATTGATTATGTTGGTATCATCTTTAGTGCAAGTTTGGGTTTTGAGATCAGCCCTCCTGCTTCAGTTATTTATGATGGGCACAGAGGCGTCCAATCTGGCTTTGTTTGTGGAGGCGTTCTGTGGCCAGGCCCCTGGAATCAGGCTTCCGTTGTATGTGTTAGCAGCAGTATTTTAGACCGCCCTAAATTCAGTTTCTTCCAGTCATTCCTCATGGGATACTCAGTTGGGTTCACTTTATCAAGTGTGCGCTGTGGCAACCTCCATCAGTGCTACACTCTACCATGTTTCAAAAGGGTTTGTTGATGCCAAAAACAGATTCACCACTGAAGCAGTTTGAGTGGGGTGGTGAATAACATGTCAAATGCCCTTTGTCTCTCACCAAGTGAGCCAGTTCAGGACAGGCCCCTAGGATGTGCATTATGGTACAGGAGGACGCTTCAGTCTCCACTATTATTGTTGTTTCTCCTTCCCCTGCCCTGGCGCCAGTTGGTTAGGCGGTTCCTGTGCTGGACTCAGTGCCCTTCAATATCATGGTCCCCCAATTGCCAGCATCACAGCATGAAGAATCTGAAAAAGTCTTCCCATTGGATGAGCCAATTCACCAATTATTCTAGTTACCCAAATAAGCCAGCAATTATTACCATCAGACAGTAGTGTCCTGTGCAGTAGCTAATAAACAGGACTTTGTTTTTTTTTTTTGTTGCCGCTGGAAATTCGTTTGGGTGCGCACAGAATGTCAAATGAGGCACTTGTAGATATGGGATTAAGGGGAACTTTAGAAGATTTAAGCTGACGCAGATCTCAGCTTTGACCTGGAAGTGGGAGCGGAAGTATAAGGCGCGTCTTCTGCTCCAATGGATTCATACAGGATACTGTTCCCAGTGCCTTTTTTTGGTGCACCAGTTCTGCTTTTATTATTGGGTTACAGCGGTGCCATACCTGCTCTTCCAAGTTATTATGGGGGTGAAGTGGTAGCGTCAGCAGCATGCTAGCATTAATTTGAACTTAAATGCACTGTTTTTGCAAATTTATAGTTGTGGGGGGCGTTTTCCCTTATAACTATGCTTGTAATGTAATGTGGGTTCCATTACGTTTCTCCTTTCTCCGGCAGCTTTCTACTTGATATTTCTTTAAGCGTTAGTAGCAAATCAGGATTTTGGCTTGGAGAAGGGTAATCGCCTTCTGCTTTATTTTGAATATGACTTGGATTTCCATTTGATAGTAGCTGTGATCTACATCAACTCTCCATTGTATACTAACATAGCTCAGGAGGATAAAGCTCTGGAAGTGTGTTTAGACAATATGCAAAAAAGGGTTGTTATTAAGGAAACATCTCCCATCGCTTTTCCTATAGTTATTGCTTAGAAGGCTAATGGTACATTGCAGCCCTGCATCAACTAAGTGTATTTTTATAGTATCATCATTCATGATCCCTATCCTCTTCCCCTCAAGTAGATGATTTGCAAGTTAATCACGATATCTTAAGTGTTTTTGAAGATTGATTGTATGGATGTTCTCAACCAAATCTTGGTGGAGGAAGGCCAAGAGCGGATGTTGGGTTTTTTGCCCATAATCCCAGCCTGCTATATTATATGGTATCGCTAGGGAAATTCCATAAGGCTAAGTGAATCAGAAATTGGTTGTCCCGAGTTTCAGAGGAACTACGTTTGGGGGATTTTGGGATATTTTCCTGGTCATATCCATCGGGGATCAATCCAGATGAATACTTAAGATCTCATTGGGCAGAGTTGCTGACGAAATAGGGCATCTGATAGTGATTAACTATCAGGTGTACTGATTGGGATTGGTCAGGGTTCATCACCAACTGATTAGGAATGAATAGCAAGTTGTAAGGCGAGTGATGCCGCCTGTAACTATGAATCAATTGGTTGGTGAGTGACCTGCCATAATGGGTAATAAGTCCCATTACCTAAGCAGGTCGCTAGCCAAATATGGTTGGTTCTCTTGGATTGAGAGGAAAATTTTAGGGACACGTTTTCCAACTCTTTCCGTTTGAGGTCTCAGGGATGTCCAATAATGGAATCCTAGCCAGGATGAAGAACATTGCTGCTGAGATGAGGAAGGGTGATTCAATGGCAACGGCTGCCGTTTCATCAAAGAGGTGTCAACTGAGGGTTAGACAGCCGAATTCCCCACTATATAATCCCTAGGATTACTATAATAAAAACCAGCTTTTAGATAACAAGTACAATATAGTAATATTATCGATTTGGTGTATAGTTAGACTATCAGCTTCTATTGTGTTGTTCTATCAAAAGAATATTATTGCAGAGGGCAATAATTGGAAGACTCTCAGAGAGAAGAGTAAAGACCTTGGGAGCAGGGATCTAGAGATGAAGGAACCACAATCAGGGATAGCTGCCAACTATGTGTTGGGCTGAGAGAGACTGTCACTGGGGTATCTTAGCAAAGATCAGGTGGACAATAGTATAGGGAACAAACCCCCACAAGTATGACTTCAAGAGTACTAATCAGAAATACCGGCTGAGCGTTGGGCCAAGATATAGTTCAATATCAACTATGGATAATAGTCTCCATACTATTATTGATTAATAATACACTATATACAATGCAACTAAGTGCACGAGGAAACTGAACCTGTGCAGTAAAAAGGTTACTAGGGTTGCTTATTAATAACAACCACCAGAGTAATTTTAAAAGTTGGTGCTCACTACAGGGGTAGTTGAGTGAAGAATCAATAATAATGTCGTACAAAGAAGAACTATGCAAGCTGTGGACTGAGATAGCCACTGTAACCAGATTTCCTAAGCTCAGTGGACCATTGGAGTTCGCGTCCTTGGAAGAATAAGTCGCCAAGGTGGAGGAAGGAGTGGAGAATGTATCCAGCTTCAGGAATGAGTTACTTGGCAAAGTAAACTCGTTAAAGAAGAAAGAAGGGGACCTCGTTTGAGAGGTTCTATACCTAAAATGGAGTGAAAAGAGGATTGCGTTCATTTAAGATAATTTGGAGCAGACATCAAAAAACAATCAGACAAGTGGAGGAACTTAAAGCTCACAGATGTGCTTGTGAGCCCGATATGGCAAGTGATGATGAAGAGAGAAGTCCTCACACAATATTTGGGAAGTTGAATACCCCAAGGAACATGCCGCCCGCTTTTAATGCCATTTTAGAGATGATGCCCGAAGTCACTCTGCAAGTTAGCTGAGTAGCTGAACCGAGAGAATCGGCCAGAAATGACTCAGAGGAATTTAGGCAATGCCAAAATTGCCAACATTCCATTGGGTTTCCGCCCCAGCGTTTTTCTGACTGTTTGACATGACCATGAATGGCTATGGAGATTGTCAAAAGTCGTTGACAGTCATGAATTTCCTGGACACCAACTTTCAAAACTTAGTGTTACCTCATCTAGAGGGGGACAGCTGGTCGTATGACAAGGCAAAGGCGGCCATCATGAAGGAGTTTGGAAGTCCAACACACATGTCAAAATGCAAGCAAATTTTTATGGGAATCCAGTTCCATAAAGATGAGTCTCTTAATAGCTTCACGGATCAATTTTACCAGGAATTGCAGATCCTAGCCGGAGCAAAAAGTATTTGATGACTTTGATGCTAGAATCACTTTGCAAGCGGCCCTTTGGCCCTATCACAATTTGCATCATATGATGTCTTCTGTGTTTGTGACAGAAATAACTACCTCGCAAATGGTAGACAACTTGAAGATTCTGGGAGCGACATTTAATGCCCCAAATAGAAGCTTCAAGTCCAATCTTGTACAAAATCTGAATCCCACGAAGGGAAATAAGGAGCTAAGGAGGCTACCAATAGAGCTGTGCAGGGAAATAAGCCCAAAGAATTAAGATGGTTAAACAAGAAGGAGAAGGTCTGCTATCAGTATGTCGAGAAAGGACATTTTGCCATACACTGTAAAAAGCCAAAGGATCAGATTAACATGGTCAGGCCAAGGAGACAGCAGCCGCCAAGGATTTGGGAAAAGGGCCCACAGCTTAGACAATGAACATTCTAGAGCTGCGGAGAAACCTGTTCCTCCTGATATCATGAATGAAGAAATTGATATTAGTGATCTGTTTGTAGATGACGAGCAGGATCAGCTATACCAAGTGGTCAATATGGATGCAATATTAAGAGACTTGAAGTTGTCGTGCGTCCTGGTATATCTGGACAATATCAATGTGTTCAGTAGGACGTTTAATGATCACCTCCACCACTTGGAAGAAGTATTTAAGCGACTGTCCGCAGCTAACTTGAAGATCAAGCCAAGGAAGTGCCACTTCATTAAGAGTTGGGATACCTGGGATTCATGATCAACTTAAGTGGATTGCAGCTGCAAACCCAGAAGATAGCAGCTATAGAGCGTATGGCTGTACCAAAGAGTGTCTGAGACATCCTAGTGTTCCTTGGGATGGTTGGATACTACAGAAGATTTATTCAGGACATTGCCCAAATAGCTGAGCCATTATTCCATTTATTAAAGGATCCAAAAAAGGATTCATATGGAATGAAGAGGCCCAGGACTCCTTCGATGAGTTACGCCAGTATTTGATAGATTTTCAAATCTGAAAATCCAAAATTTGATTGGGAGTTTATCATTCAAACTGATGCTTCGTTGACAGCAATCGGCGCCATACTGAGCCAAGTTTATGGACTTGTGGACATACATCTGAGGGTGTATGTGAGCTGGACACTCTCAGCTACTGAGAGGAACTACACTGTAACTGAGCGGGAATGCCTTGCAGTCATTTTTGCATGCAAGCAGTTTTTAAAGTACATCCATGGAACGCACTTTAAGGTGGTGATGGACCACTCTTTGCTGCATTGGCTATATGTTTTAAAAGAACCAGAAGAATGACTGGCCCAATGAGCACTTAAGCTTGTGGCTTACAATCATGAGATAGTCTACCAGGTAGGAGCTTCTCATCAGAGCGCGGATGGCTTATTGAAGTTGCTAATGATCCAGTTGGTATACCCGCAGGCGAATGAGCTATTCCAAAGAATGGTCGAAGGAAAAATTGGGGACGAGCCCTAAGAAATCCAAGGTGCGCTTTGGAAATCAACGGAAAACACTTAGACTATGGATGGACAAGTATTTAAGACAATCAATGGGAAGCAGCTATTATTCATGAAACCATCAGAATGAGCAGTGATAGTACAAGCAGCTCAAAAGGTTTTTGGGCATGGAGGCCTGAGAAAAACAACTGACCATATTTGCCAGTATTATTACTGGGAATCGATCAACTACAATGTCACAGATTATCTGGCTTGTTGCATGGAGTGCCAGCTGCACAAACCACACAATAATACAACTGGATACTGACTGGTCCACCCTGGATTTGCCTGGCACATAGTGTCCATTGATGTGATGGGACCGCTGACGATGAGCACAGGGGGAGTCAAGTACATAATAGTTGCCATCAACCATCTGATGAGATGGGTCGAGATGAAGGCCCTGGCAAAAGTAGACTCTACCAGCACCAGAAAGTTTATCCTGGATCAAGTAGTGTATCAACATGGATGTCCGCAGGTCCTGCTTAGCAATAATGGAACAAACTTTTACGTCTCATGTGATCCCACTATTGAATGAGATAATGGGATCATAGGAGTCATGTCAGTACCCTACCAGCCAGAGATGAATGGACTGGTAGAACGAGTGAATTGAACGCTGGCCACAACACTGAGGAAGCTGGTCGCAGGAAGAACTTCCGCGTGGGGAATGTACCTGAGTTTGGTGATGTTCACCTACAACATTAGTCAGCATACGGTGACAGGAAGGACGCCATTTGAATTATTATATGGAAGAAAGGCCACGTTGCTGTCATGGAAACGGCAGAAGAAGTTTAGAATAGCCTGCCAGTTGAGATGCATAAGCATCCAAAAATCAAGCCAGAATGCCAGAGGCATTGCTGACTAAACAACTTAATATGGAGCTGGGCATTGGGAACCAATGAATTGTTGGTGCAGCAAAATGGTAAGTATGATCCCGATGACAAACCACACTGAACCCACTCCCAACCCAGGAGGTCTTGCACCAGGGGGTGGGATCACTGAGATAGTCTCAATGGGGTCCTCAGCTTATGGGGCCATTTAACTGGGGTGGCAAGGAGACAGATTCTCTCTTGCAATTGGTGGACATACAGCCACAAGATCCCCATCTATTGCTGCTGGAAGTTAGTGATAATGAGGTTTTAGAGCCAAAAATATTGGACTCGCTGAGCCCAATTGATGATGGAGGGGGCCATAATGACAAAGAGTACTAGTAGATCCCATCCAGTATATGGAATGATGGACCACCAGGGAAACGCCATCAGGGATGCAGTCAGAAGAGATAATAAAATTTGTTTAGTTTTTTTGCAAAATTTTATTTAAAGGGGAAAGTAAGAAAATTGACCAACAATTTTCACAGTGCTATGCAATTGGTTAAATAGTGGTCAATTAGGGTAATGACAAGCCAGGATTGGGTCCCATAATTTTGACCTAACCGGCGAATTGTTTGGGAATGGGTGGGTTTGTTCCTTGAGAACTGACATCACAAAATTTGGTGGTGGGCCGAGTCGCTGTTGGTTCAACCTCAAACATCCAAACTGGGGCTTGGCTATGTTTCTGATGGTTGGCATGATGGCGTTTAGCCTGACAAGAAATGGGAATCCCCCAAGGCCACCCCACATAGGGGCAGGTCCATTTGGTTGGGAACGGGTTCAGGATGCCCAACCCACCTGCACTTGGTCCTGGACCGTTCATTCTGTCAATGGCATCACATCGGCTGCAACGCCCAAATTACCTACAGGGGGCTTCAAACCCTCGTTGGTGGCGCCCAATGCTATAGCCTGATCGTCAAGGATGATCCTCAACAACTTTGGTAGGAGGGTGCATTGTTCAATCAGCATATTGATCGAATTGGAACCATCGGGCATTCCACCCAATACCTCAGTCTTCATGTCTTTCCAGCCATTTGAAATTTGGGCATTGGCCATATCTAATTCGAGTGGCAATATGGCCAATTTCAATTCAACAATTTCAGTGCAAATTTTGCTACTTCCCTGTAACAGTTCTGCTGAGGTGAGTGTGGGCACTGGGGGTGGGATTCAAAGCAGAAGAGCTGTTACTTATTGCTCGTCCAATATGTGAGTGAGATCGCTCTGAGTAATGAAGGGTACCACCATCCTGTTTGGTGTCTTTTTACTCGGGAATGGGAAGATGGCCCAATCAACAGCCAGGGACATTCCCCAGGACTTATTACCCTTTCCTTTTTCCAAAGGAAGGGCACCACCACCGGGAAACTGCACCAGAGCCACATTCTTTTGTGCCTTGGGTAACTTGATAGCCATAATTGTCGCAACTTTCTGGGGGGACGGGGAGCCTTGGGGTGGGATATATGGAATGTTTCGACCAGGTCCATGCAATACGCACAATTGTGCGCCTTGACCCAACTATTTTTGTAGGCTGGATACCCTTTCCAGGCCAAAAAATAATGGATGGAATGTCACAACTTCCAGGATGCCAGGATAGCCTCTACCTCATCTTCTTCCTCATTATTGACAATAATTGGTTCTGGTTCCGTGGGAATTGCACCCTTGAAGGGCAACAGCTGGGAAACATGGAAAACAGGGTGCTGCTTACAATGCGCAGGAAGCTTCAGTCAGAACGCCCAATACCCAATACCTCTTCCACTAAATGGGGGCCTGAGCGTTTACTGGCGAATTTATGGGAAGGGGTTTGAATTTTTAAATGACGGGTATCAAGCATAATGTAGGAACCCACCATAAAATTGAGACCCAGAATATGCTTATGATCCGCGAACTGCTTGTAGTCATCAATGGCTTTGGTAAGGTGTTCCCGCACTAAAGCTTGAGTCAATCAGATATGGGCAGTGTGGTCCGCGGCAGCTTGAACCTCAGGCTGCAAGCATGGCGCAACCAAAAATGAAGGATTATAACCCAACATTGCTTTGTAAGGGGAAAATCCCGTAGATGTGTGGGTCCCATTATTGTAAGCAAATTGAGTGAGGGGCAAGTCACTGGCCCAAGTATCCTGCGCTGCTGCTGCAGCATAACAATGCAGGTACTGTTTGAGAATTGATTGACCCGCTCAGTCTGTCCATCAGACTGAGGGTGATATGCCATGGATCGACAGGGGGATATTTTCAGGATTGGTAGGAGTTCACTCCAAAACTGCGTGGTAAACTATGAACCCTGGTCACTGATGATCTCCTGGGAAAGACCAAACATCAAAAACACATGGAATATAAAAAGATGGGCTGTTTCTTCCGATGTAATTGCAGAAGTACAAGGGATAAAAAGGGAAAATTTTGTGAAACAATTCACCACTACCATCACCACTGTGAACCCATTAGAACAGGGAGTCTAATTGATAAAGTCCACGGACACCGAGGTCCATGGTCCCTCCGCCTGCTGTAAAGGGTGCAGGAGGCCATTTTTCCTGGAGCGATCTGACTTGGCCCTAATGCAAGTAACACAGTCGGCGATCCAAGATGGGACCTCTTTTATCAGTTCCGCCCAATTAAAGGTGCGCTTGATCAAATTGATGAATTTCTTGTTACCAGGATGTCCGACCATGGGGGGATCATGATGTGCGCGGAATACCTCAGCTTGGAGGGGGGGAACCCAGATGCGAGAGCAGAAGTAAATGAGTCCCTCATCTAAGGAGTATAGGGAGTGTTTGTGACTCAAGTGAGCCAACTACTCGATTAACTCCACACCCTCGGGACAGACCCATTTGACTGGCTAAAACCTGAGTTACTAGTGGGGCGTCAGGAGCCAGTGTGATGGAGGAAACGATGGGGGAAAAGACAGGTCTGAGCGGCAGGAATCATGTTAATGAGATCAACCTCCTCTAGTTTTGAGGGACAGTGGGTGGGACTGTGGCTTAGGAAATTGGGAAGTACATTGAGCGCACCTTTAACAAATTTGTATTTAAAGTTAAAACTGCACAGGTCCTGATAGATTTGGGCCTGCCAATGCACCAATTTTTGATTTGTTAAAATACAAAAGGGCCTGGTAATCTGTGCGGATTGTTAATTCATGTTGAGCACCCTGCAACAGATACTGCCAATGAGTTAGTGCCCATGCAACAGCTGCCAATTCCTTATCCTAAATGGCCCAAGACTGCTCCGTGGCTGTGAAATTTTGGGAGAAATAAGCGACTGGATGTTCAAGACCATTGTGCTCCTGAAGTAACACTGCTCCCACTGCTACCAATGAGGCATCACATGCCATAATATACAGTTTGGTGGGATCAGCATGTTTCAAAATTGGGCGGAGATATAAAAACCTCTTTGATCAATTCAAACACCAGCTGGCATTTGGGCGTCCAACAAAATGGTACATTTTTCTTAATAAGGGGTGAAGTGGTGCGGCTAACTGGGAAAGTGCTGGGGAAAATTTTTTAGGGGATTGATGGTTCCCAAGAAAATCTGAAGTTGTTTCTGCATAGTTGGAGTTGGCCATTCCCAGATCACATCTAACTTGTTGGGAGGGATTGCATAGCCATCTTTGAGAACCAGGTTCCCAAGGAAAGTAACTCCTCCCTATAAAAATTCACACTTGGAAGGCTTGAGGAACAAACCTGCCTTTTGCAAGGCGACCACCACCGCTTCCAAGTCAGTAGCATGTTGCTTGGGAGTTGGGGAGTGAACCAGGATATCATCAATGTATGCAATTGCACAGGTAAATTGGAGATCACCCAATACATTGTTGATCATCTGTTGAAATGTAGCGGGGGCATTCTTCAGCCCAAAGGGCATAACCCGAAATTAAAAAATGCCTTGCTTTGTTCAGATCGCGGTTAAACATTCTTGCCCTTCGATTACCCAAATTTGGTTAAAGGCGTTCACCAGATCCATTTTTGAGAACACACGGGATTTGGCGATTTCCTGGATGATTGTCTGCTCCAGAGGCAATGGGTAGGGATCAGAAACGGCTATTTTATTCAAATGACTGTAATCCATGCAGAATGGAGAGAACCATCCAAATTTTTGGCGAAAATGATGGGGGAGGCGATGGATGAGGTCTCCTTGAACAACCAACCTTTTTTCAACATGCCGTCCAACCAGGTATTGAGTGCAACTTCTTCCTCTGCTGTATGGGGATACAACGGACATTTAATGTTCACCAACTCCACAGTTGTGCGAAACCCACAATCATACCTAGTGCTTAGGCAGGTGATCCGCCTTTTCCAAGTTGAAGATTCTCCAATATTGAATTAAGCTTTCATGAAATCAGCCGGAATGCCTGCAGAAGTAACCAGGGTAGTGATAGAGCTGCTTCCTTGTATCTTCTTGAGGGTGTTGATCAGAGGGAATTCTCCCTCTGAATCATCATTGGTAAAAAACAATGTATTAGACTTTAAATGAATCTTCACATGTTGTCAGCGCCACCACCCCACACCTAAGATTACCAGGAACACCAGGTTTGGCATAGATGAAAAACAATTGCAAAAGGTGAACTGGTGGATTGAAAAGGGTACCATTGGCAAATGACATATGAGGACTGATAAGCAGATAAGGCCACCATCACTGAGGAGCCCGCATCCATTTCCAGTTTTAATTGTTGTGCCAACTCAACACTCATGAAGTTCCCCACAGCTTTAGTATCCACCAGAGCTTCAAAAGAGACATGATGCGGACCAATACTGATCTTCATAGGCACAAGGAAATAAGCGAAGTTTTGTTTATTGGAAGAAGCGACTGACTCATTTGTGATTGAAGAAATAATGGCATATTGGGGGTAAGGTCAGGGTCCTTTGCTGGAGCGAAGATTGGAAGTACAGGGGCAGGGGAAACGACTTTCTCCATCTGGGCTTGGACATAATCAGCAATAGCTAACTCTGTACCAACCAACTTGGACTCAGGGGTTACGGCTAGATTGGTACCCAAGTCTACCACTAATTGGAGATAGGCCCATCGTCTGCATCTACTTTGGGTAATTCAATCAAGAAATTCGACTTCTGATAATGGGTAACATGATGGGGTAAGGCGTTGATGGTGGTTGCTGAGGCACATATCTGATCTACTGATCCTTGGATGGTAGACCAGACCTCATGATAAGTGGAACCTAAATCCAAGCCCAATATAAAGACTGCCTGAAGCATATTGATAGATAGACCTGACGCGGGGGCCAGTTCACAAAAGGTAGAAATCAAAGAAACCAAGCTAGGGGCTTCGGCCATGGCATAGATCAGTCAAAAGAAGTGGTCTGATTGGGACACAGGGGTTTTAAGGCGGCTGACACAACAGCCATCAGAGGGGTGGAGTCTCCTGCTTGTGAGGAAGAATGCAAAAGACCTCTCACCCAACAGCGGGCATCACCATCCACAGCATCTAACAATGCGAGCCCTTGTTAGGCATGAGATAACGTAGAAGCGTTATTGAGTGCAATTTCTGTATGCATTTGTACTTTGGTGAGCGCGTCAAGAACTTGATTGGCGATCTCCTGGGAGGGGACACTCAATTTTTCCTCTGGGCTAGAAGAAGAAGGAGGAGATGCAATCTGCGAAGCTTGGGTGGCTTGAAGAAGATTTCCCAAGGTAAAGCGGATACTTCTCCCAAAGTCAGAAAGTGACCAAACAAGCAACAAATAGCAAACTACTGATTGCACATTTATTTGGTAAAGATAACCACTGAGGCGCCCAGTTTGAAGAACAAGGTGGAAGTGGCTGGAAATAATGGTTTGTCAATTATGTCATGGAAACAGCAGAAGAAGTTTAGACTTGCCTGCCAGTCAGGATGTGTAAGCACCCAAAAAGCAAGCCAGAATGCCAGAGGCATTGCCAACTGAATGACTTGATATGGAGCCAGTCATTGGGAAATGGTGAATTGTTGGTGCAGCAAAATGGTAAGTATGATCCCGATGACAAACCATACTGAACCCACTCCTGAACCAGGAGGTCTTACTGCAGGGGGTGGGATCACTGAGATAGTCTCAATGAGGTCCTCAGCTTATGGGGCCATTTCAACCGGGGTGGCAAGGAGACAGATTCTCTCTTGCAATTGGTGGAAATACAGCCACAAGATCCCCGTGTATTGCTTCTGGAAGTTAGTGATAATGGGGTTGTAAAGCCAAAAATATTGGACTCGCTGAACCCAATTGATGATGGAGGGGGCCATAGTGACCAAGAGTACTGGTAGAGCCCATCCAGTATATGGAACGACGGACCACCAGGGAAACGCCATCAGGGATGCAGTCAGAAGAGATAATAAAATTTGTTTGGTTTTTTTGCAAAATTTTATTTAGAGGGAAAGTAAGAAAATTGACCAACAATTTTCACAGTGTTATGCAACTGATTAAATAGTGGTTCATTGGGGTAGTGACAAGCTGGGATCAGGTCCCACAACTTCGACCTAACTGATGAATTGTTCAGGAATGGGCGGGTTTGTTCCTTGAGAACTGACATAGCAAAATTTGGTGGTGGGCTGAGTCACTGTCATTAGACCTCAAACGTCCAAACTGGGGCTTGGCTACGTTTCTGACAGTTGGTGCAATGGCGTTTGGCCTGAAAAGTGATGGGAATCCCCAAGGCCACCCCTCATAGGGGCAGGTCCATTTGGTTGGGAACAGGTTTGGGATTCCCAACCCACCCGCGCTCGGTCACTAGACTGTTTGTTTGGTCAATGGCATCACATTGGCTGCAATGCCCAAATTACCTACTGGGGGCTTTGAACCCTCATTGGTGGCACCCGATGCTATAGCCTGATCATCAAGGATGATCCTCAATGACTTTGGTAGGAGGGTGCTTTGTTTGATTGGCATATTGATTGAATTGGAACCATTGGGCATTCCACCCAATACCTCAGTCTTCATGTCTTTCCAGCCATTTGAGATTCAGTCATCAGCCAGATTGCTACTCGAATTAGATCTGTCCAATTTCAATTTGACAATTTTGGCGCAAATTTTGCTAATTTCATGTAACAGTTCTGCTGAGGTGAGTGTGGGTACTGGGGGTGGGATCTGAAGCGGAAGAGCTGTTACCCATCACTCATCTACTACATGAGCGAGATTGCCCTGAGTAACAAGGGGTACTGCCATCCTCTTTGGTGTCTTTTTACTTGGGAATGGGAAGATGGCCTGATCAACAGCCAGGGGATGTTCCCCAGGACTTACAGTTGCCACCAATTTTATATTCTGTGGTATAACCTACATTTGGGATGAGTACTGAGCAATACTTGAACCGACTGATGAGCATTCTGATTGATATGCAATTGCAAGCATTTGATACAACCTTGAAGAAAAGGATATGAGCAAAATTGACAGATGACAAGAATTGACCAGCCTTAGAAGAATATCAAATAGGGGAAAAGTTGCCTATTGCGATATGCATGGTTTTGGATGAAGAAACAAATTAGATGCGTTGTGGTCAGGTCCATTTGAAGAAACCGCCAAGATGGCGACCAATGCTTACTCCACCAAGAATATCTTGGATGGAAGAGTTGTGAATCGAGTCCACACTAAGTATCTAAAGCATTGGATTAATGAAAAAAATAAAAGAGTTCCCAAAGGACTGATGAACCATTAAGTTGGTCATGTCCTGATGATTAAGTCAAAACCAAAAAGGACCTCTGAACTAATCTATATGGTTAAGTCTAAAAAAAGGACCTTTGAACCATAGAAAACTGGCAGGTTTAAGTACCCAGGACCCAGTTTAGGGGAAAAAAAAATTAAAAGATGGACCGCTGAACTGAAACAAGGTCAAGTCCCATAGTAAAAAAGAAGAATATAGATAAAAAATTGATAAATAAAAATCTATAAGCTGCATAGATAAAAAAGCCGATATATTTTTATAACTTTTATTTTTATTGATTGTCCTTGATACTGGGATGATTCCACCTATGTCGCCTCTTGGGGGAGGGAGGATGGATCACGGTAGGAGTGAACAGCCTGTCAAAATCTATATATATGATTGGATGCTTGCGAGGGCGAGACCTACACAAAACCACATTCGTTGAGCAGATGCTGAGCCCTGAGAAAAAGTGACTAGGGGAAGGGAAATTGAGACGTCAGAGGAAGCCAATCGTGAAACCCTGAAGCGGGGAGGAAAGCAATAGTATAAAAAGAGGCAATCAGCGAATAACCCCAATTAATCCTGATATGGCACTGGAGCTGTAAGATTAGTCCTGAGCACCTGCTGACGGGCTTCATCAAGGACACCGGACATGTGGGCCAGCAATGAAGAAGGGATTCTTGATGGGGGTTTCAAAATATGTCCACTATCAACACCATCAGCGGAAGATACCAATGGGAAGCTCCAGAGAAGAGATAGTTGTGCAGGGAACAGATTGCATCCTGCAAGTGGCGACTATGGGCTTCTCAGAAGCTAAATCTGAAAAAACGGTGGAACCCAGGTGAGGCTGGAAGCTTCATGGACCAACTTTAAAGAACTTGGCCAGCAAAATGAAGAGCATATGCGGCAGTGTCCCAATTTAGAAGGTTATCAAGATCAGAGGGATCTAGTGCTAAAGTCAAAGCCTTGGTGACTTGGGCCTGGAGTTCAGCTAGGGGAGCTCAAAATGAATACTATTACCAATTGATAGCTTGGAGACCAGAACAGCGGGCTTGTAAAACTAACCAAGTCAGAAGAGGAACTCAGGGAGCAGGTCAAACCTGGCAAGAAAGGAACGATCCAGAGCAACTGGCATAATCTCCAGAGCATCTACGATGATGTTTGGAGCATCAGCAAAAGGAGCCAAATCCAGGAGAGTTTCAAAGTCCAACTCTGGAATCAATGGCAGAGGAAGAGTCAGCTGAGAGTCGTTTGATTTGATAGCCAGCCTGTTTTCAGAGGGATTAGTTACCGTTTCCAGTAATCTGATGAAAGGACTAGTCTCTTGCACCAGACTAGGCATATGAGTCCTGGAAAAACCATAAAAGAGGTTCTGTCAAGCATCCCGACTCATCTTCTGGAAGAGACAGAGGTCTGGATCAGAAAAACTATTGAGGAGCTGCTGGTAGCGTGACTCAGAATTTTACATATGAGCTGGACAAAAGGGGGGATGTCTGACTTATATAGAAGTTGAAAACTATGCACTCTACAATCCATTAAGCTCCAATTTTGAAGAAATTAATCTCGAAATTGATGAGATAAGCTCTCCAAGGGAAGAATTAGGAATGACTTAAGCCAAGAGGTTATGAGAGAAGTAATAAGGGTGAATAAGAAATAAGTATTCTTAATTAAGCCACAAAACAAACATTGATGGCAAGAGTCTCCTGTCTAGGATGAGGAGAAAATCAGGAAATCAAGGACGCTGGACCAAGAATCCTGAATATGACAGCAGGTCATATACCCTGAAAGGGGGAAAACTGGATCCTGGGACTAATATCATCACAAGTAAATCAATCATCCCGGCATGACAGAAGGTCATTGGGACCATGCTCTGAGAAGGCGGTAGCGAGGAGGAAGAGGAAGAACACCATATGCCAAAGGTCGTCTCAAACAGAGTTGAGTATTGACAAGTGTACTCCGCTTGAGACAATGAAGTATTTGACCAGGATCAGAAGCGGTGTTCTTATGCCACAGTCCTTTTCTCGCTGGAAATCTAGGCAAGAGGGGGATGTGTTGGGCTTTGCCCATATTCCCAGCCTGCTAAGTTACCTGGTATCGCTAGGGGAAAATTCCCTAAAGTGAAGTGAATCATAAATTGGTTGGCCTGAGTTTCAGAGGAACTATGTTCAGGGGATTTTGGGATATTTGCCTGGTCATATCCATCAAGGATCGATCTGGATGAATACTTAAGATCTCATTGGGCGTAGTTGCCAAAAAATAGGGGCATCTGATAGTGATTACCTATCAGGTGTTCCAATTGGGATCAGTCAGGTTTTATCACTGGCTGATTGGGAATGAATAGCAAGTTGCGAGGCGAGTGATGCCACCTGCAACTAGCAAATCAATTGGTTGGTGAGTGACCTGCCATAATGGGTAATAAGTCCCATTACCTAAGCAGGTCGCTAGCTAAATATGGTTGGTTTGCTTAGATTGAGAGGAAAACGTTAGGGACACGTTTTCCAACTCTTTCCGTTTGAGGTCTCAAGGATGTCCAATGATGGAATCCTAGCCAGGATGGGGAAGACCATCACTGCTGAGATGAGGATGGGTGATTCAACAGCAACGGCTGCCGTTTCATCAAAGAGGTGTCAACTGAGGGTTAGACAGCCAAATCCCCCACTATATAATCCTTAGGACTTACTATAATAAAAAACCAGCTTTTAGAAAACAAGTACTATATAGTAATATTATTGATTCAGTGTATAGTTAGACTATCAGCTTATATTGTGTTTTTCTATCAAAAGAATATTATTGCAGAGGGCAATAATTGGAAGACTCTCAGAGAGAAGAGTAAAGATCCAAGCGGGGATCTAGAGATGAAGGAACCACAATCAGGGATAGCTGCTGACTGTGTGTTGGGCTTAGAGAGACTGTCACCTGGATATCTTAGCAAAGACAGAGTGGACAATAGTATAGGGAATGAATCCCTATGAGTACAACTTCAAGAGTACCTAATTGGAAATACTGGCCGAGTATTGGGCCAAAATATAGTTCAATCTCAACTATGGATAATAGTCTCCAAACTATTATTGATTAATAATGCATTATATACAACGCGACGAAATGCACAAGGAAACCAAATCTGTGCAGTAAAAAGGTTACTGGCTTGCTTACCAATAATCAACCTAGAGTAAATTTTTACAGGGGATTATGGAAATTTGGAATGGAAGGGACATATTCCAGTTCTGAGTGATGCCCTTCGGCCTGAAGAACTCTCTGGCCACTTTACAGTGAATGTTTGATAAAATTCTCAGTAGCTTTAGTCTCATCTTCATGGTATCATAGATCAATGATATACTCAATGAACTCCACCACTCCTGATCAGTATAAGAAGGACCTGGAGTTAATGTTGGCTGCGTTTAACAAGACAGAGCTTTACGCCAAGTTTTTTAAGTGTGAGTTCTTGGAGGTGATTACCTTTCTGGTAACTTGTCCTGAAGTTGGTTACGCCATTCTCCTCTTCAAGATTAAGGCAATACTCAAGTGGCCTAATCCCATCTCCCAGAAGCAGTTGTGGAGCTTCTTGGGCATGATCATCTTTCTGAAAAAATTTTCTCCTGCCCTCTCGCAGCTGGCCGCGTTTCTGCACCCCCTGACTAGTAAGAATGTTTTCTTCTTATGGGAGGATGATTTCCAATAGGCGTTTGACGCCATTAAAGAGGTGTTTTGGCACCTTCCATTTTCAGACATGCAGACCCCACCAAGCTGTTTACCATAGCATGTGATGCCTCATCCACCGCTGTGAGGGGCAGTATTGTTATAAGTTCATGACGGTTTGGAACATCCAGATGATTACTTTTCAAGAAAGTGCTCTTCATCTGAACAGTCCTAGGCCATCTACAATAAGGTGTTGGCTGGCGTATCATGGTCTCTTACCCTCTGGCTATACCTTCTGCAAGGTGCATGGCATTAGGTGACCATGTGGATGAATCATCTGGCCCTTATGTAAATTCAGAATTCACAGTAGCTGGCACATCATCAGAACCAAACATATCAGACCTGTGTGGTTTTAACTATAGATACAAATTTGTGAATGGGGCTTTAAATGTACTTCCTGATTTTTGAGTCACAACCCTGCATTGAGTCTGGCGGAGGCGGATGAGCAGGAGCTACCTTAGTAATTCTGCTGACCCAGATCTTAGCCATTGCTCCTCCCACAATTTTAGTGGTGGATTATGCCTAGATGTTCCTTTGGTCTCTCAAGTATTGGCGGGTCAAATGGACTACTTGGAGGGCCTGGAGTTGTTGAACCAGTTGGCACTTCTGATTGATAAGAAGTCCCATTATTTATTGCTGAAGGGATCATTCAGTTTAGGTGAAGACTTTGGGTACAGCCTAAACTCCGTGACAAAGTCATTTGGGCTCACCACAACCTCCAGGCAGTTGGCCACCAAGGTAATAAGAAATGCCTTGACTTAATTAAGTGGACATGCAACTGGCTGGATAAATCCAAGGATATTTTAGCGTGGATCACGAATTGTGTGGCATGCACATGGGCTAAATTAAATATATCAAGTAAGAATGGTCTTCTCCATTTCCTGCAGCAAGCAGAGAACCCATGGACTTTAGTGTCCATCTATTTCATAGTTGAGCTTCCCAATTAATGGATTTACTGCAAATATGGTGGTTATGGACCACTTTACCAAGCTCTCAATCTTCATCCCTTAATCATCAGTTATCACCTCTGAGAGGATGGCCTGGCTCTTCATGTGGCATATGTTCATAATGTTCGGTTTACCTCAAGAGATTCTGAGTGACTGGGGGACACAGTTTATGATGAGGCTTTAGGCCAAACTCCTGGATATCTTGAAGATTAAGCCATGCTGCTCAACTGCATTTCATCCTCAGTCAGATGGTCAAATGGAGCGGGTTGACAAGATTCTTATTTAAATCTTTGCTTTTATAAACACTTCCACTCAGGACGCCTGGGCAGATGACCTTCCGTTGGTTCAATTCATGTACAAAAATGGTACTCATGCATCTACTGGTTTCTCGCCATATGAGGCCAGATTGGGGTATAACCCTTCATTTTCTATCAAGCCGTGTCTTTGCCCAGAAGTTCTGGATGTGGTGGACCATATGCAGCACACCTGGAGCACCCTGGCCCTGGTTTGGGAGCACATAACTAAGGACATCAGTGGTTAAAACGTTTTGCAGACTTGAAACATCTCCCAGCTCTTGAAATTACAGTGGATTTCTCTTTCATTTTGGACATGCGCCACCTATGAATGCAGTGACCTCCTGAAAATTTTCAAGCAAATGATCCAGGACTCATGTGGTGGAGGCAAATTTGGGCACGGCGCGTTTTGGTTCACGCTTCCATCCCACTGGAAACAGCACCCCGTTTTCCACATTTAGAAGTTGTCCTCATTTAATAGGAAGGACTCAGTAAAGCCAGACCCTATCATGGTTGAGGGATTTAAGGAGGATGAGTCAAGACAATCTTGGCTTCCTGGAAATATTGCCAATTGTCCAGTATCTAGTTGACTGAAATGGGTTCCCATCATATGAGAATAGTATAGTCTGTTCCTAGGATTGTTCCATTTGTGTTGAGTTGGTGAAGGCCTTTCACGCTCTGCACCCCTAGTGCTCCCCATCCCTCAAAGGTCATTACGCTCTTGGCTATTGAGTTGCTAAAAGCACATAAGAGCATCATGCTCACTCAGTTTCTAAACGGTGGTTCTCCCCTATTCGAAGATGGAAGGATAATGTAAGTCCAAGAGAGAACCACCTGCATCTCAACTTTGAGGAATTCCCATTATGCACAAAGAAGGGGGAATAAGGTGGCTGTCCCCTTCATGAACCAAGGCGATTTAGCCCATGTTGTGGCTGAGAGGTGGGTGACGGCCTACCCCCTCAAGATTGCCCCTTTTCCCTTATCTCACCACCCAAGGGTTGGTGCAGCGGATCAGGGGTGTTTATAGAGGTGGCGACTGTGAGAGGCCACCTCCAGAGGGAAAGTGGTGAGCATCTCTCCCCCTTGACAATCTTGGTCCTGATGAGGGGGCTGTTTAATTAAAATAATTAAGGTGCGACAGAATTGAGTCATTTGTGGTACAATTGGGTTTAGACTTCCCGCCAGGGGGTTTCATTCTGATGGAAGAGGTGGTCTAAACCCAGCGGGCTTGAGGGCGTCAATCTGTTTGATACCTACTGGAATCACCCCCTGTGTGGCCTGCTCATGGATGCAACCAGTCGCCCACCAGATGAAGCATAACTGATATGCCAAGCAGGATTGCACTTGGAGTGGAGGTAGTGGCAAAATTTGAGCAAGAGTCAGATGGCAGCAGGAGCCAATTTGGCGTTAATTTGTTTCAAAAGCCTGATCTTCCAGATTCAAATGTGATTATGCTACCCTCAGTTCAGGCAAAGTACGTTTATTCCCAAAGCCCAAAGATTTTCAAGATAACTATCTCAACAGGTATAGTTGTCAGTCAATTTTACATTTTTTGTTTTATAACACAATCCAGTTCAAGAATTTCCAATTAAACTTTTATCTCTTATTAGAGCCGCAGCCTACAAAGTTCCATATTTCCTGGGCTATGCAATTACTGAGTCATAGTGTCTATCATCACCACGTTGCTGCCCTCTATCCTTGAATGAATATATTGATTTATTAGTACCTTGAGGATGTACACACTTTTGGACGCCGTTAGGCATAAGGATGTACCATTGTTGCAGGAAATTACCTCTCCTCAATGGACAAAGTTTCATGACTTCTCCACGCACTTGATACCACATGGTACTACACCAAATCAAAGGGTTCCCATGAGACAAAAGAACTGATAGCAGCAGAATCTGGGCCACACGTGGTGGCCACGACTTAGTTGTTGATAGGTTTATTGGTAACGGTGATTATCAGCTGCCATCCAGCAATCACTTACCTCCCCATCTAATATCAGGTTATATGGACGGCTATGCCCCTGCATTATTATGTACATTTTATGTGTGTTACTGCCCCCCAACTGACAGGATGGTCTCAATACATTGCCAGCTCTTGATAAAGTACTACAAATAGTACTAATTTTTACTAGAATAAATAACATTTTCATGACTTACTTTAACTTTTATTACTATCTTCTTCATCTTTGGCCCTTTTCAAAATTGACTGGCTTTTTGATAATACTAGCAGCAGCAAGCTACCAAGAAGAAATCCAATAATCTCTGTTAGGTTAGATTGAGCTGATATTAGATTCTTTAAATTGTAATCTTCACCATTTCAATATAATTCTCACTCAAATTTTCTAGTCTGGGTTTTCATCTTTAAATAAGCAAAGCTTTAGTTTAATTTAGGCTAAAAAAGTTATAATTTTCTAAAGAGATCCTCTGAAATGATCATTTTACCTTGACGCTAAATTTTTGCTGCAAGTTCTTGTCTAACAGATTTAATTTCTAATATAAGCTAAATATACCTTTGAGGAGTGGTAGCATAGCAGGGTGGTTTTTGCCCCACTCTGGGTTGGGTTTTGATTTACATGGGTTTAAAACCAGCACGGGCTAAAAACTCTGTGTGGTATACTTGTCTAATGTCAAGCCGCCTCGTTTACTTTATATATCCACCCTCTTTCTTTATCAATTTTCATACTAACAGTATATTTATATACAATTTCGCTGACAGATTGCCTTTTATGGACTTGTACCTCCATGACATAAACCTCACTAAGGTGCCAGATTTTTGGATAGTAATAACATTTTAAACTTTTCTTTAACTACTTTAACATGAATGGTTTTTTACTACAGCCTATCAGGTGACACCTCCAAAATAGTTTATTTGTGTAAACAAAGAGATTTTGAGTGAAATGTGTAAAAGATAGTAAAATATAGTAATCTTCACTTTCTAAAAAGAGTACACACTTATGAGTAAAACCTAAGCATCAGATAGAATATATTATATAAATTATTAAAGTAGGGCTTAACTATTTTAATCATACAGCTTATATATATATATATATGTATTCACAATATCTAAAGACCATATAAAATTGTCAAAAAGAATTACTAATAAATGTTAACCTTTTGATCTTTCCTTCGCTTCAATACCTAAATTGAAGCAAATTTCAGATTTAAAAAAACAAAACATGACCTCTCAATCAAGCCCAAACCTACCAATATCGATGCAATCAACGCCTGATGCCCCAGCTTGGGGTGGTGGTGCGCCGCCATCTGGCATCTTTTGGCCACTGCCAAAGTGCATCTGGGCTGGCTCTGCTAGCCCCCCTAACACTACTGGACGTTATGTCCCCCCTCAGGACTTGGCCCACCACCTTGCAAGTTCTCAGGTGGTTCTCTGGAGCCCTTTAGTGCTCCCATGGAGCAATTTGCATTTTGGCCTCCAGGTTAAATATGGGAATCTTTTCCCATATAAAAGCGCGGCCATCATTGATATGGCCATGGCAGTTTTCAAACCTGCTAGCTTTATTGACTTCCACCCCTTTAAGGGGTACTTCAATCTCAGCTTCTTCTCAGAAGCTGATGCAGTGGCAGCATCTAAGCTGCCATTAATTTTTAAAAAAATTCCACTCCTCACTGTTTGCACCCAGCTCCCGGTTGAGGCCACCCTGGTGGTCCAGTTTGCCAGGTTGTCCTCTTTCCTTTCCCCCAAACGCCTCTGCCATGAGCTCACAGAGGGTTTGGCCATTTAAAGCGCAGACCCCATGTTGCAATTTGTGGTGCCCCATGGGACGGATTGTCTGGCAGGCCCTCACGCCTTCATGATGATCTGCCCATTTGATCATGACACCCATCTTGTGATTCCCCCTGCACCGTGATCAGGTCCACCCCTGATCATCCTTTTTGGGTGCGCGTTGAAAAATGGCCACGCCATCTGCCCCTTGTGCTTTGGGCTTGACCACTTGAAGCACAAGTGCCCCACAGTTTCTGCCTCTGCCGCTTCCATCACCCCTCCTTCTGGCACCACTAGCGGCTGCCTCACCCCAATTTTTGAATGGGGCGTGAACCTCCAACTCCCACCATCAGGTAATTCTGGCACTGCTTCAAAAGTAGCAGCCAATCAAAATTTACAAAACATAAAAAATTTGAATAATTTGGCCAGGTTACAGAATCCTGAAACAATGGCTGAAACAGTTTTGGCTGAGCTGCTGTGGTTGACTGTTCATGGCCAATCAGGTTCTGCCACCATACTAACTTCTGTGGCTGGGCCAGCGCTAGATGATATTAATCTTTTGAGTGTCTCAATTGGATTGATGATAGCGACTGGACATACACTGTAAAGCCAGATTTCATGTTGGAGGAGTTTTTTATTGATCCTCTTAATTCGCGCCCCCACCATTTTCACTCTAAAAGTGGCTTTCCAAATTATAAAAATATCAATCAAATGGCAGTGGAAGCCGCAGCTGCCCCTGCCAACACCCTCCTCCACCATCATCTCCATGGGGTGATGGAACCCCTAGTTGAAGGTATTCTCATCCTAAATTTCCCTTCTGATTTTGATGAGGATACTAAATATGAAATTGAGGAGCTCACTTTTGGTGCAAGCCACACTTGCATCAATGCAGAAAAAACCTCTCTTTTTGACCCCAACTATCCCCAAACCCAACGGCACATTGAGTCATTTACTTGTGTACTGGCTCTCATCACTTTTGCTGAGCATCAACTTGCTCAATATGTTGAGGCGATGGACACCACCAGCCTCATTGTTTTGTTGTTGACTTATTCTAATTGTCAGATATTTGATAGGGACATAATAATGTTAATGAGCTTAATTTATTATGAATCATATTGGATATCAGTGATATAGATCAGGAATATTTTAAGCTTATGTACAGCTTAAGATTTGTGGCCTAGCAATTCCACTTAATAACATTTGACTATGATGACATGGACATGGGGGCTTTATTGGTGTAGTCAGACCTAAAATAATAGCTGACTAAATGACCCATACACATGGGCTTTGTTGGTCTATGTCAAAATTAGTTTTTAATGTCAATCAAGTTTTCAATTGAATTAATTACTAATTAGTGGTACAAATCGCCTTGGTATGTGCTGCCAATTGCTTGAGATGAGTATCAGTTCATCTATTTGCATATGCGTTAGAAACGCTGTCTTGAGTATAATTTCAAGTTTGAGACCAACTCTGAGACATTTGGGATGTATCAATTTGAATGGATTGTAGACCCTCAAATGAACTCATTACTTTCTCTGGCCAAGTGCCATAGAAATTGAGGCATCATGGGTAAGATGTGGTGAACATCAAACCCTATAAATTATCCCAAGTTCATATTAATAAAATATAATTAAATATCAATTATCAAATATTTCTACAGTTCTATAGTTTAATTTATAAGCTTTTAGTATTAATACTTTACATTGTATTAAGTCAAGTTTTACTTGGAATCAGGAAGATTGGGGCAGCGTGCCATTGTCTAAGTAATGACAGAAGAATACAACTTCAAGTAGAATTACCAAGGAGTTATATCTTAACTATAGTCACCATCTGGTCTGTTGTCTTCATACAATAGACGTTCGAAACTCCACCTTACCACATAAGAAGAACCAGCCATCCTTAATAGACCAAAAATTCAACACTCATTAACAAAGAAAACCCACAACTATACCTCCTTATGCCTCATGTCGCTGATGCCCCTACCCTGATGTTATCCGCCATGGTCTGCCAGTTAAAGTGGGTGCCAGACAAAAGTTTCCCCAAAGCTTCCTCACCATCTGATATGGCTTGCTAGGCTGATAACCAAGCAGCTATATTAGGAATTTTAAATTATGATAATCCCATTGTTTGGCCCATTTGCAAATAAAGATGCGTGGTGGCTCCCCCTTTTGGGTTGGGCACCACTAGTGCTAAAAAATGTTAAACCTATATTGCTTCAGATCAACACGGCTATTATAATCTATGCAGCAAGCTTAAGGATTTTGGAAGAAATCAAATAGTGAAAGATAATAAGCTGTTCTAAAGTTCCTTAAAATAGAAGCTGAACTATAATAGATTTGGGCACTATACTTGATTAATTATTAATATAAGTTGTGTTGTAAAAAACTTTGAACCATTTTTAAACTGAGTATATAAGCATAAATTTGATGCCAAACTTTTTGATGGTAAATGGTAAAAGCTAAATATAACTGGGTTTATGAACCTTTTAGTGATATTGCTCAAACTATTAAAGATTTAAAATAAAATCTTGACAGATATAGTTTGATAAGATGGAAATCAGATACCTGACTTTTTAGTATAGTTAGCCTAGCTAGACATTTGAGTTTATTTATGTGAAGCACATAAAAATTTCATATTTTCAGTTGTGTAATGAATTATTTTTGAAATTTTCATGCCTCTAGTGAATTTTCCAAAGGGCCAGTTTTAGACATTATGACAACAGCCTCTATTTTTAAAAGATTTAAAACTTTTACCTAATGGTAATATCTTAGCATGAAATAATACTTATGGAATGCATTGTTTTAAATTTTAGTAAAATTTCTTTTACTATCATGCTGTGATATTAAAACCAAAATTTTCATTAAACTCTTAAAAGAAAGATAACTGGGATAGTTCAATTACTTAAGTGATTGATTGTGTCAACTTAGAATTTTTTTAGAATGACATCAAGCAAATGAGATTTAAAAGATATATTTAAAATAATTGGAATAAACATGAGATCAGATAGTTATTTAATTAAAGGTGAGGAAATAATCTTGATATAAGGAAAATCATTGTACATATATGCAATTATATTCCACGTCTCCTCCTAAAATTACTAAACAAATTTCAGCCAAACTTGGCACAAATATTCTATAAAATGGGGAACCAATGATGCAGGTTTTTCAAAACAACGATAAATTGATTAAAAGGCATTATAAAATATGATATTTTTTGTAATAGAAAATTGATATACCATTTAAGCTGAGAAGATTGGTATTATTTGGATAATATAGATTCAACGAAATTGCTAAGTGTTTGTGATTTAGTTAATATAATAGGCTCAATGGTTATATCTAAGCGGTTTGGTTGTTATTTGATTAATTTAAAAGGGTTAATTACTTCCCCACTTATTGATGTCCACCTACAATAAAAAAGCCAAAAAAACTGATTGGTATCATCTGGTAACTTACAAACTTGACCAATAATAAATAAATTGAGTCATTATAAATCCAAAATACAATGACGTCAGCTATGCACTATTTATCTAAATTTTCAACGGATTTCAAGCTAAAACTTGTATATGTCAAAAGGTTGATTGTTAGAAATTTCCAGGTATAAGGTCCACACAATTGTATACAGAATCAGACAAAAAAATTGGTTTTGGCCAATTTTGATGTTACCATATTTATGTCAATGTTCACTGGATCAATGATACAGTGTCTTTAGCAAAAACTAAAGTATTTATGTTGTATGTCCTTCAACCTCGAATCTAATTGGTTCGATTTATTTGGCAGTGTAATTGAGGATCGATGAAACAACTAATAAAATTGCTAAATTACTTAGTGATAAGATGAATATCCTTTCTCTATAAAGTATGAAAGGTTTAGTTTATTTTGTCAAGTGGTTAAGGATTTTGGATAGTTAAATTTAATGAAAATTGCTCACCTGAACTAAACAAAAACAATAATGATATTAATCATAAGGTTTACATAAAATTGCAGGTTCAATTCCTGGCTCAATCTTTTACTTGCTTTATTTAACTCGCCATCTTGTTTTACCTGGAATCTTGCATCCTTCATTTAAAAACTTCCTGACATGACCTATTAATGAAATTTTTCACAGTTACTAGAGTTAGATGACAATACAACATTCCACCATAATTTTTTAATTTAAGAGCAAATAAAGAAATTTATATGTAAGAAGTAAAAAAATTTTACGTTTTTAATGGCAATTGATATCTTGTTATGGCTGAGCAGTTTGATATTCAGTCAATTTAGTAGTTCAAATGGTTTTGCCAAGTAGTTGGTGGTCATTTAGTTAATTATTTGGTTAATTATTTTGTTATTCATTAAAGTAAGTAGTAAGTGATTGGCTTATTTAATAGTATTAATGATTTTAAAAATGGTGGTGGTTTTGAATTGATATAGTAGGCTAATTGGTTTTGGGTAAATGGTTAATGGTTTTTAGCTGATTCAGTAGGTTTGATTACTCCTAAGCTTATCGATAACCATCTACCAATATATAAACTACTATAGAAATTTTATATGTTGATTGTCAGATTACCTCAGATAGATGAAGAATATGTATGGGTGTATTCCAATCTCCTAAACTACTGAACTAATTTCAACCAACTATAGAAAAAATATTCCATGCAACAAGGAAATAACCGTAAGCAAGTTTTTAAATTAAGATAAAATAAATAAAATCAATTTTTTATCATATATTTAATTAATTCATTTCATTTAATTTATTAAAATACTTACTCTTCTATTTCTTTCATTTATATAATTGATTTTTATTCTATAAGCTTTCATTAGTGGAATTTACTGTAAAGTTTAGTTTAATATTTTATATATAATTTACCTAAGTATTCTTATTAAACCAATATAATCGAATTAAGTACCCTTATTGTTATTAACTACAAACTAAACTAGCTCAAAGGTTAAATCTCTTACAATTATATAATATCAAGTATTTTTATATGATCTTATTTCTTAAAATGGCAGAATTGAGACAAGAAAAGATATATTAATTTAGATATTATGGTGATCAGTAAGCTTAATATTACTTTATCAGAGATCCAGTGCTTTGCCAACATACCAAGGGGCTCTAGTTAAAATGTGCTTATAAGGTTTAATTAATGATGTCATAATTTGTCATGAGGCAACCATATTGTCAAAAACGCTCAGATCAAAAGTGAGCTTGATGCACAAATTTAGTGATAGTAACTATATTCTGTCAGAAAATCTAACCTAATGAGAAGAGGGTAAATAAATCATTATTGTTGGCTTGAAGAATCAAGCCAATTAAAAAATTTAAGTTTTAAAAAACCTCTTCTTTTTATCCAAATGTTTTTATAGGTAACCAACATCCAAAACTACTCTATGATGTTACTTATGACTACAATGTCTCAGAGCAAAGATTATTTACACCTGATTGGCTGCTATTATTAATAATATAGGATGAAAACCTTTAATCCCTAATTGAATAACCATTGAGATAGGCTCAAAAGGTGCATTCATGGCTTTGACATATCAGAAGTCAAAATCCTAATAAAAATAGGAATTGTCAAAAATGACTTTGCGTGTTGCGTGGATAGCAACAGAACAGAATAGCAAGAGTATATTAAATGGAAAAATCAATATTCTAGCCTTGTTGAAACAATCAGTGGATCATCAAAAGAGCTAATCAAAGATTTCCAGCTCAAGTCAAAGTCAATTGTAGAATCTAGCTGACGCTGGTAAGGCTATGAGCTAATCAGGTTCCCCAATTTTGGTTATAAAAAATTAGGCTGAAAATGTCTTACCATTAAAAACTTAACTGGTTTTGCAACCCCTCCTCTGTCAAATTTTAAAAATTCTCCCACAAACATCCTGATGCCATTAACCAGTCAGAGCTTTCCAGTCCTTATTTAAATTGATTTTTTAAATCTGGCTGATGACATCTTAGCGTTAAAAGCTAATTGGGTTTAATGATCCTATATTATAAAAAATTTATAATTATGTTGTAATTCAAAGGTTTCAGCTAATCAGAACAGAACATGGAAATCTCAGAAAAAAATACCTATCATTGTGACATTAATAATGAAATAAAGATTTTGTGCTGCACAGCAAATCTACATGTGCAGTACTAACTGAAGCGCATGATGCTGCTTGTAGCCTGATGTTTTTTATTTAACTGATGCAAACTGACCAGGGGACGGTCAATACTGAAACTGAAGCTCCAAAACTAAACCAAGCAAAAAAACATGAACTGACTTTCCTTATTGAGCAGTGAGACACAAAAAGAAATGAGAAAATAACCTAGCAGGTGACACAGCAGTGAGCCGCTCATCACACCATGGTGGAGGGGAGGGGGGATCAGGTGGATCATTGTCAGGCTCATCATTGTAGAGGTGAAACAATGCTGAGAGTAAGGGGTTGGGGCATCCACAGGATGAGGGTTGAGGTGAAGTAGATAATTATTGAGATTGAAAATTTGAGCCTGGATCAAAGCCTCTATGAGTTTGGCAATATGGTGCTCAGCTTGGATGTGGGCGTGGGAAGTTGTTCTAATCTTACAATATTGGCTCTGGTAACATGTGTAGATGGGTAGAAATCCGCCAGATCAGCAACATGTTTGACAGTGGTGGTGGCAGTTTCATAGAGGCGTGTGATTTCCTCTTTTGCAATAAGAGGAAGATTGGGGGGAACAAGGGGATGAAGACCTTTTTAAATACCACAACAGATTATGCCACATTTATACAAAAATGGCAATTTTTGGGTAAGGCCACCACAGCATTGGCAAGCTGGTAGTTGCTTTGGTAAATGGTAGCATTGGGTTTGTGGACATATTGGTTGGTTGGGGCTGAGGCATCAAATTCTGAATTCAGATAAGGTTTCAAATCAAATGGATAACCCAGTGGTGGAACAATTTTACAAAATTTGGTCACTTCATTAAATAAGTCCCAGGGATTTTGGTTGACTCAGTGAGATTTGGTGATAGGTGTCCACGGTTGGGAAACTTTTGGTGCAGGAGACTTTTTGAATTGAACATGGGTCCAAACCTGCTCCCAATTGGTTGATGTGAGTGTAGATTGGCTGGCTTAGATTAAGGTTGCTTGATTTTGTTGCTGATTCATCAAGCGCTCAACCTGGGGGGCAGCCAAAATCCCCACTAAAATGCTGTTGGCATGTCCTCATGGATGGAGTTGGCCGTGTTTGCAGGGTTTGAATTGTTCAACATGTTTTTTGTGTGGTCCAACTCATGGCAGATGGGACAAATTGTGCAACTGTTGTTGATGCAAGACCAAAAGAAATGGCCAGGTGAAGATGGGATATAGGCATGCAGTGGGATTCTGGGCCATGTTCAGCTGGTGGGGATAATGATGGCCATTGCCCGAGGTGCTACAAGGTGCTCAGCACCACTTGGGACTTTGAATTGGAGGATGGGTTTTGCCATAAGTGGATAGCCCTGACATCAACTCCTCAAAAAGTGTTTGAGGGGGAAGGTGTGAGAGGAGATTTGCAAAGGTTACATTGTGTGAATCCAGCTGATTCTTGCTCGCTGGTGCTTGACGCATGCTGGATTCCACAAAGATTTATAAAAATTTAAATAAATATATATAGTGCTAATAAAAATGGGATTTTTTATGATTTTTTTGTGAGCGCAATAAAGGTGAAAGATGAAAACCCTCAATACTTGATTAAATTGTATTTAAAGTACTTTAAGGTCAAGGGGAATTTTAAGGATATGCTCAGAATAGTGCACATGAGTCTGAATTAGGAAATATGCAGGAATAATGTATCATAACTTGGGAACTCAATTTAGGGCAGCTGAGCAAAGGAAGAGGAGTTGTGATTGGCCAGAATGTACCCATGAGGTAACGTTTTGATGAACTTGAGCCAATCACTGCCTGAGAAATTTCTTGCACCTTGGGGGACCCCGCCATACCTATAAAAGGGGGAGGGGGCCTGCGTAGGTGCAGTGAAGGACTTTGAGATGGTTTGGGGAGTGCCTTTCAATTGTAGAACTGAAGTCCATGGTGAGGTTGAAGTAATCTGACCGGGGGATTTTACGTTTGATGCCTGTAGAGGTTTCAAACTTGTGTTACCCCAATTAATGGGGTTCCACCAAGAGTTGACCAGGGTCTTTTGGCCAAAATTTTCAATAGTATTAATTATAATATTGTGGAATTTTCTCATATAATCCTCAGATAATCGCAAATGGCTGACATTTCCCTTTTTTGGCTGAGATCAACCTAAAACATTCTTCTTTTTCAGCTGTAAAGGCAAATGTCTGACATACCACAAGTGTGGTATCATCTGGGAGATGTGTTTGGGTGGTGGTAATGGGGGTGTTTTTATATATTGAGGGCATAGCTGCTGCAGCGGCTGCATCCTCCTTGGTGGGAAAGCCTATGTCAAAATATCCCTTATAAGGGCGGAGGTCTATAAATCCTGCCAGAGCAAAGGTGGCAGTTGCCAGCTTAATTGTTGCTTTGTTGGCATATGGGAAAAGATGTCTATATTTGACTCAGATAAAAAAAACAGATAGTGGAATGAGGTAGGGCTAAGGGATGGGGCAGGTTGGTGGAATTTGTGCAAGGTGGAGTGCTAAGTCCCTTGGAGGGACATAGTGACCAGATATATTTGGATGACTGGATGAGCCAGTCCGCATGTGTTAGCCTTCTGGGCAGTAAATTCTAGCAGGTGGAGCCCTTCTGCCCCACACTGGGGCTGCAGGTGGTGGATTAGAGGGCATAAATTAGGTAATTGATGTGGTGAGGCGGTGGTTGAAAATTGACTTTCAAAATCACTCAAAAGTGAGGTTGAGGGGAGAGAAAGTCTTATTGTAGCCCAAATGTTAGGTTCACTAAATTACAAAATAAATACAATAAGAGTTCATAGTTAAAATTACAATTTTAACAATAAAACAAAACTGTTGAGCCTATCACATTGACTAAAATATACACCAATAACTTTTAAAATTATTGAGCCTATCAAATTAAAACAAATCACCAACTGTTTTTTAAAACAACGGACCTATTAAATCAAACAAAAACCTTAATCTAGACAATCCCATTACCTGTATCATTGATTTCAACCAATGATCCTGCTTTGGTGTACACGTTACTCAAATTTCAACATATATTCATCCATAAGACATAGTAATCAAACCCAAGAGAATCATTGAAGTGGCACAGTGTTGTGAAGCTGCCAAGGTCACCAAGGATCTGCAGATGTTCCCTTGCTGGTGTTATCCCTTGATCCCATTTATTCATTTTTATCTGATTTTCCTTTGATACCCCCAAAATCCCTTCCCCTTGTATATTTTTATTTATCATAAAGAATTCTTGATTGCAATTTTGAATAAATTATCAAATATCCTTCCTAACTTCAGTTATCTGTTTTTTGTTTATCAGGATTTGTCCTCAATAATCCATCTATGATATTTTGAGCTACTTGCCCCATTGTGAACGCCTACCAATGCAGCCCAAATGACTGATAATTTTTGAAATCAAATATGTCACCTGTAATGCAGGTCATGATAAATCCAAGATTTCTGATCTCTCATGACATAGTGTTGGTCTTTATAGGGATGACACCCCAGAACCTGTGAACTATTTTCCAAATAAACCATAGTACCTCTATCTATTTTATTTGAACTGTGCCAAACAGAATTTTAAAATATGACTATAGACCTATTAACAAATAGTTAAATAATTATAATGCGTGGGAAGATGATTATGAGGTCACTTTTCAGAATCAATTATGAGAAGTAGCTAGCCTTCTCACTAGACCTGACCAGGAATTGCACAGCGCCAATCTGCTTTTTGAGTCATAAAAACAATGACAAGCTCATTCCAGAGAAATTCCAAATCTTGACATCTCAAATCTGTGAGAACTTCTGCCAGCTGCACCTTTAGAATTTCTCAACGTCATGAAATTCATTGCCACGTTTAAAGCCCTTATAGGACTTTGGGGACAGATAACCTACCATCATTGTGAGGAAGTCCTTAAACAGCTTCTTGGCTGATTCCATGGTACTCTCAAGCACCTTATCTCAACATGGTATAATTGGCACAACCAACTTGTGTAGATCAGCCAATTGATGTATGCCAGCATTACATGAGGATGGTGAACTGCCACCATAATCATCACAGGGCTCTATAGAAGTAAGCTTTGATGCTTTAGAATTAGTAGCTTCCAATATGTAAGATATCCTAAAATACCCAACATAAAGCCACCTTTGGAGATGAAATAACAGTATCATACCCTGACTAAGAAAGTACAGCAATTAGATTTTTAATTCAATGGCAGCAATCTTACAACAACCTCCAATGCTTCAATTGTGGTCAACTGGGGCAACATTTACACCAGTGCTGAGCCCTCTGCAACCAATTGCAATTTATCCATCAGGTTGGCCGTTGCCCCTATTGTAGAGAACAGCATCCTTAAGCCATGCAACCAACATTGAAGCCTGCCAACTTACCTCCTCTGGTTCACCACTCTAAACCCCCTCATATCTGAATGCCTGCTAACCCATAATTGAGGATATTAACTCAAAAAATGATGTGACATATTCAATATGTAAATGAAGCTCTAGAAGACAAATATGACCAGTTAACAGTACTTTTAGAAGAATATGCTGCTGAAAAATGAAGAATTGAAGAAGCTATGAACTATACCGCTACCCCAAATTTCTGAAGAATATTAAGAATAACAACCTATTGAATGAAGAAACCCCAAAGATGGCTAAACCCCATGATTTTTCATGGAAGAGTATTAAAAAAAACCATGCATCCAATCAAATACTCCATAATTGCCTTTATCAAATTTTTTAACAGAAATCAAAGCGAATTGAATGAGAACGCTCAACCCCTAACCCAAACCATCCAAAAATGTTTTAACTGCCATCTTGCACAACCAAGACCAGCCAGCCAGTTCTGAAGACTCTGCCCCTACAATATCTTCTCAAGACTTCATAGCAGTCAACCCCAACCCAAATAGTTGTCCCCTATCACCTAAGGTAAATTCAGTCATTAAGATTTTAGAAAACCATTATTTCAGTGTCCCTCATGATATGCGCTAATTGTGCCCTTCACTATATCAAGACTTACACCAAGCTATTGCCTTACTAGACTCCAAAACGTAAGCCAAAAGCAAAACCCCTTTTTAACAATCATGGAGCACCCCAAACCCAAAGATCTCTTTTTGGATATTCCTTATCAAGAATCTTTGATTATGGATCTTCTACCAACATTGTCACTAAAAATTTCCTCTTAACATTGGCTATGAAGTAACTAAAAAGCACCCTTGTTATCCTGATGGCTGGCAGTTCCTAACAGACCTGTTGTGACCAAGTGTTTGACTTATTTATAGATATTGCTGGCAAAATATGGTCTATCAAGGCCATTGTCTTTATTAATGATTACTTCTTGATGCAACTGTCACATCAAGCCCTTCTTGAATTTGGGATTCTTGTAAGCTTTAAGAACAATCAGGTACATCAAAAACTGTTCTGGGATCAAATTTTTGCCCATCAAATACAGCCACACTTCAGCGGTCAGGACCAATCACCTTCACAAATCAACTCTTTTCTATGCGCTGAGGTTCTCCATCAAAACTGAAATTCTGAACATCTTCAGGATCTTGAGAAGATAAAATTACTCGTATTAGTCTGGAACTATGAAAACAACATCAAACAAAATGATGATGACGCTCCTTTATTGAGATTGAGCAACAACACATTGACGATGGAGACACCAAACCAATCACCTGACGTTCCTACCGACTACCTAAACCTCATTAACACTTTGTAAAGATTGAAAGCTATAAAGGGGTATCCAGAGGGCTTATTTGCCCCTCCCAATTGCCATGGTATTTCCCAGTAGTCGTGGTGCCCAAGAAGAATGAAAAGCTCTAAAGTGTGCATTGACTATATCCCACTGAACAAGGTTACTAAGAAGAACACTTACTCATTGTTTCTAATTTCTGACATCCTTCGTGTCATTGGGGAGCCCAAGTATTCACCAACATCAATCTCTTTTCAGGCTATTACCAATTGGGCAAAGGACAAAGATTTGATTGCAAAACTGCATCTGTCACCAAGTATGTTCAGTTTAATTACATATGAATGCCATTTAGGCTTACTGGAGCATCATGAACCTTTCAAAGAGTCATGGATGGCCTATTATAGGATCTAATCAACCAATATGATGCTGTTTATCTCAAAAATATTACAGTGTACTCAATGAACTTTCTAGCAACACCTCCAAGACCTGAAGATAATATTCAAACGAATCAAGAAGGCCACCTCAGCATCAATGGATCCAAATTAACCTTATGCACCAAAGAGCTGAAACTATTAGGCCATGTACTTACCCCCAATGTAAGAGTCAATTACCATAAGAAATTTATAAGTATTGTCTCATCACCCTAACCACAGAATGACAGTGAACTACACAGTTTCCTCAGAATAGTTAATTACTAAATTTTTTTCATTATGAACTACAGTCGTATTTCAGCACTGCTGTATCGTCTGCAGAAAAAGGAGTTCCTGGAAATTCAAATAACCCAAAAACACAGTATGATGAGTTGAAAGAATTAATCACCTGAGCTCCTATACTAATCTCTAAAATTATCAAAAAAATTCAAATATTTAACAATATAGGCAATATTGCTTTTGGAGCTGTAATAACCCAGTTACAACAAGGGAGGTACTACTAAATGAACACATCTCTAAGCGGTCAATCCCACCAAAGTCAACTATTTCACCTACAAAAAGAAAACTACTTTTAGTTGTCATTGCTCTCTAAAAATTTTGATATTAACTACTGGATTAGAATGTCACTATGTACACCTATAGTACTTCTTTACGCTTCCTGTTCAACAAAACATTCCCAACGGCCACCAAATGCAATGGCAATACAAGCTTATGAAATTTCATATGAAGTTTGTACACCTCCCTGAAAAGCTGAACACCATAGCCAATGGCCTCTCTTACACCCCTCCTGCTACTGACCCAGTCCCACATACCATATGGAACCAATAGACTTGAAACCTTAGTTTTTACAAATAATCATTTCCTTCAGACTTTCAAAGCTCTTAAGGAATTAACCAATGAGTAGAAATTCAAGACTTAGTACATCAAGTTTTTGATTATTAATATACAACTATATCTATGAGCCAAGGAAACCATCCTATAAGTATTTCCGAAGAATTTGTGGTTAAAATACCTCAAGGAAATCCACAAGGACGCTGGGCACTATAAAACCAAGCAACCTGAGAACAGTTATTTTAATCTTAGTGGTGGAAAATGCTCATACTGACATCTATAACTGCATTTCCACCTGCCACTCCTGCCAAGTTTTTGTCAATCAGCCTCATTCACAGAAGCCCTGCAACCCAATATCACCTCAAAACCCTTTAATGTCTTAGGCATTAGCTTTGTAGGACCATATGATGTAACCAGACACAGCTGTAAGTACCTCCTAGTCTCCATAAAATATTTTATAAGGTGGCCCTAGATAAGGCCGTCTTAAACCCAACATCATACCCCCTTACAGTTCCTTTATAAAAAATTATTACCACCTATGGACCTTCACACAATACCTATCCAACAAGGGGTTGAACCTTAACAACAAGCTGGTTGCCAAAAAAGTTAATCGAGTATAGATAAGACACTCAATGACCACCTCATACAACCTTCAGTGCAATGGATTAACCAAATAGCTCAACCAAAGTCTTTTACGTGCCCTGGCAAAAAGTTTCATAGATAATCACAAGAAATGGTCAGAGCAAGTGCCTACCATTTTGAGGGCTTATCAAAATAAAACTCACTCTACCACTTAACACTCCTTATGAACTTTTACGTGATTTAATATTATCAAAATTCTATAATTCAGCAATTACAGAAAAGTTTCACGCTGCCTTAATCCAAACAGCTGCCCAAGGAATTTTACATGATTGACCCAATAAATTAAAAACTTTAATATGATGACCACTCAAGAACCTTCAAACTCCACCATGGGAGATTTAGTCTTAATTTCAGAAATAAATTAATCACCTCTAAATCCTGAAAAGTCCAAACCATCTCAAGGGACCCTTCTGAGTCTCAAAAGCCCTACCCTATGGAAATTACAGCTTATAAATTCTCAATGAATTTCTCTACCAGTTCACCATCGTTGGAATCAACTCAAATTATTATTTATTTGGGGAAGGTCGACCAGGGGACAAGCACTTCCAATATAGTGAGAAAATTAATGAAAGTTGACAATTAAAGACACCCCAGAGGGTTTAAGGCCCCTCTTGTTGTCTCAAGGATCACCAAGATTAGGATGGTAGGGAAGGGGAGTTATGCTGGTTTATTCTTGGATGCAGCATGTGTGAAGGAAAGGATCAACTTTTAGGAACCATATGGGAACCATGTGTTGATTGTCCTTCTGTTGCAAAGGGTTCATATGTCCAAACAGCCATACTTGGAAATGTTCCAATATATGGCTGTGGAAGCAATGAATGGCTTCTTGGATTGTTGGCGCTGCTCCTGCGAACAATTCCAGTACCATTGTATGTATCGTCCATAGTGCTATTGCTACTATTAACGCCCTGAGAGATGGGTAAATAGTAGAGTCCATGTTTATAGTGAACATGTTCCTTGCTAGGCTGAATGGATGTCCGTTTTCTTGGCGGAAAAGGCGCATGGCCTCTTTCCATACAGCCACTGATGATCAACTTAAATTATATAAGCATAAAAATGAATAGGTGGAGTGTTGTGAAACCACCAGAATCACAAATTTAATTGGTGGATATTCACTCCCTGGTGTTATCCCTCAATCCCATTTATTCAATTATATCTAATTTATTCTTTGAGACAAAAAATCCCTTTCACTTAAACGATTTCTATGAATTAGTTATATGATTTCTAAATACAATTTTTAATTAAGTATTAAATATCCTTCCTACCTTCAGTTCTTTATTTTTGTTTATTAAGATTTATCCCCAATCTACATCTGTGATATGTTGGTCTGAATGCCCCATTATGAACGCCTACATTTGATAACCCAAATGCCTGATAATTTTGAAATCTGAGGTGTTACTTTGAACCTTGGGTCATAATAAACCTGGGATCCCAAGACCTCACAGCAACAGCACCAATTTATATTTTATTTTGATATATTTTATCCTATGGCTGAGAATAAGTCAAAAATCTGGGCAACTCCTAAAATCATAATATGATGAGTTTAAATTATTATATATGGCCATAGTTTTAGCGTACTTTGGTCATAAAATAAATTATATTTAATAAAATGATTCATCTGATGGCAATCAGTAAGCTTACCATATGGGTGACTAATAAAATCAAAATGAACAATGATTACATAATTTGACATTAGACATGATACATTCATCTGGCTAGGGGATATGTTCAAAATCTGGGCATTATTATGAAATCATAGCATGATAATTTTATTCTATATAGATGGTCATTATTTTAACTTACATTGGTCTGATAAAATCAACAATACTTTATAAAATAGATTATTATAGATGGCGATCAATAAGTTTATCACATAGTTGCCCAATAAAATAAACTAGATTTAATGAAATAAATTATTTTAGATGGCAATCAGCAAGCCTACTTTATATTTGACCGATCTAATTTAATCTAATCAAAAATTCTATATATATCAACATGATATGGCATATAAACTATTGAGACAATCTAATCTGGTACCTGAGATAATAACATTGCATTACATCATGAAGATGGTTTGGTATTAAATTTTATGCAAATAAAGGATTTCAGTTGATTTAATAGGCTCAATGTTTTTAGTAAGTGGCTGGTGATTTTGTCAATTTGAAGGACTCAATGGTTTTATTTAATTTATAGTAAGTATTTTAATAATTTGAATAGGCTCAATGGTCCATTTAGAGATCAATGGTTATATACTTGATTTGATGAGACAATGGTTTTGGTTAATTGATTGATAGATTTTTAACTAACTTAATAAGTAATAGTTTATTAAGTAATTTGGCAATTATATATGTTGTGATGATATACACTGCTTTTTGTCTATAATGACCATAATTTTGCAACTTACTAAAACATGTTTTGACAATGAATTTCACCAATGAAAATGCCCAGATCAAGAAACAACTCTTTACCAAGCAAGCAAAAAAGTATCAAGAAAGTAATTTAATAAGTAACAACCACCACCTAGGGTTGCTGGTAAAGCTCCAATACCAGCATCTCCAATGTAACACAAACAAATTCAAAATGACTTGATGCTCAAATGGTTAAAATAAGTCATTAATAAATTACTAACTGTGTTGACAACAACTGAATATGAGAAAATTGATGCATTTTACAACATGAAACTAGCATAGAAGCAAATGAAAACCAAAGACCAAATGAAAAGTTGTAGGTCAAATAAGAAAATGATGATGGTGACTAAACAATCAAATGAAGCATCTGAATTCAAACATCCATCACTGCAGTATTACCAAAAATACTTGAAAACTGAAGTTATACCAGCATAGGCAGATTTAATAAAAGCTATAATGACAATGAGTTTAGTTATGCCTTCTCTATCTGTGATCACTTATGGTTTGAGACAGATTGATGAACACTGATACAAAAGAGTTATCCCATATTGGTAGCTGAGTTCATTGACATTAATGTAGTCAGATTCAATGAGTGCAAAGTGCTAAAGGACCCTAAAGGACAAGAATATAACAAATTATCAAAATCCAATGGCTTTGTGTACCCAAGTATTCTAATCATTTACACCAAGATTGTATAAAAGTATGTCTGGTCTCACAACGTCTATTATTTATGCAGAATTGGTGCTTAAATATTTTAACTGGAAATTGAAGTTTCATATGAAGATAATAAATGTGCTGGCTGATATAAGCGAAATGGTTCAAGCATTGCCTCATACCTTAGGTGACAATAAAGTATTTAACGTACACATTAAATGACATCTCATATATTAGTCAACACACTTTCAAGGATATATCAATATGGGTACTTTAAATAAATGGCTTAAATACTTATTACCAAAACCATTATATACTGAACAATATACGAGTAAATAATGTATCCTTAATAGTACCAGTAGTGACATGTCACCAAAATGACAGAAGCAGAGCTGAAAGCTGAAGGCCCAATCTTTGAAAGCATCACAGAATCCCCAGATGCTGAAAATGAATCGTTGCGTGCACAAAAAAACAATGATGTGATATGAGGAGAACTACTTGGCCATAGCAATGGGCATGAAGCTTAAGCCAGAGAATATAATCTATAATTAATATACTAAGTAATTGTCATCCCAAGCATTTCCCTGGGTGAGCTACTCATTTGAAAGATAAAAAAATGTTAATACTACTATGATAGCTGCCAGTAAAGTATGTCAAAGAGAAAGATGTATTGTAAAACCTGAGCAAAACTTATATAATTAAAATTATACAGATATGAACTAACGAGGGCTTGTACATGACATTTAAGCTAATGAGTGACAATGATAAACTTACCTGAGCTAAGAAAAAATTAAAAAAATTTATAGAGAATACTTTAAAACTTAATATTTCTTATTTTAAATAAATCCAGATATAATTAATTATATGATACAATGAAAGAAAGATGTGTTTTCAATAATGCAACAGTTGTTAAACCAATGTATTCTTGACTTGTGCATCAGAATATACTTGTCCATTCTTTTTGCGTCTGCTATACAAACTAAGGCATGTTTTTGTGAAAAATTATCTGTTTTGATCCCATAATGTAGCTGACAAGTTTACACTGTACAATCTTGGTCGTTGAAGATCCTGTAAAGGTTGCTTGTATCTCAATAAGCTTGTTGATGCCATGATGATTTCTTCAATAAAAGATATTTAGCCCATTTGGTCGATATACAATCAAATATTTCATCAAGAGGATAAAGTTTCAGAGACATGATAGTCCCCATGCACATATACACTTGCGTCTTAAGGTTGATGCTAAAGAATGATCAGTGAACAAATGTATCAAAAAGTCAAGCTCTTAGATGAGCTGTGTAGTGTTCCAAAGAAACTGTTTACACATATAGTAATATACATAAACAAAGATCTACATGCTATAAGAAGGCACATGATGAAAATGACAATTTAAATTGCTTTGTGGCCCAATACTGGTAAATGCGCAATACATGTTTTCTCATTCCAATGGTGGAGTATGATAGTCATCAGAAACAGTTGAAACATAAGTTCACTAAATTAAAAGTATTACTAAAGAATGATGTACATGATTCTTGGATTCAATTCTTCACAATGATAATTTCCACACTGACAAGGGATACAAAAACATAATTTTTCAGAAATCACGTGACAAATGATATTCTGATTTAGTCAATTCAAGACAAATGGATGAACAATATTCATCCATAGATAACGAAAGCCCAATTCCAACATGAAATTACAATTCATACTTGAGCTTATATAATTATTATAACTCATTGACTCATTCCTTTAAAGGAGCAAACAATTATTAGTTGAAGTAGCATCAGCGGACTTCATAGTAAAATGATTTGTCACTAAATAAAATGCAATTTACTGATAATTATGACTAGAAAACATAGAGTAAAGTGTACATTATTTAATTAAAAATACATCTTCTTCAAAAGGGCATATTCTTGATAAGGACATTGGTACCTAGGATTAGAAAGATCTTACTCATTTCTTGATGGAGACTTTGTTTTAGGTTTTTAAGGGGCTAATACCCTTTTCAATATTTGATAGAGGTTCAGGTTTGATTCAATCCTTTGTATCTTTAGAGACAATGGCAAGAAAAAATGGTCAGGCGTTATTTTCTGTTCAATAATGCCAAACTCATCTGAGGTTTAATTCCTGTAAACTGACTCAAACTTAACTTTTGTAAAATACTTCCTCAAGGTCTAACCAAGGGGGTACATAACTCTGGAGGAACTGTTATGGACTCAATTAATGACAGTCTCCAAATTTATTTAAGCAGTGGAATATTTGAGGCCACATTGGTATATCACTTGATAGAAAAGAGACCAGAGTGCATCAAGATTTTTCACTCTCCCTCCAGGTTTGAGATTGTATAATAGCACTAATTCCCCCAATCGATACTAAGGAATGAAGGGTTTCTTTGCATTTGTTTGCTTGGTTTCTCTTTTGATAAAAGTCCAAAGGTTTTTGACACCAAAGAAAGCAACCTAAAAATCTCCTAGTTCAGTCTCCTCATGATTAGATCAGTGGCGTCAGGAGTAGAGACTTTGAAGGTGGGTTGGACACTAGAGGTTAACATGGGTCTGACCATATAGAACCTTAAACATGGCATTTTAATAGTTCAGTGTAGCCTTCAAATAAACCGTCAGAGCTCCAGGGAGATAATTATCCATTGAGTTTGATCAGTTATTGTAATTTTCATAGGAAAAGAATGAGTTACCATTAGCTCACTTTATGGACCCAAGAGTGGAAGGATGATAGGGGGCCATAAAGGCTTTAAAAGCCCTTATAGTTAATTGAGATTAATTACAACCTTGGATACAAAACCCATACCATTATCTGAAAGGAGGATTTTTGGGCTGCCATGACAGGTGAAGTGTTGTTTAAATAAAAATGAGTCAGTGGCCTTAGTAGTAGCGGAGACTAATAATGTGGCCTCAGATCATTATGTGAAATAATTGATGGTAAGGATAATTTAACGGTACCCATACATGGCAGTAGGCAGAGGCCCAATTATTTATATAATGATGTTATTGAAGGGTGAGGTTGAACCAACGACCTGATTTTGGTAAACCAAGCTGATTGGACCTTGTCTAGCGCAAATGTGGCAAGTATCAATAACATCATGTATGGAGTTGATCATTCCTTACCATTATCATTAATCTTTAAGCCGCTTGTAGGTTCGCATATGGTGACATGCACAACAGTGGTATGCACTTCCATAATGGTTGAGGTTCTAGCCAAGGGGTGGTCATAAGATAACCAGGCCATCCCTAAGCGTTTATAGAGTAGCCCTTTCTTAGTTTAGTTTGATCTGTCCTTTGTCTTAGTAGTTCCTAAATTTCTGGGGTCTCTAAAGCCCGCATATCAGGTCGCTTATCAGCACATAAACTAATATTCTTCAAATGAATATAGAGTTAGTACTGGTAATCTGTATATCCCATTATCATTCTGAAGAATGCCTTCTAGATGCACAATAGAGAATTTTAATTTTAAAACTTGGGGCCATTGTGCTTATCACCCGTTGGAAACCTTTATTTGTTGCAACCATCTCAATGACACATGGTATTTATAATTGTCAAGTGTTTCCCATATATAAGGTCCAGAAATGATTAATGGCAGACAGTACAACCAGGCATTCCCATTATTTAAAACTATAGTTTCTTTTTATCTTGGCTAGGGTTTTACTGAAGTAAGCAATAGTATGGTCAAATTGATTGGAGTCAAGTTGCGCCAATATATCTCTGAACGCGATGTCACTGACACTCATAAACAGGAGAAACAGCTTGTTAAACTCAGGATCAGTTATTTAGGAGCATTGTTAAAAAATGGTAGCTGGCTACTCTGACGATGAGTACCAAATTTTACAATCCTGGGTTCTTCACCAACTGAAAACTCCCAACTGAATACTACACAGGTTCAATATGTGCACGATTTGCATTGTCTGATAGTATTCAATAGTTGATTGATAATAGTATGAAGACTATTATCCGTAGTTGAATTGATAACCTGTTATGGTCTAGTTCTAGACCTGTACTTCTCCACGAAATACTCTTGATGTCAAATGTATGGACTTCTTCCCTTATCCGCCTAACTTGATTTACTATCAGATCCAGAAGTTTACAGCCTGTATTCTTGTCATAATGAGTCTGTGGGAATTCCCCTCTAAGTTCAGCTTCTCTTATAAGGATCCTCAATCCTTACTCTTTATCTGACAAAAGAGTCCTCAATTTATTGCACACAGCAATAATTTTCTCAGGATTAATAGAACTTAAACAATATTGATCTTTATAATTTCTATTGAAATGTTTGGGAGGTTCTTTTTTTATTAATGTAAATTATCAGAGGAATTTATAGAGGGAATTCGGCGCCCAACCCTCAGTTGGCGCCTCAGCCAAAAAATGGCAGCCGTTGTTATTGAACTTCCCTTTGACGTCTCACCAGCAATGGTCTTCTCCATCTGGTTAGGATTCCTTTGTCAGACATCCTTGAGACCTAAAACAGACAGAGTCAGAAAACGTGTCCCTAAAACTTTTCTCTCAATCCCAGAAAACCAACCATATTTGGCAAGAGAGCTGCTTAGGTAATTGGCCCTATTACCCATTAAGGCAGTTCATAAACCAACTTATCAATTCATTAGTTGCAGGTGGCATCACTTGCCTCACAGCTTTCTCCTTGAATTCACAATTGATTGGTGATGAAACCCGTCCAATCCCAATTTTTACTCCTGATAGTTAATAATCAATCAACTATCAGATGCCCCCATTTCGTCAGCAACTCTGCTCAACGAAATCTTAAGCATTCACCCAGATTGATCTTCAAAAGATCTGAGCCTGGAGAATTACCTAAAATCCCCCAAACATTATTAACATGAACCTGGGGTCAGCTGAAATCCAATTCACTCACCATTGGAAATTATTCCCTAGCAATCCACAGGTAATCCAGGATGCTGGAAAGGCGGGCAAAAATCCCAACAAGCATACAATAGATATTTCTCAGGGATTTAAAAGCCTGTCGTTGAAAATCCTCCCAGTTGAATGAGATTTCTTATAAGTAAATTTACCAAGGGCTCAGCTAGTTCAAAAATGAGGAATAAATTGTTGATAGCAACTGATCTTTCAAAAAGATCTAAACATTACATACAATATTCGGTCAGTACATCTTCAAATGCCAATGACTTTGTCAGGTAACAGATAAATTCCTATGCGCATACTTTTATACTAATAATTCCATTTCATTCCTATAAAAGAATGCATTTGGTGGGCTTCAGATTTATGGATGCTATCCTCATCTGATTTAAGACTTTTTTAGTCGCTTTAGATGTTCATTAAGAGGTATGGGAGGACATGGTAACATTGTCTAGATAGACTAATACACAAGGCATCTTTAGATCTCTGAGCATATTATTCATCGCTCTTTGGAAGGTCACAGGGGAATTACACAACCCCTGTGGCATATGTGTCAGCTTGAATAGCCCTTCACTGGAAATTAGCCCATATTTTTATATTAAACTGGTGCCAGTTTTATCTGCCAATATCTTCTGGCAAGATCCATGGCTGAAAAGAACTGGTAACCAGCCTAAAGCCTTAGTGAGTCATTGATATGGAGCAGAAGGTAGCTATCCTCCAGGTGATTGCATTAGTCATATGTAGTCCATCATGTTGCAATGGCCCTCATATTTCTTGCAGACCAGAAAAAGTGGAGAAGACCATGGGTCTATGAATGGTTTAAACGGCTGTCCTCCTTTAAATGTTTCAAATTCTTGGTCACTTGAGCCTTTTAAACCTTAGACTTTTGATAGGGCCTGGCCCAGATAGGTTAGAAATCACCAGTTTGCATCTTGTTCTGACCCCTTTCATCACCTCAAAGTCATCAGGACCCTTAAAAGTTATGTCAACATACTACTCAATTAGGAATTTCGTCAGTCACTGTTAATCACAAGTAAGTGAATCACCAAAATTTACATCCACTTATGCTATGGTAGTGGGTTTTTCAAGTCCTAAATCGTGCAGAGATCCACAGCCAGATATGGAGCTAATTTGTTCATTGGATAAGGCGCAGACATAGGCTATTGAGTGATTACAAGTCACAGTCATGGGTCGATTTTATTTTTCCATCAATACGGTAATAAGACCACAATAAGTCAGGATTAAGAATACCTAGGAAAGTCAGAGGTTCATGTATCAATGGATTGGTTTTGAATAAATCTCCAAAAGGTAAGCTAACAGTATATTGACTTGAATACCAGTCTATACAAAATTCTGAGACTTAGGTAAATAACGACCTTATTGACAGGGATAATGGGCATTCCCTCAAGAGCATAATGGTGGATGATCTTAGCTTGGATTTTGGTCTTATTACTTGTTATTACAGTTATTAAAAGGACTTGGGATGCTATAATAAAGAACTTTGGGGTGTTCTCCTCCTTTTCTCTTAAGTAGTTCTTGATGAGCAGAGTGAAATACCCCAGTGTGAAATTATAGGTCTTTATAGCTAATCTGGTGTCAAAGTCGACCAGGAACTGCATGCTAATGAGTAATTCATAGTTATCATTGTTTTAGAAAATCATAGTGTTAACACTACTAGAGCTCAAACCAGATGGGCAAATACAAAGTAAGATCCAAGGATTTAGTGCAGGAGATCCCAGCAATTCTGTATTCTAAAGTATGATTACAATTGGGAGAAAATTTAATTCTCTTCAGCGTAACAGTCAGAAAATTTTAGTTTGGACCATCATAAAATAAACGATGCTTTGGTGCACTTACAGCATCAAAGCAGACCAACTTCGAGTAGGGGACAGGTTTGGTGCATCTACAGCGCCAAAATATCCCTACATCGAATTAGGTATACAAATTTGATTTTGTAGTTGGTCTGACCCAACCACACAAAAACTCCTCGAATCTGGATAATTAAAAGAGACCAATGGGTAAGTGAGGTATACAAACCACAAAAAACCTTTATTTTTATCCAAAAGATAAAAAAGGGACCTACTAAAAAGAGCTTGTCTAGGGAGTAACTGACAATGCTCTCCATGGAAGAAAGCTAGGGAAAAAATTCTGAAGTGAGTTTCAGAATTGGCAGGCGTGCCTTTTAATGGCTGCCCTTTGGAGGCCTCACCCAAATCATTAATTAGACTCATACAAGCCTAATCTACAATTCAGATGAGGCACAACCCAGCGCCCAAAACCGACCAAACCAAAAGTATTTTTAAAATGATTTGACTTGGATTCAGAAAATCTGAACCTGAGTTGAAACGCAGCAATTGAGACAAACGCAATTGATACATTCAGCAGATGGGAGGAGATAGTATTAACGGGTGAGCCAGTGTCAATTATATCCAGGACTCTTATCTTGTGCACCACTACTTATACCCAATTAACACTGGAGCTAAAGTGAGGGATGGAAATATTAGCATTGGACACCATAAACTTGTTAGAGATTTAGTGAATACTTTAAAGAAAATAAGACAAATGGTAATTTTGTTTCCAATAAGAGTACTGGTGATTTCAAAACATCTGGAGCAGATACAAAAAACACTCAGGCGGTGACCATCTAGTACTAAAAAAACACTCAGGCGGTGAAGGACTTTGAGAAGGCTATCAAAATGTAGATTAGTAAGCATAGGAAGCCTTGCGTACTAAGTTGATGCCTATTTTTCCACTTTGTCTGACTTCTTCTTTCAGCATTTTATCTCCTGATGATTTTAAAACACACAATAGGAACAGGGGGTCACAATCTTGCCATTAATTTTGGATGTTACCCAATAGCTTGGATATGAGTTCACAACCCTATAATGGATGAGGTGTGTAGTGTCTCTGGTTTAGCGGTTCCATATTAGCATCCTTAATATCAAGTAACAATATGAAGAGATTTTTGATTTCTTGGAAGTGAAGCAAAAAGGTCTGATGAAGGGAAAGCTGATAAAACTGCAGGCATTGAATCTTTTAGGGGAACTGATCACAGGAAGCTAAGGATTGGGCCTCATAATAAAAGTAGTTGGCAAAGTCAATTTAGAATTCACCTTATTTTGGTTGTATGCATATAAAGGCTTGCTTCATATTAGAGAGGGTCAAATTGCTGCTAAACCTTCCTTAATAAGGAAAGCCTTTACTTGATACCAAGAGATGCAATCCTTGGTAAGACATCATTCTTTTTGGGGATTAGTGTAAAGACAGGTCTATATGTACTGAATCTTTTGTTTTATGGTGTCTAACTCCATACTCCTTCATATACAAAGAGGAAGGCTTGAATGATCTCAATGATAGGGACATATATATCCTTTAAAATAAGGCTAAAAGAAGATAAAAGCTTGGTATAGAGAATGAATGGCCAGGGTCAAGGGTCTTTTAGTTTCTGAAGGCTCCAATTTGAGTGGGTTATTCATGCAGAATTGATTGAGATGTTATTGGAGGAGATTGAAATCACACTGCAAATTATGGCCCCAATGGTTCAAATGTGAAGCGGAAGCCTTGAAACTGATTTCCTTGTGTAATTGTTATTTTCATTAGTCTGGTCAGCGAGCTTCTGCAACATAGTTTGTTGCTGATTTTTCAAATCCTGGAGTTGAAAGGTAAGTTGCTTTAAATTAATGCCCATAGTTGATTAAGGGCTTGTTGTTGAGAGGCCATATCTGAGCATACTTGATATATGGTAGCCACTTTAACAAAGATGGCAGTCAAGGTTAGATCAGAATCGAGATTGTTTCCTTAAATGCTTATCCAGCATTCATGAGCAACCCCCCAATTTGGATTCTAGGATTAGTATTTGGTATTTATGGTGCTTGTCTCAAGTTAGAATACTACCTGGAGGATTTAAGGGAGCCCTTAAGAGCTTCTTGCCCTTTGAGGACATCAGGATCAGGAGGTCCTTCTTAAATGCGCATCTCAGAGGCATATTAAGCATTCTCCTATTGTTGAGCTAGTGGATCTTTTTAGTCAATTTTTGATCAAAGTTTTATAGAAATTTAGTTATTCAGTTAGTTGAGTTAATAGATCACCCACAACGCATTCCAATTGTTCATGTAGGGTTGCTGAGGAATTAGTGAGTTGCCAGGTGATTTTATGCAAAGGTACCCACTGACTTAATTATAGATCCAAAGAAGGTGGCTTTGCAGCTAATAGTTTCTCTTTAAATGTCCATAATAGCCTTAAAATTTTCTGATTAAAGTTAAAGGAGGTTGAGATAGTTCAAGGAGTTAGAAATAAAGTTTCTGAGTGAGGCTATTCTTGTCTATGAATTTCATTGTGGTGCAAATAAAAGAGCTGCAACTGGTGGTGTGGAGCAGGGTGTACAAAGTGCATAGGTATGACTCAGTTTAAAAACCCCCACTACCATGCTCAAAAGAGCAGCTGTAGTGTATAAGTTCATTAGTTTGAGCGAAACCTGGGTGAAATAAATCCAATTAGTTCTTTCTTCAGGGTGTAGAGTCCTATAAAGTAAATCTGACATGGTCTGAGCTACATTAGCTGATTGGATATGATAGGTTGCATTAATAGGGACTGAAAGGTCAAAGTTTATTGTAATTGTAAACTGTAAATCTCACATTTTAAGTAGGTATTTCATGCTTCTTAGGGTGACCCATATTGTCACACTCATTGTCAGGATCCAATGCAATTGTCAGGAGAGTGTCTGTAACTCTTTAGTTCCCAGTGAGTTGGTGCAGATTGCACAGCCACACCACCAGCAAACTAGTCAATAACAAGATTGGAAACAGGGCACTATGGTGGGTTCCAGAGCAAAAGGGACCCTGGGCAAGGGTGTACAATGCAGTAAATAGGATGAAATAGTCAAAAACAACAAAACATAGTTGAGTCCCAAAGGAGAGTCCATAACCAAGTGAAAATCTGTTCTGGGGAGCTTGGGTGCCTCTATCTTGAGGGGACCAGGGCGGCTCAGCGGTGCATCAGATACAGTAGATACTTTAGTTAAAATAAAGTGACAACGTTATTAGAGACCTCCTCAAGGTGGTCCGTGCACAGGTTTGCCCAAGGAACCATATTAAAAATAAATGTAAAGATAACGGAGATCTTTATTAGGGTGTTGACCATTGAGGAAAGTTGGTCTCATGAAACATAATTTAAACAATGGGAGGTGAGTCATCAATTGGGGAAAATGGTGATAAGCCTAAGCGTTCATAGCGCACCCTACCATTGGTCAGGGTACTGTAGCTCGAGATTAAAAGAACTTGAGTTATTGATTGCAGGTAAAGACGTCCCAATTTGTCAATATTGATAATCAAACAGGTTTTAAAACCTCATTCTCTGAGTAACTGAATCAAACCGTCATTATGAATAAGATAGCTGGTGCATTTTAATGCCCTTTCTGTGATGCAGGGCTGAGCATCACGCACATCCTCTGGACCAACCTGGGCATATCTCTCCTGAACCAAGCGTTGGTCTAAGGTATGATATTAAGTCAGGGAGGTCTTGCAGCTTAACTTTTTGTACTCTTGACGTCCATCCTTGTCTTTACATCTGGTTCCCTCATTATATCATGTAGCCATGACAGCAATGAATGAATTTTTTATTCCAGCTTTCAAAATAGAGAATTGATAAACCAACTCTTGAGCCCTCTTAATTTGAACCTACAATTGAGGGCGCTGTTGAGAATTCAATTAAGAATCATCATGAACATAGGTAACAATGGAGACACCTTCCGGATTAGCCCATCAGCTTCCCAAACCACAAAATGGGCGACTCCAATCAATGCGGTCATGAGGACTTCACCAATGGATAACAAAGAGTGTTAAATAGGAAGTTAATCTAGAAGGAATAAAGGATACTGATCATGAGGACCTATGGTGGTCTACTCAGCTTAAATTCCTACTTGCCCTTTAGATATAAGATCTTCTATTTCAAAGAATTAGTGTCTTTATGCCAAATTTTCATCTTTATTGACTTCTCCACTAGTTTTCAGCTTCTTGCCCCACTCAAACCTTGAATTTCAATTTAAAGAACTGTCTGCTGATATAAATGGTGCTCGCCAAAGGGTGCCTCTGAGCTGTACAGTTGTAATATCTATCAAAAAATGGTGAACAATGCCAACCAAGAATGCCAATCCACTGACTGGTCAAATAGTGTAACTCAATGGATTAACACATTTAGGTATAAAGGAACTTCTCTACAGCATGAAAGCTTGGATTTTAGGGCTAATTTTAATTCACCCTACCCTCCATTTCTCAATCCCAGTAGTGACTTCAACGTGAGAACATCAATGAAATTATTCTGCAATTATTGAATGGTATATACTCCATGTGAGACCATTCCAGTTGTTCCTAATTCTCCTTCATGCCTACAAGTGAGAGATTTAAATGACTCAGCTATTATACCCTTATAAGAAATAGCATTGGGAACCAAACATTATTTCTGTAGCTTGGTTCATAAAGCTATATACCACTTCTTAAAAATAATTGCCTACATCATTATGAAGTAGATCAACAATTAAGACCCACTCAAACCCTGCATTTTTATATTGTCAATTTTTATAATGCTGCTTTTTCATTGGTTTACGACAACCAGGGAGCCATCATATACAATTTTGGTTGATTAATGAAGCTGAGAACCAAATAGTATGTTAGATAGTGGAACCTTGGATCACCTTGAGGAACAGCTTTGTCAAAATGTACTACTACCTTGAGTCCTCCTGTAGTCGGTGTCTCTTTCATATTAATTACCTCATCCAGTCACTCCAGCACCATTACCAGGAATTAGCCTCCAGAAACAGAACTCCTGAAACTGAGGTCATGAAGTAATGGAAGGCCTCAGAGTGCCAGAAGGGCTTAAAGGTCCCCTGAGGACCTCAAGGTCCATCCAGTTCATTAATACCTACTCCAGATGATCCTAGAGCTTGCTGGAAACAAGATGTCCTTACAGCACTTGCATCCATGAAAATTAAAATAAGAAATTTACTTAAGGATGCAAGCTCCATTTTAAATGGAGTGTTACTGGATTCCATAGTTGTGATTGATGCCTTTTTAGATGAGATGGATACTTTCAGAGCATTTTCCAAGCTCAACAACAGCTTACCTTTCAGCATGAGCAAACCTTCCAAATTTTCAGAGCCAGCTTAATTAATTTTGAAAACCAGCTCCTAATCCAAAGTACCATAACATATTCTGAAACAGCAAGTTGTCCTCAAGGCCTACGTTGCCTCACTAAACCATCATTGGGACGATGTTCAAGAGTACTGATAAAATTTGAGACAATAATTGGACCAACAGGCCCCTCAAAACTATGTGGATTCTGAGATTTTGAGCCTGCCCCTGTCCCTGCCATCAATACTTTTTTACCAATATTGTGACTATCTTTCTGCCTAGTTTTTAGGAAAGATGACCCTGTTTAGTAGAGTATTTCCTCTTTTCTGTATGCTTATAAAAAGTTTAATGGAGAAGGACACTAACAATCAGAAAGTCAAGCACATCCACTCCTGTCTGTATAGCATGGCTCATAAAATTTTGACCCCTCATTTAAGGAATGACAAACTTGGGAACAAGTCAGTACTTCCTTAGTTCAGGAGTTTGGAAGTAACCAGACATTAGCCAATCAGAAGAAGGCGTTCATAAATATATATTTGAACAAAGGAGAAATTACATTATTTTTTGCCAGCTGAAGCTATTCCAATCTCAGCCCTTGGTTACAACCAACTAAATTACACTGGATGATTGTATAACCAATGTAATCTCCACTTTAGGATAAATCCTGAGGTCAAACTACAGATGATTGGCCATAAGGGTACCTTCAAATGTATCTGGGAATTTAAGGAAGCTCTTAATGAGATTCCTGCATCCTCCTTGAGTCCTAAGGCCTCCGCTTCTACCTCTATCAGCTGTCCTTAAATCCATGTTGTTGAGAACCAGAAGAATACCAAACTTTGGTGCATTTATTATAGCGTATTATGTCATAATGCCAAAATTGCTGGACGATATTTGCTGAGGAGGTGAAAAAAGGGAAGTCAGCATGAAGGACAAGGCGCCCCATGCTGACATCCTTATACCACCTAAGGACACTTAATGACCTCTTTCAAGTCTGATGAAATCATACCTAATGTGACGGTTGAGGTTTTGCTCAATATCAAATTGCCTTGATCTTTAATAAGAAAGGACAAGCTGGCTTTTAAGAAGGAGAGGTGAGAGATCATTAGTCTTCAATGGACCCCAGGTTGGGACTGAGACTGGGGAAAGACATTGATTAGAACTTTCATCAGGCCTAGTCAAACCAGATATTTTTAAATTGAATGAGTTCTAGGTTGAAGGTGGATTCGAAGCAGAATTGGATCAGGTCTTGGGTGTGGTGGATCAGCCACAACGTAATTCAATCTGGCATAGAACAATGGGAGTTTGCTTATGGCATATTTCTTAAAAGACATAGTGTCATGCATGATGGATGAGCCTGATCTATACTTGCAGCAAAGAGCTATAAGGGAAGGGACTTGAGAACGGGAGGTTCTTTAGTTCCTTTTTCTATCAACTTTCCTAATATATACCCAATCAAGCTGTTTTTGAGCCTTATATAATTTAACTATTGTCTTCAGAGGTTTATATTGATATATTTATTCTAATATCAACTATATTTGGCCCAAATAATCAGGCGGCGGACTTTGAGAAGGAGTTCAGGAAGGCTTTTGCCTCCCTAAACACTTTGTCTTGGAGTCAGGACATGTTGCTTGGGGTAAGCATACTCACAACTGTCCTCCAAGGGGTGTTCATCCACGGCGCCTGTAGAACACACGCTTGAATAATGGTCTCATTGACCTTGCTCACCCTTTGGTCATTGACTTGTTTCCTGCTTCCAAATTCATTCATAGCTCATTAGAAGGAGCCAGTCGTTACATTAGCCAGAACACATTTACTTTCCTGTCGCTGTGGTGAAATTAAAAGAGGATCCGAGAGCATTTGTGTTCCCTATGTGATATTATCATACCGCGACGCTTTTAATGGTGATATTTTCAGCAGTGCTTTTTCTTGGTGATGTATATGAGGTGCTGGAGTGTGTGTCTTGGAGTGGTGGGAAAGTGGTAGGACTGGTGAAGAACAGAGAAAGGATTTCATCAAGGCTAAGTTCAAGGGAGTTGGAGCTAAACCTTCAGACGTTTGGCCAGGTTCAGTTCCAAGGGTGGTTGACAAAGGCGTCAAGGGGTGAGGATTCATTCAACTTATAGTTGAACCAAGTTTTGGTGACCTTGCCAGTGAAGCTTTCAAACTGGGGATGGGAACTTTTGGAGGATCAGGCGGGGTTGCCAGGCTCAGCAAAGAATTTTTTGGACTTGATTGACTGAGCGGCGTGTCCAGATGAGGTGCAAGATTCAGCTTGGTCAGCATTGCTGCAGTGAAGTCAGGGGAGGAAGTCTGTGGAGGAATATGGTTGGATGTTTCAGGCACTGGTCAAAGCAGCCAAGGCGCCAGAGTCCCAGCTTCCTCGTATGTCCATCAAAATTTTTAGGCTGATTAGTTGTTGGAAATGGTGGAAGTGCGGCCTGCGGTGACGTTGGAGGAATAGGTGGCCTTGGCCCAGGCTCGCCAGGAGTTGGTGCGGTTCCCAGGTGGTTTACATGGGCAGGAGGCAATGAGATGAGCAGGTTTGGAGCCAGTGCACAGCTCCAAGGGGTTCAGGTACATGGAGGAGGAAGGAAAGGGTCAGGGGGAGCCTGGGTAGGGCGGCGAATTTCTAAAGGTTTATGGCCAAGGCCCTCATTCAGGTTCCTGAGGCCCAGAAAAAGAGTAATAATACTTCTTATTATTTTTGCAAGAAGCCAGTGAAGCCAGTGTCCCAGAATAAAACGCATTCTTCACTTTGTTTATATATATAATTACCAGTAGAAGTTCGGGAAGATCCTAGGAAGAAGGATTGTGGAAAGGTCCTGGCCTTGTTGGACATTGGGGCTGATAAGAATTATGTGGATGAGGAGTGTGCAAGAAGATGTGGATTGCCGTTGCAGGAGGATGGATTTGTGTTGTTGGCAGATGCCACCAAGAGGACTGCGGTCTGGAAGGTTCAAGACAGGATCCTAATCAGACAAGGCCCAGATGAGTTTGAAGAAGAATTTCATGCTGTGGCACATTTGCCTCACCAAGTGGTGCTGGGGATGAGGCGTTGGCACCAGTCCCATCCGCAATTTGATATGATGAAGGGGAAAGTGCTGTTATCTCCTGAGGGGCTCAGATGTGCGGAAGTGGGAGTTCCAGTCTCAGGGGTCATTAATGAAGCGTATGAAGGGAATTTCTTCAGTCGCGCCATTGTAGAGTTTGCCAGAGGAGTACCAGAATTTCGCATCAGTGTTTGAACCCAAGGGTGAGGCACCCTTCCCGCCTACAGGAGACTTTGCATTTAGTTTTTAGCTCAAAGAGAGCTCTGAGTTGCCAATGGGATGTCCAGTTTATCTGTTAGATCCTTGGGCTTGGGAGGCTTTTGATGAATATGTCTATAATATGCTAGTTTTGGGTGTGTTTATGCCACCCAAATCATCTGTGGTTTCGCCAGTTCTGCTGGTGCCAAAGGCGAATGGGAAGCTACATCCTTGTTTGGACTTACGGCAGCTCAATGCAGTGATAAAACCTGACCCTTATTCGATGCCACTCATGGAAGACATTCTACCCATAATTTTGGGGTGTGTGGTGTTCACCAAATCAGATCTGGTTGGTGCATTCAATCAAATTCCTGTGCAGCTGGATCACCAAAAGTATACCTAATTTAAGTGCCATTTAGAAATTTTGAGTATTGGGTTATGCCATTTAGCTGCATAATGCCCCTCACAGTCTTCCAACGCATGATTAACTGTATGTGGGAGGATTGGTGGGTAGGTGTTACGTTGTCTATATGGATGATATTCTGGTGTTTTCCAAGTCAATGAAAGATCACATGAAGGATGTAAGGAGTGTGCTGGAGGTGGTAAGATGGGCGGGCTTGAATTAACAGACATCCAAGTGTGAGTTTAAGAAGGACTTAATGTTCTTCTTAGTGAATGTGGTTTTCCAGGGTCTAGTGATCTGTCCTGATGTCAGGCCACCATAGTAGAAGCATTGATGGAACATCTACCTGAAGGGAATGCTTCGAAGTTTACTTTCATGGGTAATCTTATGACTTGTTTACTCCTAAGTAAAATCTTTAAAATCAAGAATTTTTATCAGTAATAGACATAAAAGGTATTTTTAGAGTAATCAAGCACTATTTATAATGCTTGAAAATGAAAGGAAATAAAGAGGGATTTTAAGTTTAGAATCATGGGACCTGTAGGAAAGTCCCAATACTGGGATAGGTGGGAATAGATTAAGGTGTGGACTAAGACTAGATAATAACTTGGAGATGTAAATATTTCCCAAATTTGGAGTAATTCAATTAAAACCCCAAAAATGTATACCAGTTGAGAACATAGATTTGAAATCCATTATTTAGTTTATTGGGCCATTTGGGAATTGAACCCTTCCTATGAATATATAGACCTTCCCTCTGGACAAGGCTTTCACCTAATTCAGGGAGAATCCTGACAACGCCCTCCCCAAGCCTTGTCCTAGGGGAGTAAGTTGTGACCTGAGGGTTAAAGTAGATAGAGAGCTCAAGCTCAGGATTGTACAGAGCCTCATGTTTGATGCAGACCAGGTTGGTGATGCCAGTGCTAGAGTTATGGAAGTAGTGGTAGGCCTTGGCTTGGAACTCAGTGACCTTGGAGTGGTAGGATTTATACTTGAAATGACTCAGGTAGATAATGAAATTGAAATTTATGGCGATTTCAATGTTGTTGTCATTGCAGTTGCCAGAGATGATGGCAGTATAGAGGACTTGGAGCATGTCATTTAGCATCCAGGCAGCGGCACCCTTGGGGGCCAGTGAGGTACTTCTGGAAGATGCTGGGACACACATTGTACTTGTTGCAGCCTAGGTGTTCAAACTGTTAAAACCACATCTGATTAGTTCTTATCAAACTACTTTGAGAATAGTGCCTGTAGTTGCAGGTGATCTCTGGTGATGCTGACCACAAGCTGGATGGTGGCAGAAACCTCTTGGGGAGCAACATAGGTGTTTTTGTGGAGGTTAAAGTAGAGATTGCCATGAGGTTAATCTTAAAATTTGTGATGAAGATATGGGCGGAAGGGTTGCCGTCGTTGCACCTGATGAAGTTGCAGTTGTACAAGGTTGTGGAATTCTTTTTCACCCGCTTGACATCCTGGTGGTCCCACTGTCTGATGCAGGGCCCATACGCATTGGTGAGAGAAAAGCCACCCACCTCAGTGAAGGTCTGAATCTGGCTATCACTTTTAATCATTGCGCAGATTTGCTCAGGTGGGCTGCTTGTTCTGGAAGCGCGATTTTTGGTCTTGAAGACATTCTAAGGTGTAATATGTTTGCAACTGTCATGCGTTGACTTTTTTTGACATGGTTGGCATTAGTACCAGAGGTAAATTCTACTGGCTCCTTAAGATTCATTTTGTTGGGACCTTCGTTTTTGTCAGGATTGGCGTTATCCCAATCTGAGAGTGGAACCAGGCAATCTTGATACTTCATTTTAGTAACATCAGGCCCAATCTCTGGAGGGGAGCTGTTGAAGTTGACAAGCGTTAGATTTTCCATATGGGAATCATCAAGCTTATCACCATTTGCTAAAAGGTGAGTCCCACGTATTTTGTCCGGTGCTTTTGGCGCGTTTTCACACCAATTTTTTTGGGGCTTCCATAAAATTCTTGAGGTTTGTTGCCTTCATCAAATTCAGAAGCTATTTCTCGACTTGTTGGCCCAACTTGATTGGTCCAATTGCTCAGATGATGCTCGTTCAAATTTATGTTTGGCACTTTTAACTCCAAACAGTCAATATAATTTGTTCTATTTTCTTTCTTTAAATCAGTGTGGAAAATGACATCATTGCAGAGAATTGGGTACTGGTCGCCTAAATAAATGTTATCATTTGCGTACACATTGTCAATCTCTATTTTTGAATCAGGTGGGTATAATTCTTTGACATCCACTTGCAAAACCGTATATGGTCTTAAGCAGCCTAGACTCGTTCCTGATTTGAATGGATCAAGTGGACTCGTAAAGGTTAGAGTTTCATTAGCCTCATCAGTCAGACCATTTTGTGGGGCACCTATAAAAAAATTTAGAAAAAAAGAGTTGTGATTTGGGAATTTTGATTAAAAACAGAATTTGATGCAGTTAATTCTCCTTCAGAATGACTTGAAGAATAAATTCCACATGATTGCTGAAGACAGTAAGGAGGATCTAGTGCATAGCATAGGTCATCATCATCAAAATCCTCACAATATACGTTAAGACTTTTTAAAAAATTAATGCGAGCTCAATAACTTCATCCAGATCCTCAGAATAAAATATTGAAATGTTTACCTCTTTTTTCAAACCCCCTTTTGCTCCATTAGATTCTGGTTTGGGGGTTAGTAAAAGCTTTGAACTTCTTTTTGACTAAACTGTTCTAGTTTTCTGAGAGGTTCCTCCTTTGACTTTAATGCTGTCATATTATCTTAAGATTTATTTGAGGGGGACCTTTTTGGTTCTTTGATCTGGTTTTGGTCCAACTTGGTATGGTTTATTTAGAGCATTACTATAAATACATCTATAGCTAACTCATAATCAGGTTTAACTTTAGGGAGATTGAGAGATTTAGATTAAGCTCTGTTCAAAATTCGAGTAGCTGCTCTCCTGGCATGGGCTTCAATCAAATTAAGTTAATCTCTGTTAAAGCCCATGAAGCTGTTTGAGATCTTCTTTCCCTTGGTTTTTTTAAGGTTATAGTTATGCTCAGATTTATAAAATCGGCGGTATTCAAGAGATATGCCAACGAAGTTTGCACAGGGTTTGACCCACTGAGCAATTATGACCAACAATATTATGATTGTTGCCCTCAAAACAACAGAATAAACTTTCATATAATATGGAGCACTTGCTCCCACAACCCTCTTTTATTTAATATACTTAATACAGCGGATTCTTGTTGTTTCCGCTTACTCTAAACTACTAAAAACCACCTTCTTTTTTACCATCTTGTCTCACCTATATTTTAGTGACTTCAGATGCTACTGCTTCCATGGCTAGTAATTTAATTTGTCATATCTCATTGGTTTCATCGATTCTTCATTTGTCAAATTCACAATTGCCTATTTCAAGGCGATTTCCCAAAAACCCAGTATTGCCTCATTTTGAAGCGCTCAAATTTCTATGACTCATATCAAACTTGGCGGATTCCATCTGTTCCATCATAGTGACTTAGGGCTTATTGTCCAGTCATATTGGAATCACAACATAACCCCCTCCTTGACTGGATGATAAGGCTCCTATTGCTTATTCACCCAGAGGAACTTTGCATGCACTCAGTTGATGATCTGACTGCTAGCAGGGTCCTTGATAGTATATACATCCACCCTGGTCTTCTCAATAACTTTGAATGGCCCAATCCAAATACTGGCCAACTTGTGTTTCCACCCAAAATAGTGGTGATCGTTAAATAGGACCATGTCCCCAGCTTTGAACTGGGCCAACCCACTACGCTATGCCTGATCAGCAGCTTATGTCTTAATCTTATTGGCTAAACTGAACGAGTATGCTTTGGTTTGCAATTTGATTAAGGTGTCAGCTAGAGTCATCAAATATTGTTTGGGATCCATTCCGCCAGTATCTTCTACACAGGAGTATAGCAGCGCCGGGAGGGCAGAGTGTTGGCCATATAGTAATTGAAAGGGACTCTATCCTGTGGCCAAATAATCACAAATATCATAAGCAAAGATAGCGGTGGACAAAAGGGAGCTCTAATCCGAGGGTCAATCTGCTACTAATTTGTGGAGTATGTTCACTAAAGTCCCATTGACCCGCTCCACCATTCCATTAGATTTGGGGTGGTATGGGGTTGTCAAAACCCCTCAGATGGCCATTAGCTCATTAAGCTTTGGAAGAATGTGGGAATGAAGTTAGCTCTGTTAACAGTAAGAAGGAACTGAGGGCAGCTATGCCGCTGAATAATGCATTCCATTATGAATTTGGCCACTTTGACTGCCCCTAAGTCTCATATTGCCCTGGCTACAACCCACCGGGTTAAGTGGTCAATTGCCACCAAAATGTACTTGGACCAATTAGCTCCCGTTGGCTAAGGGTTGACAACATCTAGGGAAACTGTGTTCCAAGCAAAGTGTGGCTTCACTAACCGGTATGAAGTCTTCTGGCGGAACAGCCTTTCCACTTGGCACTGGTGACAGGAGGAGATAGTATCAAGCACATCGAAGTTCATGCTTTCCCAGTAATACTGAGGCCACAATAATTCTAATGTCTTGTGCATGCCACCATGCCCAACGGCCCTATGAGCACTCATGACAACAGTTGGGTGGGTGGAAGGTCTTGGGATATTCACAGTAGTGTTCCCTATCCGCTTATATAATTCCCTATTTTTCTGGAACGTATTGGCCCTTTATCCCATCCAATACCTTGATGACTGGAGGCGGTTCATCGTTATACTTGCCATTAAGCATCTTATCAAACATTATATCACTCAGATCCGCCATAACTGCAATCATGGGTAATCTCAATAAACAATTGGCATTTTGTTGTTTTGCTCCGGGTCAGTGAAGAATCTCAAAATTGTATGCCTGCAGTTTAAGAGCCCATCAGGCCAGACGCCCTTCAGGCTCTTTAAGATTCTGTAACCAGCGTAATGAGGCATGATCCGTTACAACTTTGAATTTCACCCCATGCAAATACACCCAAAATTTCTTATAGGCGTAGATCACCGCCAAGCACTCCCGCTCAGTCACAGTATAATTGCGCTCATGGCTGTTCAAACTATGACTACAGTATGCTATGAGGTGCTCTTCTCCTTCTTCGTTTTTTTGGGATAGGACTGCCCCTACAGCGGAAAGGGATGCATCCATCTGAACAATGAACTCTTTTTTGAAATTGGGATAGTGTAACACTAAGCACTGGTTAACGCCGTTCAAAGAATATCAAAAGCGCGTTGCTGACGTTCCGCCCATTCAAACATAGTGTTCTTTCTTAATAACTCAAAGAGTGGGCCCCCAATACAGCTGAAGTTGGGGATGAAGCTCCAGTAATATCTGACTATTCCCAAAAAGACCTGTATATCCCACTTGCTATTGGGTGGAGTCATTTTACATATATATTCCACCTTGGCTGGTTGAGGTCGCAGCCCTGTGGCATCAACCACAAACCCCAGGTACTACAGCTGGTCCTTAAAGAAGTGACAATTCTGGGGTTTGATTTTGATGTTAGCCTCAGCAAGCTGGTGGAATACAGCTTCTAGATGGTTGAGGTGTTCAGAGAAGGTTCGGGAGAAAACATTAATGTTGTCAAGGTATACAAGGACACATGACAGTTTTAGGTCCCCAATAATAGTATCCATCTCCTATTGAAACGATAGCCGGGTCATTACACAGCCCTTGTGGCATCCAGGTTGGTTGGAAAAAACCTTTGGATATGATTACAGCGCTTTTTTCCTGATCCACCAGTGGCAACTCGATTTGCCAGTAGCCCGAGATCAGGTCCATAGCTGAGAAGAACTGAGCTCCCCCTAGCCAATCCAAAGCGTCGTCAATCTGAATTAAGGGATAGGAGTCCTTTTTGGTAATGCTGTTGAGCTTTCAGTAGTCTATTACTACGCGGTTTGTGCTATCCTTCTTTTTTACAATCAGAATGGGCGAAGCCTACAGACTCTTGGATGGCTCAAGCATCCATTGCACTAATAGCTTGTCAATTTCCTCGGTTACTACTTCTTCCAGCGCCCTTGATCAGAGGATCAGCCTTGACCTGATGAGAGGATGATCTCCAGTGTCCAGCCTATGAACTACCCCCACGCGCATCCTAGATTGTGGTCATCAACAGCAAAAATCTCTTAAATTTAAAAAAAGCAATTGATCTATCCTTCTGTGGTTCCAACATCCCCATTAATTTGTCGCGTGATACAACTGCCATTACATTGAGCTGTGGTTTAAAAGCAGACCAAATTCCTCCAGAGACCTAAATTTATGAGTCAAAAGAACCTCCTCAATGGGGTTTAAGTGTAAATATGCCACTATTTGGTGGCGGCGGATTTTCAGTGGTCCCATTTGTAGATTTTCAGTAAAACTTTGATCTCCACTTGCCCTGGTAATATAATGCCTGGGCCATGTGATGCTCAAGCCATGATTGTTGATACGGCCCAATAACCTCCCCATAGAGTCCATCTGGAATTTCAATCACCAGGTCAGTGTTCACTATAACTTGATGCCTGGATGGAATAGATATAGGTCAAGCAGTTCTGAGCGGCAGCCCTTGATATTCATAAACCTGTTGGGGAAGGGCCCAAGGTTTGCCCTTTAACTGATGGTACCGCACAGGGATCACTCCATCGATTAAGCCAGATTGATATTTCTCATATGCACTGGATCATCTGGCACTTCACTAGAGGTGAAGTAAATTGGGATTTTCTGACCCAATATCTCAAAAGTTTCGCCTGTCATATCAATGACATCCCCATAGTGTCACAAGAAGGCAGTTCCAATTAAAAGATTGTAATTGCTATTTGGTAACATTATAGCTGGAGCTATCATGACAATAGAACCAAACCGCAGCAGAAGCGCATTGTATGCTCCCTCAGAGACCGTATTTTCTGCTCCAGCGGTGCTGTATACCATCCGGTGTTCCACATCCAGCTTTAATATCAACCTGTCCACCAATTTGGTGGAAACTATATTGATGGGGCACCGGTATCTATGATGGCATGTACTCAGGTCTTAGCTACAACCAGGTCACAGTAAGTACATTTGGAGTAAGATGCATCTCAACTGTTTATAACATGGACATCTAAGGAATCCCTGTTTCCAAGGAAACACGAAATCCCTCACCAATTCTGGGGTATTGTTTTATAATAGTTTCGACTGGAAGAGTGGCGCTTACTGCTTGCAAAAAAGGTGCATCCAAGGAGGGGTCTAACTTTTCAGGGGTTACTTGGTTGAACATTTGGCAAGCATATGGCTCAACCTGCATCTGGGACCCCTCTTCTGCCATATCCTCAGACTGCACTTGTGTCAAAACATTCACCCCCCAACTGGCTGCTGATATAAAACTAACTCATTGTGAAAGGGAACTTCTGCTGAATATTCTAATTTGGGTTCAGGTGGGACGTCTGGTATAGCGGAGATAGAGAGTCCCTTCTCTATTCCACTCTGACTTTTCCCTGACCATACTGTTCAGCTTTACACAAGAGATTAGTTGATTAGGGCACCATCGTGCCAGATGCCCCTGTTGACTGCATTTGAAACAGCTGGCCCCATAGGGCCCATGCCCCTGATTGATATGAAACAAGCCACATCGAGATGGGCTGGAAGTGGTCAGCATAAACAGGTTTAGGGCGATAGTTGGGCCGTGGATGATAAGCAGGTATGTGGTGGATGTTTAACTGCTGAGGGTAACTTGGTGGAATGTAAACTGGACTATCAGAGTCCCCCAAGTAAGATGATTCAGCAGTTATGGCAGAATGATTCCGCTCAGTATTAGGTGGAGGGAAGTTGGCTGATATATGGTGCAAAAACTGAACAATTTTAAGCAAAGTACATCTTCATTTAACAGTGGGGCCATAACGTTATGTAACTCACGGTATGGCTTAACACCAGAGGTCATCACAATACACACATCTGATTCGGATAGAATTCTGGCCCCAATTAGCATGTGAGCTTCCGCCATAAATTGCTCAGCAAACGCGTTGAGGGTCTCATTATGCTGAAACCTGATGGTCAAAAATTTGGCCTTCCGCTGTGACATCTTTGCAGTTCCGCTGAACAGCCACAGCACCATCTCTTTGACTTCTTGGTATGTAATGGAACGCTGGAAAGGTAACAGATGACTTGATCAGCACTTCCAATATCCAAGTAAGAAAACAACAGTTTACTCTCCATCGATCTGAGACTCCTTCAATTGCAATTTCAACTCGCTTAAAGAACCCATGAATATTCCCTTCATGATTAAGTGGGGGTAGCTTATTGCAGCAAACCTCCTGGAGCAGCTCATCTCGTTTTTTCAGCACAGTGTCCAAAGCTAGTTTCAGTTCCACATAGGCAACTGACCCAGAGTGTTGAGTAGAATATCTATCAAAACAACATTGATGCAACATACCTGGCAACTGAGTTTTTATCATTTATAATTGATCAATGGGCCCCCTGTAGTGAGCACTACTGTTATAACATTGGCGGTATTCAAGAGATATGCTGACGGATTTTGCACAGGGTTTGACCCACTGAGCAATTAGGACCAATGATATGATGATTGTTGCCCTCAAAACAACAGAATGAACTTTTAAATAAATATGGGGCACTTGCTCCCACAATCCTCTTTTATTTAATATACTTAATACAGAGGATATTTGCTGCTTCCGCTTACTCTAAACTACTAACAACCACCTTCTTTTTTATTCTTGTCTCACCTATATTGTAGTGACTTTGGATGCTACCGCTTCCATGGCTTAATAATTTAATTCGCCATATCTCACTGGTTCCATCAATTCTTCATTTGTTAGTTTCACAATCACCTAATTTAAGGCGATTTCAAAAACCCAGTATCGCCTCATTTCAAGGCGCTTAGTTTCTATAACTCATATCAAACTCGGTGGATTCCATCCATTCTACCATAATGACTTAGGGCTTATCATCCAGTCATATTGGAATCATGACACAAAGTAAGAAAGTAATGAACTGTGTTGAGTAAGCTCTGATAGCCATTGACACAATCAAACTTAAGACTGTAAATTTCTTCATTTTCATCAGACCTTAGGTTTAAGAGTTTTTGGAAGTAACACGCTGCTTTTAAATTGTTACCCTTTTTCTGAATATATTTGTTCTTAAGTGACTCAGAAGCACCTGGCAGAAAGCAGCATTTTGTCAGGCCACCAGAGGAGAAGCACTGATGGAACATCTATCTGAAGGGGGTGCTTTGAAGTTCACTTTCATGGGTAACCTTATGACTTATTTACTCCTAAATAAAAAATTTACAATTAAGAATTTTATTAGTAATAGGCATAAAAGGTATTTTCTAGAGTAATCAAGCACTATTTATAATGCTTGAAAATGAAAGGAACTAAAGAGGGATTTTTAAGTTTAGAATCATGGGACCTGTAGGAAAGTCCCAATACTGGGATAGGTGGGAATAGATTAAGGTGTGGATTAAGACTAGATAATAACTTGGAGATGTAAATATTTCCCAAATTTGGAGTAATTCAATTAAAACCCCAATAATGTATACCAGTTGAGAACATAGATTTGAACTCCATTATTTAGATTATTGGGCCATTTGGGAATTGAACCCTTCCTATATATAGACCTTCCCCCTGGACAAGACTTTCACCTAATTCAGGGAGAATCCTGACACCTGATAAGCTGAGAGTGGTGAAAGAGTGGAAGGCCCTGAGGAATTGGATAAGGTGCAGAGTTTTTTTGGAGTAGTGGACTTTTTAAGGAGGTTCTCCAAGAATTCAGCCGAGTGGGCTGTGCTGTTGACAAGGTTGACTGGGGATGTATCCATCATTTGGGGGGATGTTGAGGAAAGGGCTTTACCGCGGGTGAAGACAATTTTTCTGACAGCCCCAGTTCTGGCCCATCCTTACCCCAACAGTCTGATTATAGTGAAGATGGATGCGTCTAACTTTGTGCTTGGAGCTATGCTATTACAGGAGGGTAAAGACGGGGTTAAGCACCCTGTTTGTTACTTCAGCTGGAAGATGGTGCCCACTGAGACAAATTACTTAGTTTATGGCAAGAAACTTTTGGCAATAGTGGCGGCATTAGGGGAGTGGCAACACCACCTGTTGTACGCCAGGTATCCAGCTGTGATCTAGACTGATCATCAAGACTTAGAGTATTCTAAGTCCCCACGTCTGATGAATCAGAGACAGGCTCGGTGGCACTTCTATTTGGGACATTATGACTTGTGGATCAAGTATAAGCCAGGATAACAGAATATTTTGCCAGATTTGCTGAGTCATGATTTAGGGCTGGTGTTTTCTTAGGAGGAGTTGAGGAGGTTTAACACCGCTATAATGTTGCCATTGAGTCTGTTTGCAATGATCCGTTTTTTGGAGTGAAGGAAGCTTTGGGATAATTTGGACTGCGCAGCAGAGGAGTGAGTTAGGCAGGCGGATTCTGGATGAGATGAGAGAAAGGGAGGCGAGCAAGAGACATGTGGGGGTTCTCAGTCTGGGGAGGTCTTATCTGGTGTAGAAATCCAGCTTTTGGTTCTCTCTGGTGCTTACGCCGCTGGATCCCACAAAAGCTTAGATAAAGGTTATAAATTTAACGCTAATAAAAACTTGTTTTTATAAGGTTTTTATTAGGAGTGCGGGGTAGAATGAAAAAGCAATCTCCTCAATATCCGCCCAATCCATATATAAACTGATTACAAGGGTTGAGGGAATTTGAAAATAGTTTTAGAATAGCTTTGATGCTTCCAATTTAGGTAATATGAGTTTTGCTCCTATCAGATTGTGGGGAAAGAGAGTTAATTTTTGATAAAGCAAAGGTTGGGGTTTGGACCATCTAGAAAAAAAAAGGTTGGGGTTTTGGGGAAGAATGTGCCCGAGCAGTAATTTTTTGATGTATTTTACCCAATCACCATTGGATAAAATACTTTCACCTTGGGGGACCTCCACCACCCCTATAAAAGGGGGTGGCCCCCGCGAAGGTGCTTGGAAGGACCTATTTGTATTGGGGGCGTGCCTTCTGATGGTCGCCCCATGGTCTGTCAAGTGGCCGGAGTAATCTGACTGTTTAATTTTCATAAATCGCCTGAGTAGATTTTGTAATGGGGTTACCCCAATTACCGCGGTTCCACAGTGAATTGGCCAGGGTCTTTTGGCAAAATATTTTAAAATTATCGTTAATATCACTCTTATTGGCATTGGAGAATTGCAAATTGCTGACATTTCCCCTTTTCAGCTGAATTTGACCTAAACATCATTATTTTCCAGCTGCAAGGGCAAATGTCCAATATCACCCCTCTCAAGAATGTTGGGGTGAGAATATGGACGAAGGAAACGGCCATGTACGTGATTAATGGTGATATTAGTAGCTAGAGATTTGATAGAGTACTCATTTTATTGCTTGTAGATGATGGTTAAGGGACCCTCCCAAATTGATCCAAGCTTACCGCTTCTAGGAGTGATGCGTTTATGGTAGTACAATACCATGTCAGACACTTGGAATGTAGGTAGGGGGTTTGGAACTCATTCTCAGCTGGCCTTTCTTTTGTCACTGTTTTTGCTAAATTGGTCATAACTTCGGATTGGAGTTGAATTATGCGTTGAGCCAATCTTCTCATAACTTTCTTCAGTTCTTCAACTCTAGCAGAGAATACATCTTTAGCTAAAAGGCAGGTATGCCTGATTTCCGCTCATACAAGACACAGAATGAAGACATTTTAAAATCTGGTGATAGCTAATCTGGTATGCCATAAGAGCACTGGGTAGATATTGATCCCAATGAAGAGGATCAGAGGAGGCCATTTTTTATAGAATGTAAACCAAGGTTCTATTAGCTCTTTCCAAGGTCCCATTGATGGAGGGGTTATACGGAGCTGAGAAAAGTTGTGCTCCCATAGATGTGACCAGAATTTTGAAAACTCTGGAGGTGAAGTTCTTACCATTATCGCAGAGTAGTACTTGGGGCAGCCGTGGCGTGTGAAGATGCGTTGATGTAAAAAGGTGGCGGTGGCCTTGGCCGTTCAGGCAGGAAGGGCCACAGCTTCAACCCACTTAGTGAAGTGGTCAATAGCTACTAGGATAAATATGTTTCCACTAGTAGACTGAGGAAGGGGACCCATTACATCTAATCTGATGGTGTGAAAAGGTTGTTGCGGGGTAGTTGGTTGATATTGGTATATAGACTTGAAGCCAGATTGCTCCTTACAAGTAAGGTAGGCTTCCAAAGCATCAACGATAGACTTCATCATTCCATCCCAGTAAAACCGATTTCCTTAATCCATTCATAGGTTTTCCTTGCCCCTCCATAACCTAGGGTAGAATGTGATTCTAAGATAGCAGGTATGCGTTCCGAGGGTCAAAGGTAAGGTAGCCATTTTGTCCCTACCTGCTTATACAACTTCCCATCTTCAACTTTATTGTTACAGGAATGCCGGGCTAATATCTTTTGAACAGGCTCATCCTCATCCTCCCATTCACTGGGGGTCATTAAAAGGTCATGTAACCTCTCTGCCTCACTATCCAAGTGAAGGACTGGTAGCCAAGTCAACCCATCAAAATTCAAGTGATGGGTTCCATCACGGTGTTTGATCTTCATGTCATAAGGCTGGAGCTTTAGAGCCCAGCGAGCTAGCCGGCCAGTAAGATCCTTCATGTTCTGTAACCACTTTAGAGATGCGTGGTCAGTAACTACAGTGAAGGTGGTTCCATAGAGAAAAGAGTGGTAGTACTTTACATCCAACAGAACAGTAAGGTACTCCTTCTCAGTTACAATGTAGTTGCATTCCGCTATTGACAGCATTTTACTAAAATAGGATACAGGATGATCTACACCGTGTTCATCTAATTGGGCTAAGATAGCCCCAACGTCATAGTTCGAGGCATCAGTGAACAAGATGAAAGGTTTATTATAATCTGGGTGCCGTAGGATAGGACGTTGTTGTAAAAGCTGTTTCATCATCTCAAAAGTGGCCTTTTCTCAGCACCCCAATAGAAAGGGGTATTCTTCGTTAATAGATGGACAAGGGGCTCACTGAGTTGGGCAAACTTAGGGATGAAATGATGGTAATACCCCATCATCCCTAGAAATACCTTTATATCCTGTAGACTTTTAGGGGCTGGCATCTTTGAGATGGCTTTGACCTTGTCCTGCATGAACTAAATACCTCCTTGTGAAATGGAGTGGCCGAGGAAGTCCAATTTTCTTTGAAAGAAGGTACACTTTGAGGGCTTCAACTTTATATTAGACTGACGAAACCATTGGAACACCTCCTTCAAGTGATCAAGATATTCGTTGAAGGTTTTGGAGAACACCGTGATGTCATCAAAATAGACGATGACACAAATTAACTTTAGGTCCTGCAAGATGTGATCCATCGCACGCTGGAAAGAGGCAGGTGCGTTGCACAATCCTTGGGGTAGTCGTGTGGGTTGGAAGAGACCTTCACTACAAATAAGAGCGCATTTCTCCTGATCTTGAGGAGAAAGGTCCATTTGCCAATAGCCACAGGCCAAGTCCATGGTGGAGAAGAAGTTAGTGCCAGAGAGTTGCTCCAGGGCGTCATCAATGCTTGGGATAGGATAGCTATCCTACTTAGTGAGGCTATTTAACCTAAAGTAATCCATGACTATCTGATGACCTCCATTTTTCTTTTAATGAGTAAGAGAGGTGAAGATCAAGGGCTTTGTGAGGGAACGAGTAGCCCCGCGTCTTTAACTTTCTGGATCTCCGTCCTCATCTGTTGTTCCTCCACCTTTAACTTGCGATAAGGTTTGGACCTAATTGGATGGGCATCACCCACATCAATGGAGTGGCACCAACCCTTCATGTGGCCATAGTCAGTATCTAATTTGGAGAATATATCACTATAGTCGTCTAACAAGGTATTAACTTTTTCCAACTCCTCTGGGGTCAGCTTATCCGAAATATGAACATTGGGCAAGGTACACACCATGTTATCCATGGGTAAGCCCAAGTCCGCCATAAAACAAATGGAGTGGATATGTGCGATGTCCTCTACTGGGAGTAGGAAGCCTCTGCCAATCTCCTGGTGTTTCTGTATGATCATATCTTTTCCGGTGAGGTTTCCTAGAAGAAGGGTAATAGGCCTCTGATAGGCTGGGTCTAATATCCCAGGCAAAACTCTAGGCTCCATGGGGCTAACACCCTCGATGCTTATGAGGTGCAATAAACAATGATGTGAGATTTGTAGTGTGATTTAAGTGTCAACCACTCTTTGTTCCCCAGGCTTAATCAAGACCTCATCTGCCACATAAAAAGGGATACCATCCCCGGCATCCACTGAATCAGATACTTTCTTTGTATTGCAACTAGAAGTGGTATATTGTAAGGTTATAGCTGAAAAAGGATATTCTACCAGGCAAGAGTATTCATGCTTGCTGGGTTCTTTATTGGATAATACTAAAGGGACTTCATAGTTGAGTAATGAGAGGACCCCTTGCTTCAGTTTGAGTATTCCTTCATACCCAATCATAAACTGAGTGCCGATGAGCATATCCTATGCGTTGTTGTCCAAAGCCATAGTAGGGGCTGATAGGATAAGCTTCCCAATTTGAATGGGAAGGGAAGAGTATGCCCCAATAGCACAGGTATTGTTGGGGCCAGCGGTTCCAAACTCTTGCGTATACTCCAAATCCGGCGCTAGCTTTATCCTCTTGATAAGCTTAGTGGAGATCACGTTGACTGCGGAGCCAGTGTCCAGGATGGCCAATATTCGGACCTTTTGAATGACCACTTCAACCTTAGTGAGCGTTCCTCCAAATTTAGGTGGCAAAGCTAAGACCTCCTTGAGCCAAAAGGTGTAAATTAGCTTGTTAGCGGTCTCAGGTTATTTTTACATGATGAATTTAATGGGATGAACCCGCTAAAGAGGGCGTATCAAGCCAGCTAAGAATTTGTCACCATCACTGGAAGTGTCAATAATTTTTAGACACCCTAGAATTTGGCTCAGGTAAGTTTCCTCAGATATGGTAGACTAGTCTACTCCTCCAGCGTTCAAATGATCAGGCACTTCTACTTCTGCAGGGGCTCCCAATATGTAATAACCAACGTCATCGTAACCCCCTCAGACTCCTCCCCAAGGGTATTAATGACAATGGGAAAGTCCACAATAAAGGTAGGGGGACAATCACAGAAGATCAGGTAGCTGTAGAGCGCGCATTATCTAGCTTGGCTGGAAGGGAAGGCACAGAGGCGTTAGTGCACTGGTGCGGGTGTATGGTTGCTACAACCTTACAGGGCTTTTAATCATTAAAAGGAGTTATAACCTTTTCAAGTTGCACTGAGGGAGCAGGTTTAGTAGGGAAGATAGGCGCAGGTGGCCTCACTCCCAATTGATCAACAGGAGAATACTCCTTGATGGTTAGATCCAAGGTTGGCACTTCAACTTCAGGTGGTGTGGCACATACATGGAATTCAGCAACATCTAACAAAGCTTCCTTGATGTCATAGATATTCGTAAAATATCGTTTCACTGAGATGATATGATGGGCTAGAGAGGGCTGAGAGTTAGCCCAGTTAACAGGGCGGCAATAGCATCATCAAGGGTAAGCATATTGGAGGTTAACAACCTTTGTGCATAAAGGTAAAAGCGTTCAGCAAAGGCATTAGTTAATTCCCCTTCATACATGCTAAGGCGCATAAAAGCCTGTTTTTCCCTGTATAGACTTTGCTTTGATCCAAATTTATTTAGAGGAGCCTTCTTCACCTCTGGTCAGGTGTACCCATGGTTCAGGTTGAAACTATTATCTCTTGTGCTAATCGGCTTATACAAGGAAGGATGTGACAAACTTTCTGTTTTTCTGAGGCACCATCCATAACAGATTCATATATATTCAGGAAGGTAGCAATGCTCCCTTCACCAGGGTTGAATTTGTCTTTAATAAAGAATTTTGTAAGGGCGCTGCTCAAGCTCCTCAAGGTGTGACAAAGCGCTTGTTAGTTGCTTTTCTAGAGCTACTAGTTTTGTTGTACAGGGATCCCCTGTAGGAGCACCATTTTGTAGGAATCCAGCTATTTGGGTGCTCGTTAGTGCTAACGCCGCTAATCTCACAAAGATTCTAAAATAAAAAATAAAATATACGCTACTATAAAATTGGGTTTTTTACAATTTTATTAGGAGTGTGGGGGTAAGCAAGAAGCAATCCCCTTTCAACTTTCAATGATTAACTTTTTACTATTTTCAAAGGTCAGAAGGATTTGGGGATAGGTTTGGAATAGCTTCAGTGCTTTCTAATTTAGGTAATATAGGTGCCAATCCTATCATATTGTGGGGGGACAGTTAGTTCATTTTTGGTAAATGGACGTTGGGGTTTTGGGGCAGGTTATACTCATGCGGCAGGGTTTTGATGTACCCCAACCAATCACTGCTTAAGAAATTTTTCTCACCTCAGGGGCCTGCCGCCACACCTATAAAAGGGGGTAGCCCCTGTTTAGGTGTGATGAAGGACTCATTGCTGGTTGGGGGAGTACCTTTTGCTGATTTCCCTGAAGTCCGTTGTGCAATCTGCAAAATCCAATTGTTTGATTTTACTAAATATGCTCATGTGGGTTTTGAACTGATGTTACCCCAATTTATGGTGTTCCACCAAGAATTGGCCAGGATCTTTTGGCCATTCTCATTGAAATTTTTATTAAATTGACTCATAATGGCATTGGGGAATTGCAAATGACCAACATTTCCCTTTTTGGAAAAACTTGACCTAAAACATTCTTATTTTTGAGCTGCAAAGGTAAATATCCAACGATCATTATGCAAGATGCCAATTTTAAATGAAGCAGATAACTAATGCACTGACATCATTTGGAAAATTTATAATTACTACCCACTTAATCAAGTGATGCAACAGCAAAATTTAATAATCTCAATCATCCTCACAAAAATTGACAATGAAGCAACCATAACTTATGAGGAGAGAACTAAAACTAAGAGTTGATTTGTAACAAAAGAATACATGACTGATCACTTTCCTGAAGCAATATGGCTCTTCTTTTGTATAGTAAATCTAACTAACACCAATTCTGTCATGTTATAAGGCAACCATCTAAATAAATCTATTGCTACATATGCTTACTATGGGTTCAAGAATAACAAGAAATTAGTGAATGAACATTTAAAAGTAAATAGAATAATTTTAATGAATGGTAGATTCCCATTCTTCCTACACTGATGTTAGTAAACCACACATGATAAGAGCAAATATTGATGTATTGGATGGACTTGTGAATGATGCTATTATAACTTAACTTGAGTTTAATTACTCTTATTAACAATTATCAACATAAACATTTGTGGTAGAGTTTGAAGATCCAAAGATTGGTAAACTACCCCTAACAAAGTGTATAGCATATGTTGCAACCATTGAAGGATTATATAAGAAATGGTTACCCTTAAAAATAGCCATTAACTATAACCTTCAAATTGAAGTATTGAATTGCAAGAGGCAACAATTCCTTCTGGTTAAATCATGCACTATAGTAGACGCAAGTCACAAGGTGGTACATATGACATTTGTGACAATATAGATAATTGATCATCACACTATCTTAATTAGTGATAATGCTGATATGGATGGGGAAACAGGATCAGTATTGACATTGAATAACAATTTGGATAATAGGAAAGAGCCAACGGATTGTCCATATCCAATTGAATAAAGTTCAGTCCATGTTTATCCTAAGAAACTTTCAGTTCATTAGTAAAACTCTGATTAGAAGAGTCACACTCCAACTGGATGCTCAATTATAATAATTTCAAACAATTTTACAAAAAATCTATGGCATAAAAGGTTAGTGCAGAATCTTTAAACTTGATTAATGGCTGTTTAAGTTTGGTCATCAAAAATGACATGTCATTTTTTCATTATTTTAGTTATTTTGCAAATAGCTTATTTTAAATAATGAACAGGTATAATTATCTTTATTTCTTTATCTATTAATTCTGCAACTAGCTTGATTTAAATTTATATCACAAAAACAAAAATTTAGACAAATCTATGCTAACATATTTAAACGTATTATAAAAAGGAAGTGAAGTTGCTCTAAAAACTTTAATTCTAACTTCTTATTCAGATTGATTAAACAAAATTTGTGCTTTATACTACAATTCTAAAACAATACTATAACATGGATTCCTATTATTGAGACTAAGACGTTGAACTCAGACGCCTAATTGTAGCCTTGTTCTCTTTATCTTAAAACCAAGGAGCTCTACTGGGACTATGTATCTTTCTGAATATAGTGCAAAGTTTCACCCACCTGAGTTATAATGGTATGCGGACAAACCGCCTGTTCTCTAGAGTACTCTCTTTACTATGGACAGTCACCTGTTTGTTCCTTCTAAACTCCTTTGTCAACCATTAAAAGAATTAACACATTAGTCAGAAATTTTAACACTTCCTGGTCCATTTGGAGGGGGACCAGTTATATACATATACAACCAATCCTACCAGCTTAGTATCAACATTCAACCGCTTTAATTATGTTTCTTTTCTTTGTTATTCTTTTTATGGGAGATCTATTGGGTCTATAAGGTGTTAGCCCATGTGCAAAATGTCCCTGAACCTAGTGTTATCAAACCCAAAACTAGCCAGTCTCTCTTAGATGTTATGGCCTTGAGGAAGATTTATGAGGTTTAATAAAATTTGGTTCAAGGTAGATTATCAAAGGCTTCTGTAGGAGCTGTCTCTTTTGGTAATCAAGTCACAGAAATCTTGGATGACTTAACTGTCAAACAAGCCACTCTGATGAGAGGGCTGCTAGATAAACAGTACACTTTACTAGATTACCTGGAAGAGTGTCTTCAATTAATAGATTGTGTAACTTGTCCTGATGAATCTCATAATATAGCTTGGGCAGTTTTTTTAATGGCAACCCAGGGAAAGGGCAACGTGGAAGAGTATGCAAAATATCCAGGCCACTTGCATGTGCAGCTAAGGTCCTAGTGACTCAATTACCTCATATGTTCCTCCAAAACCTACATCCAGATTTATTGGCTTCAATGGCAGCAACTCACCCTGTAGAATCCTTAGAAGAAAATATTGAAGCCGCTCTGGGGGTTTCATGACAACTTAATCTTGTTAGAACCAAGCGAGAATTGAGGATAGCTTCAGGATACAAGCGTAGAAGAGGAAAACATTTCTTAAAAGGTGAGTCTGGGCCTCTTTTACCAACCAGAAGTATGGAAGCTGATAAAATAGAAGCACATGAGATATTCCAAGAACTAGATGACTACAACACTGCCACCCTGCTGCCACCCAACGTTTTTACACTCTTAAAGATGGAGCCAGGGGAATCAATGGAAAGATAAGAGCAGCTCAGAAGAAGACTATGTTCGGTTCAAGGCTTTAGAAAGACCTGATCAATGGGACGTTGACAAAGTTTAAAAATCCTTTAAATGAAATGAAAAGCTATAGTGTATGTTTATACAAAATTCTTGCAAAAAGACCTTTAAACTTTGTCACAACCACCCATTAGCATGGCACCCTGGAATTATCGAAACCCCTGAACTTTTCACAAGGCATTATTCATGGCCTGAAATCTATGAGATAATTAAAGGAGTATTTGGGCCATTGCTTAGTATGCGCCCAGGTCAAGCATAGCAATGATCGTCCAAGTGGAAGATTAATGCCCCTTCAACGCACAAACAAGCCTTGGTCTTACATAAACTTAGATTTTACCACTACATTGCCAAAATCCAGATGAGCAGAAGCTGTTGGGACCACGGGCATAATACTTCATATCCCTCAATATTTTAAGTCCAGGGGGCCCAAAGTTTCAGGGTGTTAAATTTGCTTATTTTTTGCTTCTCTTGGTCTAGAAGTCTTTTCTAGATACAATGTCTGGATAAGCAATTCCTAATAAAAACAAATCAATTTTTAGCTTGAAATTGTGGGAAGAAAAAAGAGTAAAGTTTATTACTCAATACCAGCTTTTTAAGGGAAGTTATAGAGGTTTATTGGGGAAAATCCAAGCCTCCTAAGCCTAGATCTAGTAAGATAAACAATTTGGTGATTTGGTGAATGCTCAATTATCTCAGTTGATCTGATTAAGCTCATCTCATATCTCAGGTTTGAACCCTGAGGTTGGGTGGAATCAAGGGAGCATGATTCAGCTTTATCAGTTGGTGTTGATCGCCTATTTGATAGTAGTCAACTTTTGTTGGGGATAATGCCTGGCAAAAGTTTGGGCTTTTTGGCAGAATCAGGATTGATCTCTGACTTCAATAGCTATCAAATTTTGCTGTGAATTATCCCTGACAGAAGTTTGGGCTTATTTGGTCAGTTAGGGGTCAATTCCTGTCATCTGATGTTTCCATATCCACCGTTTGGGTAGGAATCCTGACAATACTCCCTTCTAGATCTTGGCTCAGGGGGAAAACAACGGAGAAAGCAACTATGTATGCAGTTTACCACTGTGCCCTGAACAACCTCTACAATAGAGTGTCCATTGCCCCATATATATATGACTAAATAGGGCCCTGACCAGTTGATGCCCAGTTTGTGATCACGATCTCCAAGCTGGTGATGGTAGAATAGGACGAGGTCACCTTGTCATGTGAACATGACATGATAGTGGGGTTAACCCCAAAGACAAGGCTGGGCGTCTGGAGGCCCCAAAGGTTAGGTTGCAGGCCCTTCCTGACCTGAAGAGCACCCTGGACCAACGCTGGGTCTGGGCAAAATATGCCCAGGTTGGGACCAGTGGTGCGCCAAACGATCAGCCCCTGATGGCAGCCCAAGCGTTAAAACGAACTATCTACCAAATTAAGGCGGATGGTTCAGTTCACTTAGTTTCAGAACAAGGATTCAAAACCTGTTCCTGCTATGAGATAATGCGCTCAGGTCAAATTCAACTTCAATCAATAACTCAAGTGAAGTTGGTTTCAGTCTATTGTACTAACTTGGATGGAAGTATCGCCCTATTGGCGAGTCGCTGCTTGGGTCCACTGCAGCATAACCCCAATTTCCCCATCTGAGCTTAAATACATTTTCCCCTGACCAACATTTCTTGTTGGTCGACTTCCTAAATAAACCTATCCACTGTTTTAAATCATTTTTATTTTCTGATATTCTGAATGCTCCTGTGCACAAACCTCTTTAAGGAGGTCTCGCGTTCCATTCCACTTGCTATTGCAAGTACCATTACGCTCTCCCCTTGTGCACCGTTTGTCCACCCAGGATCCCTCCAACCTGGGCTGCCTAAACCCATCCAATATGTGCACCGCGTCGCCCTTCTATGGGATTTTATCATAAAATTCACAATATTATGCCTCAGCAGTTATTGCTCCAGCACCCTCTGCTGGGCTCTAATCCCTCTGGCACTAACGGCTAGTTCCCTGGTGTTGGGCCTGTGCACTGAGCACCGCCACACTGGGAACTGGAGAGTTATAGACACTCTCCTTACACACCTGTTTGGAAGGTGTGTAGGAATCATGCTTATCATTAAAGTGAGCAGTCTCTCTACTGGTTGTGGCAGACAGGTTTTCAGCAGCCAGGGCATGAAGTCTTATTCTTTCATTTACAATACTTCACATAGAGACTTCAGGTGCTTCAGGAGAATCTTGGTCAAGCATCAGCCTGACTTTGGAAGGCAGATGGAGATTTCTACCATAATCGCTTGGAAAGGTGACATCTTAGTATTTCAATGGTAACTAATTCAATAGGCCAGAATTGCACTAAGCAAATATAGGGGCCAATGATGGGGGTCAGTCAGAGCCATTTTCTGAAGAGTTGCAGTTAGAGTGCCATTTACCCGCTCTACCATTCCATTGGTTGCAGGATGGTAGGGGGTGGAGAATACTTGAGTGGTTCCCATCGGGTCAGTTAAATCTTTCAACAGTGTTAAGCGGAAATTTTGTCCATTATCAAAAAGAATGACATTAGGGCACCCATGCTGGTTGATAATCCTATTATATCAAAACGTGGCATTGGCTTTTGACAAAGCGGTGGTGAGCGATATGGCTTCAATCCAATTAGCTAGATGGTCCATGGCTAGTAGTAGACCTGATGTCAATTGGAGGCTCTAGGAAGAGGTCCCAAAACATCAATTCTAATAGTATGGTATGGTTCACAGGGTGGGACCACTGGATGTTGGGAGCATGGGATTAGGTCCAACTTGGCTTTTTCATATCAGACAGGACTACAATACATCCTGGATAGAAACAAGCATCCCCTTATAATAACATTGAGTTTTAAGCCACTAGTAGGTTTTCCAAATTCCCCATGGCCAACTTGCCAATGTCCCTCTAATATGATATCAGTTTGAGCTGATGGTCTTACATAATGCACCCATTGTTTAGACACAAGTTTGCACAATCGACCGTTTTTAATTTGGAGAACTGTTGATCTTTTAATTAATTTCTTTTAGAGGGTCGGGGATTCGTCCTTCCATAACTGTGGGCGGGTTAGGAGGTCATATATTCGATCCTCTTAAGGTCAGTGATAGTTAAAATGGGAAGCCAAGATAGGTAATCCGCATTTTGATGTATGGCCCTGGTCAATGGATGATGAAAAAGTCATAGTTTTGAAGTTTTAACGTCCATCAGGCTAACCTCCTGTCAGGGTCCTTCATTTGCTATAGCCATCTCAGGGAAGCATAGTTGCTAATTATAGTGAAAAGCTTCCCATATAGATAATGTTAGAAATTCTTAATAGCTAGTAATACTGCCAGGCATTCATGTTTGGTAACACTATAATTACGTTTGGCTTTAGATAAGGTCTTACTGTAGTAGATGATGAGATGGTCCACTAAGTTCTCATCATGCTGAAATAGTATGCTCTGAGGGCAGTATCACTAGCATCAGTAAAGAGGAGGAAAGGTTTATCAGAATCCAGTTGAATAAGTACTGGAGAGTAGGAGAGAGAGACGTGTAGCAGGTCAAAGGCCTGCTGTTGCTCTTCTCTCCACTTAGAGTGTATTCCTTTCTTCAGTAGATACACCAGAGGCTCAGAGGTGTCTTAAAAATGGGGGATATTTTGGCGATAATAGCCCACCATTCCCTGGAAAACTTGTACATCTTGTAGGGATTTAGGGGGAGCTATCTTAGCAATAGCCAAGACTTTATCATCCATTGAAAATATTTCAGCTTTACTGACCTTATGACCCAAAAACTCGATCTCACTCTAGAAGAAAGAGCATTTTGACGGATTTAGTTATAACAACAATTGCCATAACTGCTGAAAGACTTGCCTGAGGTGATCTAGATGTTTAGTAAAGGTTCTTGAAAAAACTGTAATAGCACCAAGATAAACTAGTACTCAAGAGCGTTTAATTCGTCTAGTAGTCCGTTCATAGCGCGTTGGAAGGTAGCAGGGGCGTTACATAACCCCTGAAGCATTCAAGTGGCTCAAATAGTCCTTCACTTGTGATGAGAGCGCATTTTTCCCAATCCTCTGGTGACAAATCTGCTTTCCAGTATCCACTTGCGAGATCCATAGCTGAGAAATAGTGGTTCCCAACTTTAGCATAAGGAGCCATCTATACATGGCAGGGGGTAACTATCTTTGCAAGTGATAGAGTTGAGGCAGCGAAAATCCATAACACCCAGTGACCACCATCCTTTTTCTAATTTATAAAAGTGGGTAAGCCCATGGGCTTTTGGAAGGCACAAGTAACCCGGCCTCCAACAGTTGCTGTAACTCTAGGGTCACTTGAGCTTTCTCCACTTTAGATTTTTGATACAGTCAGGATTTAAATGGAGGGTGATCCTGAGTTTTGACTTGACATATTACCCCAGAAATTTTCTCATAGTCACTTGGTTTCGAGGAAAAATATTGCTATATTCCTTGAGGAGGTTTTTGACATTGTGGCGCTCATTTGGGGTAAGATTATCCCCAATTCTACTGTCAACCAAAGCTATAGTGGATGGGGGATCTAATCCTAAATCCTGTAATGAGCCAAAACAACTCACATCGGTGATATTTTTGATAAGGCATAGTTTTACATAAGCAATAGGGGCATGCCGTGAAACCTGGAGAGGTTTAGTGGTTAGATTCCCTAATAGAATAGAGATAGTTTTCCTGTAGGCAGGATTCAGAATCCCCAGGAAGGTCAACGCTTTCTTGATGGAAGGGTTTGGGTGTCTACTAAGCTCCAAAATTTGATCAGGAGGGGTAAGAATTTGAATACCCGTATCTACAATAACTTTTGAGCCTGAGGGTATTGTAATAGAATTAGGGTTATACAGAGGAATCCCCTCTTTGGCATCCATGGCCTCTGGGGTAACTTAGTTTTTTCCCTAAGACTTGGTACTCTATTTTTGTCAGGAAAACAGCAGTATAAGTTTAGACTGATCAGCCAGTCAGGATGTGTGAGCACCCAAAAAACAAGCCAGAATGCCAGTGGCATTGTCACTCATATGATGTTGTATAAGCTGCAAATTGGGTAACAATGACTCCTTGATGTAGGACGAGCATGAAAAGAAATCTGGTAATGAACCAAACAGAAGCAACCTTAGACACTGCGGGTCTTACTGCAGGGGATTGTACGACTTGGTTTACTACTTCAGGATTACTGGTGGAAGGGTTCATCACCAACATAGAGACAAGGGGGCAGATCCTTGCTTGAAAATAAGATATATGAGACCACAGATTTCTGATATCTTGATAGCGGATAGATTCAATAATGGGGTTAAACTCCCAAAAGTTTCTTGCAAGTTGGATCCAGCTGACTATGGTAGCATGATTGTATTCATCAAAACTGGTAAAGCCCATCTGGCGTAGGGGCTGGCAGGCCACCAATTTAGTGCCATTGGGACTTTTGCAAGAAGAATTGAATTAAAACAAAAATTGGGTACTAGCGAGAATTTTATTGGAAAGGAAAATAAAGAAAATTGACTAACAATTTCCTCAGTGCAATGCAACTGATTAAATAGTTTTGATTTGGCAGTAGGTACAAGCAGGGATTAGGGCCCTCAAATTTGACCTAAACTGGAGAATTTTTGGGGAAGGGGGAAAATTTAATTGGAACATACATAAAGGATTCGTCAGCAGTCTGAGTTGCTATTGGTTCATCTACAAATGCCTGGACTGAGGATTGACTGCATTTCTTTTTGGTTGGCGCAACAGCTTGGCCTGATGGGCAATGGGAATCCCCCAGGGCTAACCCACATAGGGGCGGTCCCAATTGGTTAGAAATAGGTTCAAGATGCCCAACCTGCCCATGCCCAGTCACTGGGATGTTTATTCGACCAAATGAGTTATGTTGGGCATAAATACCGCTTCCTTAGATAATGGTATCAAAATATCTGCAATAGTCCCCAAAGGTACCATCTGCTTATCGAGGATCATCCCCAATGATTTTGAGGGGTGTTTGGCATCAGTGATTGTACTGTTAGCTGAACCAATACCATCAGTGATTCTGGCTAAAAATTTGATACTTATACCTTCTAAACTAATAGTTTTCTGATTTTCAGGCTTTATTTCTGTTGATTTTAACCTTTCATCTTTGATTTGGTAATCTTAGCGCAGATTCCTTCAATTTGGTGGACAAGTTTGGCAGAGGTGAGCGTGGGTATTGGGGGAGGAATCTTCACAGAAAGAGCTGTTACCCAGCACTCATCTACCATGTGGGTGAGGTCACCTAGGTGATGAGGGGTACAGATGCCCTCTTCAGACCCTTCTTATTCAGAAATGGGAAAATCGCCTGATCCACGCAAAGGGGACGTTCCCCTGGACTCACAATTTTGCAAATGGAGGATGGGTATTCAAGGAAGCATGTCTAGTTTTTAGGGGCACCTTTATTTTTGATGAGGAGTTTGAATATTAATGAAATCTGATTTCCTAGTAGGAACAGGTATTTTTCCCTGTGGTTGATGATGCAGTTAGTCTCCTGCATCAGTTGGACCCCAATAAGCAACTCATAAGTATCATTTTCTAATGCAATGGCGGGGGCAGTAATTAAGAGTTTCCCAAGTGCGAAGAGCTAAGGCAGAATACGCTCCAATCGCCTTAGTAGACTAATTACCTGCTTTTCTATATTCAGCCTCATGGGTCAAGTCTGGGCCATTTTTATCATTTGGATAAGTCGTGAGGAAATAAAGTTGATTGGTGAGCTGTCTTCAATTATTGCCAGGACTTTAACCTTATGTACAACTACCTCAACTCGAACCACTGAAAATCTAAACTGAGAATTAACATCTAGTAGATTGTTGGTAGGAAATTTGTAATGAAGCAAGCGTAGGATTCTGCCATGGCCAAGCTTGAGGGTTGTTTGATGCGTTTGAACGTTTTGTCTGCCAGCGCTTGACTTTTCATAGAAGAGTTGAATGTCAAAATTTGTTAGGATAACTGATCAACATAAAAGTAAGAGAGTTAGAGGTGTTTATTTCCTTAGATAAAAAGGGCACGTCAACTTCTGTAAGGGCAGCTAAACAAAACAACCTGAAGTGCTGGGGATAGAGATAGAATTATAACATGGGACTTAAACACTTGTTTTCCATCAGCATAGGGAGCCTCTTGCCCTATGATGACTGACCTTTTACCAACTTACGTTGAGGGATGCATCAGTCATATACAGTGTTGTTGTTTCTTATGCAATGAGTGTAGTATAATTCAGGTGTAGGTGATTTGGGGGGTGTAATGTCCAATACTTGGGACTGGGGCTTATTAATGTTAAAACAAGGTGTCCCAACGGGTTTATGTAGTTCAGCCAGAATTTCCAATATATAGCCTCTTTAATATGGAGGAGGGACGCTAAGTTAGACTTCACCGCTTTAAGATAAAGTAAGATTTTATGCATATTTTTTAAACGCTGAATATGCTGCGGTAATGGCATCATCTAATGTAAGACAATTCCCTGCAACCAGAGTTTGCTCCTCGAAGTAAAAATGGTGGGCGAATTTTCTGATAGTTTCCCCCAATTAAGTCTGATACCCATAAAGGTTTGTTTTTGGTTGGTTAAGGCTAGGTCGCTCCCAAATTCCCAAAGCAAGGCAGTTTTGGTATCAGTCCAAGTACAGCAATGCATCAGATGGGAGCATAATGTCTTGAGCCATATGGCTAAGACAGTTGGTCAAGTGTTTAAGTCGCTGGGTGTCAATGGCTTCTTTCATAGCATTTTCATAACAAGATAATAAGGAGATGATACTTCTTTCGCCTGGACGTATTTCTCTTTTAATGACGGTTTGAACATGCCACTGGGGGTTAATGGTCAATGTTTATTGACATAGGAAGACCATTTTCACCTAAAGAGGAACTGTTATTGCTGGATGTGTTGTAAGGATGGAGGGTGTCCACTTTATTTTGTAAGTTGTTGATGTCCTCAATTAAAGAGTCTACCCAATTGTGGGTGGTTTGGAGGGCCTATTTGGTGGCAACAAGAGGGGATAACTGCTGAAATTCACTTTTTAGCTCAGTAGTCACATCTCAAAGTTTGAGTTGGTGTTGCTCAAGGGTGAGGATTCGTTGCTCCATCCCCCACATCATAGAGGGAAATTAACCAAAGTTTGAGGTGTACCTGATCTAATATGAGATTGGATGCCGTATTGTTATTATTCATAGTTGTGTTTTTTTAATTATATTTCACCATGAACTTGGGGTGTATCTGGCAGGGAGCACCAGTTTTGTTGGTACCATGGGTGTAATACATCATATCCCTCAATATTTTAGGTCCAGGATACCCAAAGTTTCAGGGTGTTGTCTTTCTTATTTATTGCTTCTCTTGGTCTAGAAGTCTTTTCTAGATACAATGTCTGGATAAGCAATTCCTAATAAAAACAAATCAATTTTTAGCTTAAAATTGTGAAAAAGGGGAAAAAGGCGTAAAGTTAATTGCTCAATATCAGCTTTTAAAGGGTAATTGGAGAGGTTTATTGGGGAAAATCCAAGTCTCCTAAGCCTAGATCTAATAAGATAAACAAATTAGAGATTTAATGCAAACTCATTTTTTTTGATCTGATTGAGCTTGTCTCATAGCTCAGGTTTGAACCCCAATGTTGGGTGGAATTGAGGGAGCATAATTCGGCTATATCAGTTGGGGTTAATTGCTGATTTTGATAGTAGTCAGCTTTCGTTGGGGATGATTCCTGACAGAATTTTGGGCTTTTTGGCCAGTTTGGGATCGATTCCCGTCATCTGACATATCCAAACCCACCATTCAGGTAGAAATCCTGAAAAAGTCCATCATGGTGGTAGTATACTACCTTAACTAACTATGCTGAGTTTATCTCATGCACCTCACAGATTATTTCAAAATAGTCCGTGACACTCTTCAAGGAAGTAGTCTTTCCACATCATGGAATTCCTGAAAAAATCATCTCAGACTATGAACAACGATGTTATAATTTTGGCAATTTACTTATTATACGCCAGAAGAGTTTGCACAGGGTTGAGCCCACTAAGCAATCAGATGGACAATATGGAGATCGCTAGTCCTTGAAACACACATAATAAATATAATAAAATATGGAGCAATGGCCCCAACAACACCTCTAATAGACTTTAATTATTATAGGAAGATACTCTCTACTCCATTCTCACTTTTCTACTATCAAACCTCCTATTTCAATTGTCCCATCTCGCTTATATATCAGCAACTTCAGTTGATACTGCTCCTCTGGCTTAGACTATTTGGTTTTGCCGTATTCTCATTAATTCTGGCAGAGTATGCTATTCTTAAGTTCACTATCACCTTATTCCAGGTGATTTACTCAATATTCATCAAATGTTGACATCGCAATATTGCCTTATTTGAAGGCGATCCAATCTTATCCTTCCAGATTCATTATTTCCTTATCCCAAGGCGCTCAAATAATTGTAACTGATAATCATGGCCGGAGGATTTTAGCCAATCCGCCATAGCTATTCAGAGCTTATCGTCCAGTCATATCAAAATCTTGACATTACCCCCCATTGACTGGACGATATTTCCTCTATTGTTTATACGCCCAAAGGAACTTTGCGTGCACTAGGTTAATAATCTAACCTCTTGTGGGGTCCTTGATGGTACAGGTGTCAACACCTGTACTATCAATTACTTCCAAATGGACCAATCCAGATGCTAGCCAATTTGTGCTTCTGACCAAACCCGTGCTAGTCATGGAATAAAACCAGATCACCATCTTTAAACTGAGCTAGACCACTATACCATTCCTGATTGGTGGCCTGACTCCTTATCTTTTTAGTTAAATTGAAGGAGCATGCTTCAGTTTGCAACTTGATTAACATGTCAGCTAGATTAGTCAAGTAACGTTGAGATCCATTTTGCCAGTATCTTCCACACAGGCATATAGCAGTTCCAGAAGAACAGGGTATCATCAATATAGTAATTGAATGGGACTCTTCCCCGTGATAGAATGATAGCTAATGTTATAAGAGAAAAAGGAGGTGGAAAGGAAGGAACTCCAATATGAAGTTTGATCCGCTACCAATTTATGGAGTATGCTCACTAAAGTCCCATTAACTCGCTCAACCATCCCATTAGACTTGGATGGGGTCATCAAAGTTCACAGATGGCCATAAGCTCATTCAGTTTTGGAAGGGTGTGGGAAGTTGAAGTTAGTTCTATTATTGGTAAGGATGAACTGAGGGCAGACATGTTGTTGGATAATACATTCCGTTATGAACTTGGCCACTGTGACCACCTCAAATCCCATATCACCCGTGCTTCAACACACCTGGTCAAGTGGTTGATCACCACCAGAATGTATTTGGACCAGTTAGTTCCCGTTGGCAGAGGGCCAAAGAAATTAAGAGAAACTGTATGCCAAGAAAAATGTGGTTTCACTAACTGGTATGAAGTCTTATGGCATAACGGCTTTTCTATTTGGTACTGTTGGCAGCAGGAAATAATATCAAGCGTGTTGAAGTTCATGCTTTCCCAATAATACTGAGGGCGCAAAAAATCCAACATCTTGCATATGCCATTATGTCTGACTGCCTTATGTGTGCTCACTATAATGTTAGGCCATGCCGATGGTCACAGTAAGTTCACCATAGAGTCTCCAATCCGTTTGTACAACTCCCCGTTCCACTGAAAAGTATAAGCTTGTATATCATTTAGCGCCTTTATAACTTGAGGCAGTTCATCGTCATAATTTCCGCTGAGCATTTTATTGTACATCACATCACTCAAATCTGCTGTGACAGCAACCGTTGGTAGCCTTGACAAGCAATTGGCGTTCTGGTGTTTTGCTCCAGGTGGTGGGGGATCTCAAAGTCATAAGCCTACAGTTTGAGGGACCATTGGGCTAGACGCCCTTCAGGCTCCTTGAGATTATGCAACCAGCATAACGAAGCATGATTCGTTATGACTTTAAACTTCACTCCATGAAGGTACACCCAAATTGCTTATATGCGTAGATCACTGCTAAGCACTCCTTCTTGGTCATAGTATAATTACGTTCATGGCAGTTCAGGCTCCAACTGCAGTACACAACGGAGTGTTCCTCCCACTCATCATCTTTTTGGGATAGGACCGCCCCAACGGCAGAAAGGGATGCATCCATCTGGACAATATTTTCTTTACAAAAATTTAGATAGCGTAGAACTGGTGCACTGACCAACGCCGTCCAAAGGGTGTCAAAGGAGCACTGTTGGCGTTCAGTTCTTTCAAACACAGCATCCTTCTTTAGTAGCTCAAATAACGGCCCCCTGATACAAATAAGTTAGGGATGAAGCGTCAGTAGTAGCTCACCAACCCCAATAATACTTGTATATCTCGTTTACTGGTAGGCGAAGTCATTTTCCAAATAGCTTCCACCTTGGCTAGTTGAAGTTTAATCCCATTGCATCTACTACAAACCCAGGTACACCAGCTGGTCTTTTAAAAGTGGCATTTATTGGGCTTTATCTTGATGTTGGCAGTGGTAAGCCAGCGAAATACCTCCTCCAAATGGATAAGACGCTCCAAAAACGTTTGGAAGAAGACATTGATATCATTAAAGTACACAAGAACGCATGACAACTTCAAGTTTCCAAGGATAGTGTCCATTGCCTGTTGGAACATAGCCAGGCGTTACACAGCCCTTGAGGCATATAGGTTGGTTGGAAAAGCCCTTTGGATGTGATAATGGCACATTTATCCTGTTCCGCCATGGGCAACTCAATTTGCCAGTAGCCAATATGAAATCCATCACTGTGAAATAGTGAGCTCCTCCCAACCAATTCACGGCATCGTTGATCCACGGCAAGGGGTATGAGTCCTTCTTGGTGATACTGTTGAGCTTCCAGTAGTCTATTACTACCTTGTTGGTACCATCCTTCTTTTTAACATTTAAACTGGTGAAGACCACAGACTCTTAGATGGTGTGAGCATCCTCTGCTCCAGCAGCTTTTCAATCTCCTCAGTCACTACTTCCTCAGCTTCCCTAGATTGGTGTATCAGTCAAGTTCAGATGGGGTTAAACCCCAGTGTCCAATTGATGGACCACCACCTGTGCGCACCCTAAATTGTGGTTGTCAACAGCAAAAATCTCCTTATATTTCTGAAATAAAGCTATCAGTTGGTCCTTTTATTCTTTTAATAACCTCATTAAAATCTCACACAGTACCACCACCATTATGCCGTGCTGCAGTTCAATGGGTAGACAAATTCATCCAGTGACCCAAACTCGTGAACCTGATGGACCTCCTCAACTGGGGTCAAGTGTAAATACGCCACTATCTGATGCCAGCGGTTTGCATTGGTTCATTTTGTAAATTTTCTAGCAAAACCTTGATCTCCCATGTATTGGAAGTATAATGCCTGGAGCCATATGAGGCTCAAGTTACAATTGCTGATAAGGCCCAATGACCTCCACATAGAGTCTGGCTGGCACTTCCACCTCTAACTCAGTGTTTACTATTACTTGGTGCCTGGAGGAGATAGAGAAAGGTCCAGCAGCTCTGAGCGGCAGTCCTTGATATTCATATATCTGGTGGGGAAGGGCCTGGGTTTTGCTTTTTAGTCAATGGTAGCAAACTAAAATCACCCCATCAATGTATGCAATGTTGATATATTCCATGTGCACCGGATCCTTCAAAACTTTACTGGAGGTAAAGTAAATTGTGATCCGCTGCCCCAAAATTTTGATGGTTCCACCATCATATCAATGACAGCCCTGAAGTTTCACATGAAAGAAGTTCCAATTAACAGGTCATAATTACTAGTTTGGTAACACTATTTTTGGGGCTACAGGAACAGTTGTCCTAAACCACAAAGGTAGCGCGCTGTACGCTCCCTCAGAGACTGTGCTTTCTGCTCCAGCGGTCCCATACACCATTTGGTGTTCTACATCAGGCTTTAACGTCAATTTCACACCAACTTAATGGAAATTATGATGACTGGGGCGCCGTATCTATTATAGCATGAACTCAATTTTTTGCTTAAAAATGTCACAGTATGTACACTCAGAATAAGAATAATTTTGACTGTTTGATACGTGTACATTTATAAGATCTTTTCTCAAGGAAGCTCATAATCCCCTCACCGACTTTAGGGTACCCTTTGAAGATAGCTTCTACTGGAAATACGACGTTTACACCTTTCAGGGAAGATGCATCTGGGGCTGAATCCAACTCGTCTGAATAATCTTGGTCAAACATTTGACAGGCTTATGGCTTTGGTTGCTCCTGAGGTCCTTCTTCCACCGTGGCCTTGTTTTGCACTTGTGTTAGTACGTTTACCCCTCTGATTGGCTGCTGGTATAAGGACAGGTCATCATACTGAGGGACTTCCACCAAAAAAATTAAAATAGGTTCAGATGGGACGTTTGGGGTTGAGATAGCAGAGGTAGAGCGTCCCATCTCTACTCCGCTCCATCTTTTCCCTGGTAGTAATGATCCTGCTATATGTAGTGGACCCAATGGGTGGGGCATCTTTGGGAAAGGTGACCAGGGTGACAGCATTCAAAACAATTCACCCCATAGGGTCTGCGTCCTTGGTTTTTGTAAGATGGTCCAGGCTGATAACTTAAGTTTGGGCAATTGGCGTAACCAGGACCAGGTTGATAAACCAACTGCTGACAGTTGATATAATTAGGCCCAGGTTGTTAGTTAGGCTGCTGACGATTATCATAAGAAGTTTTGGGGCGGAGATAAACTTCTGGAGATAACTCGGCCAAGGATGAGGTGCATAGTTATAATAAGGCTGGGGGTTACTAGGCGGAAGCTGAACAGGATGAGAGAACTTCCCCAAATAAGATGGTCCAGCAATGGTGGCATTAAGTTTCTTCTCGGTATTGGGAAGAGGAAAGGTAGTGGATAACTGGCGCAAAAACTAACATTTTTGAGCGGGGGCACTTCATCCTCCAAAATTGGAGTCATGACGTTGTAAAGCTCAAGTTATGGCTTCACCATAGAGTTCATTGCAATGCACATATAAGATTTGTATAAAATCCCCGCCCCAATTAACACATGGGCTTCCATCATATATTGGTCAGCAAACGCAGTGAGGGTCTCATTATGTTGGAACCAAATGGTCATGAGCTCAGCTTTCTGCTGTGACATCTTTGCGGTACCTCTTAACAACTGCATCACAGTATCCTTCATTTCTTGGTATGTATCAGAACTGCTTGAAAGATAGCAGGTAACTTGGTTGGCACTCCCTACATCCAAGGCGGATATCAGCAATTTAGCCTTACACCAATTGGAGGCTCCTTCCGCCACATGTTAAAATTGTTTGTAAAACCTGTGGATGTTTCCATTGCAGTCAAACGGAGGTAGCTTGTCAATGTAGACCTCCTCTTCCCGTTAATAACTGTGATCATTGGGAGTGTACTAAGGATTTGATTGAGGCCCATAGATGGGATCTCAGCGAGGAGCTGGCTCAGAAGAGTCAGCGGCTCTAGGGGTAGCGTAGGGCTCTTCAGTGGGCAGGACTGCCATCACATGGGGATTTGTTGGATCAGAACATAATCATCCCATGAGCTTTCATCACAAGTTGAGCAGCTCACACTGCATGCGTGTTTGGAGAAAAGCTCCCCAGTTGGGTATCCAGTCTCGTATTCATCATAAAGTGATCCTTCATGGGCGACCCCTTGTTTTTCCACTTCCCAATGGGGATGAAGAGGGTAAAAGGTAGGTGTCAACTTTCGCTCCATGTAATGTAGTCTCTCAGTAGCACCATTAAGGCAATTAGCAAGTTGCCTGTTCTGTTGTGCAATTATCTGCAGCTGACTAACCGCAATTTCAAGTTGATTATTTACATTGTTATACTCCTGAAAGAGCTCCTATTGTTTTTTAGCACTGCTTCTACAAAAAGTTTGATTTCCACATTTCTGCAAGAGCAGCAGTTTTGGATGACTTTCCTTCAGTGAAGGCCTGATATACCATGGCCAGGTAATGGAGAATTTTTGATTTATAAATGGTTGTTCAATGGGCCCCCTGTAGTGAGCACCACTGTTATAGTTTTGGCAATATACTTGCTATATGCCGGAAGAGTTTGCGCAGGGTTGAGCCCACTGAGAAATTGGACGGATGATATGGAGATCACTGGTCCTTGGAACACACTTAATTAATATAATGAAAAATGAAAAAATTGCCCCAACAACACCTCTTTATTAAACTATAATATTTATCAGCAGATACTCTGCCCCGTTCTCACTTCTCTACTAACAATCCTCCTCCTTCAAGCATCCCATATCACTTTTATATCAGCAACTTAGTCAATACCGCTCCTTTGGCTTAGACGATTTGGTTTCACCATATTTTCATTGACTCTGGCATAGTATGCTATTCTTAAGTTCACTATCATCTTAGTTCAAGGTGATCTACTCAATATTCATCTTGTGTTGAAATTGCTGTATTTCCTTATTTGGAGGCGATTCAATATTATCCTTCCAGATTCATTATTGCCTTTTCCCAAGGCGCTCAAATATTTGTAACTGGTAATCATGGTTGGCAGATTTTAGTCAATCCGCCATAGCTATTCAGGGCTTATCATCCAGTCATATCATAATCTCAACAAGAAATTTATCTTCAAGTTTTGGGATACCTGCATGTAAGATTGCACTTCAAAGTCTGTAAATAATTTGCATACCATCTGTTGGGATTTTTCCCATATTCCCAGCCTGCTAGATTACCTGGTATCGCTAGGGGAAAATTCCCTAAGGTGAAGTGAATCAGAAATTGGTTGGCCCAAGTTTCAGAGGAACTATGTTTGGGGGATTTTGGGATATTTGCCTGGTCGTATCTGTCAGGGATCAATCTGGATGAATACTTAAAATCTCATTGGGTAGAGTTGCCGACGAAACAGGGGCATCTGATAGTGATTAAATATCAGGTGTACCAATTGGGATCAGTCAGGTTTCATCACCGACTGATTGGGAATGAATAGTGAGTTGTGAGGCGAGTGATGCCACCTGCAACTAGCAAATTGATCAGTTGGTGAGTAACCTGCCATAATGGGTAATAAGTCCCATTACCTAAGCAGATTGCTAGCCACATATGGTTGGTTCACTTAGATCGAGAGGAAAACGTTAGGGACAAGTTTTCTGACTCTTTCTGTTTGAGGTCTCAAGGATGTCCAACAATGGAATCCTAGCCAGGATGGGGAAGACCATTGCTGCTGAGATGAGGATGGGTAATTCAATGGCAACGCCTGCCATTTTATTAAAGAGGTGTAAACTGAGGGTTAGACAGCCAAATCCCCCATTATATAATTCCCTAGGATTTACTATAATGAAAAAACCAGCTTTTAGATAATCAGTACTTACAGTAATATTATTGATTCAGTGTATAGTTAGACTATCAGCTTCTATTGTGTTGTTCTATCTCAAGGATATTATTTCAGAGGGCAATAATTGGAAGACTCTCAGAGAGAAGAGTAAAGATCCAAGCGGGGATCTAGAGATGAAGGAACCACAATCAGGGATAGCTGCTGACTGTGTGTTGGGCCAAGAGAGACTGTCACCGGGGTATCTTAGCGAAGATCAGGTGGACAAGAGTATAGGTAACAAATCCCTACAAGTACAACTTCAGGAGTATTTAATTGAAAAACTGGCTGAGCTTTGGGCCTAATAATAGTTCAATCTCAACTATGGATAATAGTCTCCATATTATTATCAATTAATAATACATTCTATACAACGCGACTAAGTGCATGAGGAAATTGAACCTGTGCAGTAAAAAGGTTACTGGGTTGCTTGTCAATAACAATTTAAGTAAATTTTTACACCATCTGTAGCACGAGGTCCCTTTACATGCTACTTTCACAGGTCAACATTTGACCAATCCAACTTCTCATATTACTGTATAGCACAAGTATGCAGTAAGTCTACTAATCTTTATTATAAAATTTAAATCTGTTTAAGGTAGGCTAACCTTGGAACAATACCGCACTGATTAAAGGGAAATCAAATTAATGGCAAAGGAGGATATATCTTGGTAAACCTCCATATGCAGCATTCTGATAGACCAGAAACTCCAAGACCGCCTTGCTATTTGCTATCTCCATTTAAGTCATTGGTGCGCAATGCCAACACAGTCATAATTGTACCCTACCCAAAGATCACCTAAAAGGATCAAACTTAGGAAGGCAATGGTCATTGAGTCCATACTCTACCACTGGGGTAACCTCCCTTACTAACCTTTATTATAGCTACAACTATTATAAAGAGCTAAACAACTTATACTATACATAAATAAATATAGGGGATAAAAAGTATTTTATTAATAAGTAGTTGGTACTATTTAAAGTACCAGAGTAGAATCAAGGATGTGATGAGTGTAGGCAAATACCAAGTTTGAAGGTGGTGGTATGATTGGTAATGTAGAAACCTGATGGTACAATCTAGGTTCATAGTTAAATTAGATCAGGATTCATCAGTGATGACTGGACTGAGATCAATAATTGTATCATAGTTAAGTGATTTCCATTATTAGCCATTAGGAGGCCTGTAGAGAGTAAGGTATAATGGGTAGCATAGTGTGGATAATGAGGTGACTAGAGGAATATAATAATGAATTACCCTTGGACATAATATTGAGATGATATGAACTCAGATCACACATTCCTTCATATCTCATCAACAGTGAAGCATAAACTGGCCAAAGCATTCAGAATTTTTTTTATTTGTAAACTTGGCGTTTTTATATGAAATCTCTCAGTTCTTTAAAATATAAGATTATTGGTAATTTTAGGCTTTAGGTACAATAAAAATCTCATAATGTATTATAATAGTTAGTTTTGGGTCTTAATCCCAATTAATTGTCAACTAATAAGTATGTATCAATGTCAATAGCAATATATAAGTTTACTAATTATTTTAATAAATATATCATAGCCTAGGGTTGAGGCTTTATCAAAATTAGAGCAATTCCAAACGGATACCCCTCAAGCCTTGACTGGGGATGATGATAGTTTCACCATGATTTGATTGGCTATAGTATAAGGGCAATAAAGAAGGTGCTTGGGCATGTGTAGCAGAAAAGTGGGGTGGCAACTATAGTCAGTGGTTTCAGAAGTTTCCGTGCACCCCTATAAATATCACTGCAAACAATGCGTGCAGCATTGCAAAGGAGTGGCAGCTCAAAAATTAACTCAAGAGGCTGGAGCTGACCAAACTGTGCTGGAGACCTGCACTGGAGGCATTGGTCTGCAGTGAGTATAAATGGATGTGATGCAATTAGTTTGCCATTTAATAACCAATATATAGAAATAAGCGGGTGGGGACCAGATGAGTTTTCACTGAGGTTTGAGCCCCCTGAGTCATTTGCATTTTGGGAGAGGAACCTGTAGTTTGTATTTGAATCTGCCATTTTGTTTGTTTGTTTGGGCCAAGGGAGCTTGAAAGTTTGACATGTAGTTTTCAGTTGCATAATTGATGAAGGCAATAGCTTCATCCATAATGATGAGGTAAGATTAATTAGTTAGGGTGCGTGTGAGAAGTTGGCGCTCAGGAAATGCATAGTGACAAAGCTGGCTAACAACCATGACAACTGTTAAAGGAAAACTTTGGTTGGATGGTTCATCTTGACAGCAAAGATCAGTTGAAAGATGGAGGTTTTCAATGTTAATGGGTATATTTAAACTTATATTGAGACGTGTAAGGCTAAAAGTCTGAGGTAAGCATCAAAACAGCAAAGGGAAAACATTTTAAATGCTTTTCCTGATTGACATGCAGGTAGAGGCAAAGATATTGATTGTGGCTACACTTTAACTCAGAAGGGCGGTCAGGGGGTTTACATTTGGCCTTAAGTGCCAGATGGAAGTTTGATGCATCACCAAGTAAACACAAACTTAAAATAGGAGGCGTCAGGTGGGCAGATCTAAGGTAAGAGACACAATAGTTAAGGAAAGGTAGTTTGGTTGCCTTGATTGACCAACACATCAAGGGTAAAGGATTTGGAATATAGTCTCATTTTAATTTAGAAGACATTCAGGTGGCAACTTCATAACCCCTCCTAATTTAGTTGAAGCAGGTTAGAGAATTCCAAATTTTGGTACTGACAGGGAAATATAAAATATTAGTAAAAATAGATCATAAGTTAATTACTAAGGATAAATGAATTGATGATAAAATGAGTTTTTAATGGCTTCAATTTTGGTGTCAGAGCAGCAAGGATCTTTCTCGCAGGGAAACAGTAAAGGTGCCAAGGCATTTAGGTTGGCTGTTCCAATTTTGTTATCATAACAGACAGGATCTTTGGCGTAAGGAAACAGAGATAATGCCAAAGCATTTGGGATGGCTGTTCTAATTTCATCATTGAAACAAAGAGGGGTCTCAGTGCTAGGTAACAAAATGGGTGTGGAGGCATTCAGTTTGGCTTTCCAGCTCTATTGTTAATCAGGAGGTACTACTGGGAAGTTCTTTCCTGGAGATGTACCAAGGTGTGGTATATACCCTGCTTAAATTTTTTCTATGGTTTTATATCTAAGTATAGCCTTCATGTTTCCTCTTCAATTTCATCTTCAAGGGAGAGGGAATATGCGCTAGCTGCACAATCAGAAATTATCATGAGTTGTTGTTTGTAGGAGTTCAGAATATGTACATATTCCAGGGCTGATTTTTTTAGCTTAGTTCCTTATTCCGCTGAGAAGGTGATCACAACACTTGGGCATTAACTCTATAATCTCATCATATGTTTGAGATTGGGTAGATATTCTTTTGTATATCTCTCATACCTCTTTCATTTCATAATTTTTCCATAACTCTTCCATTTTAAATTTATACCTTCTGCTACTACAGCCCTGGTAGTGAGCACCAATTGTATAGCCTAAGGTCCCTCTAAGCGCTACTTTCACAAGTTAACAGTTGGCCAGTACAACTTCTCAGCTTACTGTATAGCACAACTACGCAGTAAGCTCACAACTCTTTGGTATAGGTATGACTATGCCAAAAAGCTAAACGACTTTTACTATAAAAATTAGATATTGGAATTAAGAAGTTATTCACTAATAAAATGTTTGGCACTATTTAAAGTAACTGGAAAGAATCACAATGTGATGATGGATATTCACATATCACGTTTAAGGGTGGGATTAGATTCAGGAATTTAAAGGGTGATGGTATAGTCCAGAGTCATAGTTGAAGTAGATCAGGAGTTATCAATGAGGACTAAACTGAGATTGATAATGATAGCACAGTTAAGTGGTTCCCATTATTAGTCATTAGGAGGCTAATGAAGAGTAAGTTATAATGAGGAGCATAAGTTGTTTAATGAGGTGACTAAAGGAATCAAACACTGAATTCAAGCTTTGGCATATTATCAAGGTAATATTAAGGCATCTAAGACACTCTACCATCTCATCAGCCATGGTGCACTAACAGGTTGATTTATCCAGATTTTTTAGGTCATAAACTTGGTGTTATTATGTAGAATCTCTTAGTGCTTTAAAAAGTAAGATTACTAGGGTATTTGGGCTTTGGGCCTGATAAAACATCGCTCAATAAATTATAATAATTATTTTGGGACTTAATCCCAATAAAACTTTATATAATAGTAGAAAATTGATATTAATAGCAATAAATAAGTTGACATCAATTAAATTAATTAATAAGTTGTACCTTCAAAGTTGAAGCTTCACCCAAATTTAAATCAAATTCCAACACCATCTACAATCAGATGGGCAAACTGAAAGGATCAATCATGTACTGGAACAGCCCTTAATGCTATGTGTCAGGATATCAAACAGACTGGAGAGACTGGTTAGGGTTGTCCCAGTACCCTTAGAATAACAAAGTGCATGAAGCCATAGGGATGTCACCCTTTTTGCTACCCATAGATATTAACCTAACCCTTAGAACCTCTCATTAATTGGACGCAATCCCTCTTTAATAGTTAATTTCAGAAACAGACAAGAAATACTTTAAGCCTTGAAAAATGGATGGAATGGGGAGGATACCCCAGCAGTAGAATATGAGCCCTCTACCACTGCCTCCCCAAGTTCAATCCCAGTAGATGAACTTTGGGTAGGGAATGATTATAACTGTGTTGGCGTTGCACACCAATGCCCCAAACTGAGATAGCGAATATCAAGGCAGTCCATGGAGTTCCTAGCCTATCATATGCCGCAAATGGAGGTTTTCTGGGTTTTAACCCCCCTTTCTCATTAATTCAATCTCCTTCATTGGTGCAATATCATCCCCAGAACATCCCACCTCAAATAAAATATAAAAACGGTTGGAACTTGTGTTAAACCCCAAAAGTGCAAGGCAGACCAGAAAATACATGATAATATGATTTCAAAGTGGGTAATCATGGGTTAATGCACTTCAGAAACTATAATACCAAGGCTCCTCACCGCAAGTTTGGCCCAGTCTGGATTGGGCCTTATCAGGTGAAGAGCCATTTAAATCCTGTAGTTTTAGAGCTATCTCAGCCTGAGGATCACAAGCACATCTCAAAATTCACATCTCTCAATTCAATTTGTTTATGGATATAGTACCATAATGAACCTCCCCCTTACAACCAGCACATTTTAAGATACCTGAGTATGATGTTGAGGAACCTGTGTATAGTAAGGTAGTGCAAGGTCAGCTCAAGTACTTTGGTAAATGTAAGATTACCCTATAGAAGATTCTACATGGCAAACTGCCAAGTATTGTATATATTACCCATAGAAAATTAATGAGTTCTTCAGTTCAGAAGGGGCGATATGATGATTCAGACAATATCTGATCATCACATTATTCTAATTTGGGATAATGCTGACCTGATGGGGAAATAAAGATCAGTCCAATTTTGGATAACAACTTGGATTTGAAAAGAGCTGAAAGATTATCCAGATAGTTAAATTAAATCAGCCCATATCCATCCTAGTATTTTATTAATTTATTGGAAAAGCTCTGGTTAAAGGAATGCACATTTAAGTCAAATTTTAGATCTAATAAGAGATCAAAAAATTATATAGAAATTATGTGGCATAAAAGAAAAGTGTGAATTTTTAAACTTGATCATTGGAGGTTTGAGTTTAGTCATCAAAAATGACATTTTTGCCATCATCTTATCATTTTTTAATACCTTGCAAATAGCTTAATTTAATAAAATATAAAAAATGTCAGAATTGTCATTATTTAATTATTATATAATATTCTGCAATTTGTTAATCAAAAATTATGTCACAAAAGCATAGACTTAAGCAAGTCTATGCTAGCAACCCTGAGCTTTATTATAAAGAGAAAGTAAAATTGTCCTAAAAACTTTAGTTCCAACTTCTTATTCAGATCAGCTATATAAAATTTACATTTTATAGTACAATTTATTAATAAAATACTCTGACATGGATTTCTACTACCAAAATCAAGACCCAGAACTCATACATCTAATTGTATCCTTGTTCTATTTACTTTATAACCAAGAAGCATTATGGGAATATATCTTTCTACTATAGTGCAAAGTTTCACCCACCTGAGTTATAGTGGCATGTGGACAGACTGCCTGTTCTCTGGAATACTCTATTTACTATGGACATTTACCTGGGAGGTTCTTTCAAACTTCTTTGTCAACCATTGGAAAGAACTAGTCTGTTACAACATAGTTATATATAAAATATGTCAGCACTCATGAGCAACAGTTTTTCCATGTTGCTCCACCAAGAGTCACATAACTATAAGGATTATATTTGGTCAACAAGAAAGGTAATCCTACATTCCATCATGATCATGGTAAATTCAACGTTGAACTGGCACCGAGTGTAATTGTGTCAACTATCAAATGTTAGAAACAATCAGCAACAAGTCAAGGCAATTCTTGGATCTGATTTTAGAAAGTCCAACAGCACCATCATTCCTAACATTTTTTGTGCAGAGCTTCTAAGCTTATGGCAATGATATATCCACCAATTCAGTATTCTTTCAATTTAAACTTTTAGCTCTTCAGAATTTGGATTTAAAATGAAAATATTATACATCTACCAGGATATAAACTGGTCGCACAATTAAAAGTAAACAGTAAGAGCTGGTGGTATTGCAATATATGTGAGGGAAGACTCAGATCTGCAGGTAACTGTATATGATCTTTTAAAGTATGAAGAAATATAATGCAAGTTAAACAAATTGCAACAGCACATTTTCTGTAGGTGATATCTGTGCCATACTGGTAAATGTCTATTTAACCCCCAACTCAGATATGAAGAAAGTACAAGAATTATTTAATTTGAATATGATGGCTACAACCCAAAGATTGCTTCCTTAAACAAAGAAATTGCTAAGCATGCCTAATATAAAAACCGTTGATTTTTAATGCTGATGGGAATATTGATTTGAAATTTGATAACAGGAAAAAGTTTATTGACTTCCAACAAGAAAATGGCATCTCCACCTCAATAATAATATAACAATCTTTACAACATGCAACAATACTTGCATCAATGGGGTTACCATTTATAATATTGATTACCTACAGACAAAACTATATGTTCTACTTCTTTCATTATAAACCCATGTTAAGCATTAGCCCTGCTTAATAGATTTTTATTTGAATATTCATACCAGCTACTTTATTACTTAACATACCCTCATACAATCTTATAAAGCTACAGCACCATTTACCAAATGGTAAAGGCTTAAGAGTATGATAATACCTTTTAACTTCCAGAAAAACTCAATATTTTCAGTTTAAACAATCAGTTAGTCATTAACCATAATTTTTTTCCTTTACCAGGTGGTTGAGATATATATCATGCTCTTAAGCTTTTTACCTTAAGGATAAAAGGTAAACATTTTTTCGATTTCTGATCGAACAGAAACTTTACCCTTGCTTAAACAAAGCATTCTCATCTGAGCAAAATATTGGGTTTCAACAATTTAATCATAAGAATTTTGGTCAGGAACGTAACCACCCTTAAAATTTAAAGTTGGGGTCGGATGGGGTGGATAAAATTTAGCCATTTGGATTTTACGAAGGGATAGTTTAACTCGCATCCCATTTTAGGATATGAAACCAATTGATTTACTGGTAGCTCTTATCTCGCTCTGAGGTAGTTAAAAGTGTACAAAAGCTTACCCCGAACTCAGCCGATTACTTTAACCATCTGATGCCTTCCAAGTTTGTTTATCTGATAAATTCGTTCCCGCTATCCATAAATTATTATACCATTCTTAAAGTGTACCGTCCATTTTGCTTCCCCCTTTGTTTATGATACCCAAATACGCTGGACTTGGGTTTAATCTGTTTAAAATGTGTTTTTGGTGGCGCTATGGATAATTTTCTGGTTAGTTTACGATTGCTTATATTTTAGTGAGAGCGGCGAGTATGGTCATTCTTTCCTGCTACAAACCTCTAGCCCATAGTTCGATTTAGATTTGAAGGTTTTCTCATCACCTCAGGGTTGTACATCTTTTTTGGCTTATATTTTTAGCCCGCTTTAACTTTAAACGGGATCCGTAGCTTGCTATAAATTTCAGTGGCATTTGCTAATCTCGGTTTAATTTTAGAAATTTGACTCTCCACTGGTTATAACTGCTTAAACCTGGTAGAAATGGCTGGAGCCGTCCCCAATTATGCTGGGCGGTGGGAAGATCTGACCCCCAAGCTTTCCGAGTTCACGTATGATAAAGTATAAGGTCAAAGAGGGTTAAAATTTTAATGTAGACTTGGAGCGATAGCATCGCTGGGGTTCCAAGAGATGACCCCGTCCAAAATGGGGTGATACCCTTGTTTTTAAGCAATAAAGATGTCGTGGTAGAGGTAAGTTGATAACATCCTAGGGTAGGAATAAGTGATTCTAGGCGGTCACGGGCTCCGGCAAAACGCTTGCCTTTCTAGTGCCCATCCTAGAAAAGCTCCTGAAGTTGAGTCCAGGGCTCTCGGGCAAAAAGGTGGGGGCAATAGTGATTTCACCGACGCGGGAATTGGCCCAACAGACTTTTAAAGTTTGTACCACGCTCTTGGGTGTGGCCCAAGTGGTTGGGGTTGAAGAAGGCGAAGAGCAGAAACTTCTTCGTGAGAAACTCCAGCCCATGTTGGTGACCGGGGGTGGTGGAAGGTCATCCCTGGAGCGCGAGCTTGAGGAAATTGCTGCTCACCCGCCCCGCATCATCATTGGAACCCCTGGAAGGCTAGAAGAATTGCTGGTGACGCGCAAGGGGCTGATCGATACTAAGGAGATTGAGATGCTAGTCTTGGATGAAGCCGACAGGTAGGTTGCCAATGGTTTAATTAATATGCAGGCTTCTCGAGATGGGGTTTTCGGCTACCATCAACAAGATCTTAGTATCACTGCCCAAACAGAGGAGAACAGGTCTGTTCTCGGCCACCATGACGGATGACCTGTCTGAACTTGTGCGGGCTGGCTTACGTAATCCCGTTAAGGTGGTGGTGAAGGTCTCCAAAGCTATAGCTTCCCATCAGCTCGCAGAGCAGCGTATTCCTGATGGGTGAGTTATTAGCTAAAGTTAAAATCAAACTAATCAACTGTTAGCCTCCAAATTGAATACATTGTCTGCGAGCCATGGCAAAAACTCGAGCTGATGGTCAGGTACATTTTGCTTGCACCCACCAACAAATATGTGGTGTATTTTGCAACTTGTGCCTGCGTAGACTATTTCTTTAAGGTCCTGAGGCTCATTCCCTCTCTGGAGACCCTGGACATTGTTTCGCTCCATGGCCAGATGGACATCAAGCGCCGGACAGGTAAGTTACCCAATATCCCATCTAACAAACAAGCCACCTACCAGCAGTTCGCCCAGCTTGGCTTGTCAGGAAGAGGCGCACTGCTTGTCACCACTGACGTTGCTTCCCGTGGACTCGACATCCCAGATGTTGACGGGGTGATTCAATATGATCTGCCATCTGATCCTAAGGCCTTTGCACATCGCTGCGGCCGCACCGCGCGCGCAGGACGTCAGGGGCATGCCCTCTTTTTCCTATCCCCTGGTCATGAGGAGCTCTATCCAGGTAATCCTTTGCCACGGCCCAGTTCATATCGCAGCCTTCCTTGAGGTGCGCAAGGTTCCCACTGTTAAGCGTGACTTTCTTTCGGCATCTCCGGCGCCGGCGGATGGCAAGGGGTTCCTCAGAACCCTGAGGGCTAAGGTTGCCCAAGATCGCGACCTCGTAGAAAAGGGCATCAAGGCCTTTGTTTCATTCTTTAGGGCTTACTCTAAACATCACGCGAGCTATATCTTCCGGGTGGGGGATATGGATCTTGCTGGCCATGCCTGGGCTTATCTGCTACTCCGATTGCCTAAGATGCCCGAGATCAAAGGCAAGGACGTCGCTTACGAGGACTATGAAGTCAAGGTTGGGTTATCTGTGTTTCTAATCAAAATTAGCTGGAATCCATCCCATACGCCAACAAGACTCGGGAGGCGCAGCGTCTAGCCAAACTGGCTCGCGCTGCACCCCCACCCAAGTAACTACCCCTTATAGCGTTCACCGATTTTAGGCCGCCTTCCAAGAAGGCCACGATTGATAAAAATGTCGCCTGGTCAAAGCAACTTGCGTCTAAGCTCAAGCGGGAGAAGCGGCGCCAAGCCAAAAAGCGCAAGGCCGAGGCCAAAAAGGCTGCGGCTGCTGAGGAGCTTGCTCCCAGCCCCGAAGCCAGCGATAACGATTGGGAGGACTTAAAAAATGAAGCGCGCCTAGTCAAGAAGTTGCGGCTGGGAAAAATTTCAAAGGAGGAAGTCGATAAAGAGCTTTACGGTGATCTATAACGATCTGCCACCGATGGACTCTAATCACTTGGGCTCTTACCTAGATTCTAAAGAGCAAGATGGCATATAAAATTTTAATCTTAAACAATCATCTCAATACAACTCGACTCTTATTGCATAACTGGATTTATGGATAGGTAGACTAAATCCCCTTTTTAAATAAGACCATCGTAGAGTAGTTTGTAAGCTGATAATATTTTATTAATTAGAGCCTTTTAGATTAGTTTGGGATGGCATATTGGAAGCAAAGGTATCCATTAGACTTTTCGATTGTTTGTTTAAAAATATACCAAAGTTTTCAATAAGCTTTACCTTAAAGTATCTATTTTTGTCTATCTATTTAGCCTCAACGCGACTAGCATCGATCAAATTTGAGCCTAGGTTTCACTTTTTACTGGTCCGATTTATGCCCTGTGAAACAGCAAATTTGAGCTTTAAAGGCCCAAGTTGCCACCGGAGTTGTTTTTGAACTCTACCCTTAAAAGTATCTAGACTGTTACCCAATTCTACAGTTGTCTACCTTAGTTTTTACTTTTAACCAAGCTGGCTGGTTTCTACATGTGGGTCTTTATTTTTGACAAGCTTGCGAAGAAATACCTTGGATATTTTATAAACTTGGTATGAGCTTGAATTGAATCTGAGTCTAGAAAGGCTTAGTCATCTGCAAAACTTAACTCAATGGCCTCTACTGCTTAAGTGTATAATCCTATTGTAAAAGCTTGCAAAAAAGGATGCTTGAATCTATTGAGTAAAGGATTATAATAGTATTGCTCATCTGTGAATTTTGCAACCTTCAGTTCTCAAACTTGGTTGTAGCCTAACTTACCAATTTACCCAAGCGGGGATCTGACAAGCGAGCAGAACTTAGTAAATAAAAATAGATTGTCAGAGTTTGAGGCATTAATCATTCTGAACCAACTATTTCAGGATTGAGTCCCCACAAATTAGATTTCAACCAGCTCCTAGCTTTGAGTAAGCCTCAGGTCAGTATGGATGGAGGTTCCAATTAGGATTGTCATGAGGAATCACCAATCCAGCACCACCCATTGATAATTTAGATGCATTAGCTTCCCAATTCCTGACAACGGGATCTGGATGATCTAGTATAACGGAAAAATGAACCTCGAGGTGAAGCCAGATAAAAAAGACCATTGTTTGGCCTTCAATCTGGAAGAAAAATGAAGATCTTGGTTGAGGAAGGTCAAAGTATCCTCTACAACACCACATTCACCCAATCCCTATAAATAATGAAGTTTTTAACAATAGATAGGCCTATTTTATCTGCCAACTATCTTGTATACCTTCATTATTTTCTTCTTAGCCTAAGGAAATTGTAGTATATTGCCAGCCTTAACCCCAAATAAAAGTATATGTTAATTTCTTCTCAGTATAAAAGTAGTGCAAACCATTGTCTTTTAATATAGCCATATTTCCAATAAGCAATCCCAAAATAGCTAGATCCTCCAGTGCTGATATCTCTGAGACCCAAAAACTTTTCATTGTTGGCTTGATGATTATATAAAGCCAACAGCTGGTGCTCACTACAGGGGCCTCTGATTTGTCAAAGTTAGATATCTATTACAATATGGAAATCAATTCTCATCAAGAATCCAATCCCCCATTAGAGTGAATAGTGTAATCAGATAGATAAATTTAATATGAGTTACCTCCCACACAGCCCAAAAACCTCAAGTTTTAGGCTACCCTTGAGCTTACCTTGCCTACCAAAAATCAAAGATAATCCCACATCCAATAAAGAAATATTACCCCCCACCAATCTATAGCTAGTGGATAGAATTTACCCAGCTGGGAGCCAAAACAGGAAGTACTGTGTTTCTGCCATTCCATCCACGATGAGGGATCTCTATTCCTCCTACCAATTGACTGTCAGCAAGTTGGGCACCAGGGCAGACTGCCACCTTTGCCACTTTTTGCATCTACCAATTTACCATATCCTTCAGGTTGTGGGAATGTATCACCAGGAGGTGGCCCAACATTTAAGTTTAACCCAAGTATCAATGCATTTTAGCAGATTTTTATGATGCTGTATATGTATTCATCTGAGGTAACTGTAAGATTATCATTGACGCCTAATGCCTTTTAAATAAGGCTCAATACCAGATAGCCTTATTTGACTTAATTCCAAGCTCTGGATGATCAGAAAGCCCACCACCTTCAAGATTTTATCGCCAACGTTTAATATTGGGTCCAACATGCCTCCTCTGACTTGGTGAGTGTTGTAATTGATCTGACCACCATCTGGATATGTAGTTTCTATAATATTTGATGTCATACTTTAACTAATAATCAGATGGCGGATTAATTAGCCAGTATTTACTCGGCATGTGGGCTACGTTTTATATGTAAAAGCCAAATGTAGTGGGTTACTGTTAATAAAATTCTTAAATCCCCACTGGCGCAGCTTTTGTCCCCTTAAAACTTATTGGCCATTGATGCTGTGGCCTCAATTAACTTATAACCTCAAAGTTATTTGGCGTATCCTTCTACGTTGCCCCTGTGGTGGCATAAAATCATCAGTATTAGGGTCATTATAATTATCAGAGCCATCCGCCAGTAATTTGACTATGTCCATCAGATCACATCTTTTCTGGGAAATACTCCAAGCTCTAGTTTTTGCTTCTTTGGCCCAATTTGGATATTACCATATTAGTTTACCAATTTTGAAATGATGCTTGGTAAATAGGGAAAGCACCAATGAGAACGCTAGTAGAACGATCATATCTGAAGAGGAATGCTAGTTGCAGGGGAATCTTTTTCTGTAGAAGCTGTAAGAGCCTACCAAGAAGATTATCTGAGCAAGCCCTAGAGCCACTGGCAGTACCAGATATTACAGCGTGCTCTATATTATTGATTAGTAAATACCTGTTATTTAAGATAAGGTTTTTGTGTTGGTTTCAGTCAAGGCTACTGTTATCAAACAGTACCCTTTGTTCAGAGTGTAATTACCCTGTGTGGTTAAAATCTGACGCCCCTGCACCTATTTTAACGTTTGGTGCTCACTACAGGGGTACACATTTTGTTCCATGTAAACTCTTTATCAGGAATGAACTCTGATTTTTTATTCTAAACTACTCTCCACCAGAGGTAGCGCAACCTTTGGACGCTGAAATAGATGGCCACCAGTGCCAGCCAGATTGTTAGGATGAGATTGGTTGATTATTAGTGGAGTTGAAGGCTCACGTTGGCCTACTTTTGGATATCATATTGGGTCATGATTGTCAAATCAAAGACTTGGAACAGCAAGTAAGGCCCTTTAAGAATGAAAATATTTATTCAATTGTGGACTTTCAGTTCATATACCAAACAATTGCCAATATGGAGGTTACACTGCAGGTGGAACGCCACCAGGTTTCTAAATTAAAAAACCAGTTTAAGTTGGAGATTTGTCAAAACAATTGCCAGTGTTGTCTGGGTAAAGCTGCTCAGGGTACCCTTTCAGCGGATTCTAGTAGTGAGTGTTATGGGGTGCAAGTTACATATAATCAACCCTCTGTTTTCCCCTCCATTATGACATATGGAGCCTCCACGCACCTTGACAATATAGCAGCTCATAGAAATCCATTAAGGACATCGCAGGCCCTTCATCCCTGCAGCCATGAAAAGTATTTCAGGACAACCCTATAAAATTTACCAAATTTCAATAAGAATGAAAATGCACACAATTTTCTGGATCTCTAAGATTAGCATTGCTAGAGCGCCTGATACTGCTAAGTTGGCAGCAGTAATGAACTCTCTGGACTCTTAGAGTCAAGAGTTAGTTATGCTGAAACTAAAGAAGGCTGGCACGTCCTACCCTAATGCAAGCCCCTACTTATAAAGGAGATTGGTGGAGCTGAAAGGACGACCACTTGTAGGATTGAATTCCTGATATCTCTCAAGAGAGAAAGGTATATTCAAGTGTTTGTAATCATTTTTACTTGGAGGAACAGGCAATGTCTGTGGTTAACGTCATAAATGATTTTTATACCCAGATTGCTATTTGCCATGCCTGTGAGCCCTATACAGAATTGTATCAGGTTTTGATACCTATTTTAAATGAGTATAATGATACTACACACATGGTGAATTACCTCCATTGTAGCACTGTCACTTTTGAAGTGCAAATTAAAGTCTGTGGGAACTGTGTAATTAATCTGACTGAGCTATTTCCCCTCTTATGAATTAACTTGGGCGTATGGACCTCTATTTGACAAACCTGATTTCAATTAAGTCATTTTTTATCTTTGCAAAAATTTAAGCATTAAGCCAACAATTGCCCTAAGGCTAGTTCTAAGGCTAGGGTTTATTTTGGGAACAATGTGAAATTAGAAGACTTGAGAAAAGTTGGGATAGCCTAGAACAGAGATTATAAATCCACCTCTTCTAAAAACATACAAGTGTAAAAAACTTTGACCCTCACCTTCTATCAGGCCAAAGAATAACAAAGCCACCTCGCCTCTGGCAGTTTGCAATTTATAGCTGAAGATAGGGTCATTGTGACCCACTGTGCCTCAAATAAAGTTGAAGCTGAAATGGCACCCAAAATAGTAGTGATGCCATACGCTCAATAATTAGTATTACATGAGCTTCTAATTACCTCTGGCAATATTCCATGATATATACAGAGTCCAAATGACAATGACTATTAAAAATTTGATGGAATCCAGCCATCAGATAAGCCTGGAGATTCAAACCTTTTCAAATCAGGTGGACATATTAAAGGTTCTAACAATATATATGGTGGACACTTTTTTTCTGAATGCACATATATTAATGTTTCAATAAATAAGCTTTAGTCTTCACAATCATTGACAGTGGTGCACCGGTTATATTTTTGTCCACTAAACTGGTGAAGCAACTATTTCTCACTCCTGAAATAGATCATTGGAAGATTTATGGTACAGAGGGCCCTCATTATACTACTTTAGAAGGAGCATACAGTGCTTTGCCACTGTAATTTTGTCCATTGATGTTCTCTGCTCCTGCTGTTGTGTTTCTTAACCAAAACTATGATTTTCTTATTAGGACCTCATTTATGAGGACGCATGGAGCCAAAAATGATTTTAAATAAAACACTTTTAGAATTATTGGGCAAACCCCTCCATGATAATATTATTGTAAGGACGAGGTTCCAGCGCCTCAATCTCAGGGATTGGTCAACCTATTTTTTAAAAACAGTATAGTTCCCTTGGGTTATCAGCAGATTTGGGCCCATTGTAGCAGCTACCTAACCAGATTGAGGAATCTACTGGATATTCCGTTGTGTGCCAATGATAATCTTTCCATTCCGCTGGGACATTAAATGTTAGTGGGGACCAAAATTAAGTTGGAAATTCCTCAAGGATTATAAGGCGAAATATTTGCGCTTTCTGTCATTCCAATTCAGAACCTGTCACAATGCCTGGGATAATTTCTTTAACCATGGAGAAATTCAAGTGCTTCTAGCTAATTTTTATACATATCCTAATCAGATAAAGTGATACCAGATTATTGCTTTTGTGCATATGTTACCCATTGAAGAAGTTCAAATGTTTCTGACTTTGGCCACTTTGATGAGCTAGGGCTTATTGCAATATTGAGCAATCTGTTTGCTCTCTAGTACCTTGGGAAAGCCTAGCGGGGTTAACTGAGTATGAGAAGGACCAAGTGCTGGTCCTTTTTGATAAGTACAGCATTTATTCTGCTAAAGATAACTATAGTTTAAGTTGTGCACATGCTTTAACCAAAAGCAACAATAAGAATCATCCGCTGATTTGCCTCTGTCCAACTAGATGTTCAAAGGTGGCAGATGAGGTTGTTAATACTAAATTAAAAATTTAGTGCCCTTAAAGAGACCTTGGGCTCCCTAATGTTGATCATTGAGAAAAAAGATGGTTCAATTTGCGTGGTGATAGACTACTGAAAGCTTAATAGTATTAACAAAGGATTCTTATTGTAAGGCCCTTGGCTCCAGCTATCAGACTGGATAGGGGTGTGCACCATTTTAAAACTAAAATGGTTCAAATCCTAAAGACTTGCCCCTCACTCAAATCTCAGACCTAGGGCACACCCTTGATGAGAGATGGGTGGCCTCCGCCCCTCCCTGTTTGCCCCAACCTTTTCCCCATCCAACCCTCAACCTAAACCCATTTAAGTGTCTAAATCTGCAGATTTTTGTTTTTTTAAAAAATCAAACAATTTTGTGTAGACTTTAGAAATCACAAGAAGCTCGCCACCATGGTTCCAATTGCTGTTCCCCAACAGGGGACTTAACCAGTCAACCTGATTGGGGACAACTTACTTAGTAAGCCAAAAACAAGCAAAAAATCAAAACAAAAAGGGCAAAATTGGGATCAAACCTGACACTCCATTCTGAACTTGAGAAGGCAAATTAGGAAATTTAAATTTTGGAAAAACGGCCCAAGGATAGCTTGGAACCATATGATGATACTGTCAAGGTAAAGTTGGAGATTGGAATAATTAAATTAATGATTTGAGATTATAAATTGTTCTCTACTATTGCAATTCAACTTAGTGCCTCCATTTCACCATCCAAGTTTTAAGCCAAACATCATACCTAGGATGGTGTTAAATTATTGTTTTAAATGTTCTCTAGTAAAACTATATACCTAAAAATTCTGGTTTTGCTATTTATTTTTGTAATGGATGGGGCTCCTAAGGCCCAGCCTTCCACCAGCCCTAAACATCCACCCCCATATATGGCTGTACCAACTCCAGATGGTCCTGTCCTAATAGACAGCCTTGCTGGCACACCAGGCTGAGGTGCGGTGCACCAGCCTCTGTTGCCTTGGGCCTCCGGGCTGAGGTGCATCTCCTACAGCATCTGTCACCTCGGGGTCACCAGACCAAGGTGCGGCCAACTGGCCTCTGTTGCCTTGGGCCACTCTGGCTCCTCCCCTCTCACCAGGGCAAGGCCACTCTCAATAAGATCCAGGCGCATCCACCCCCTTTCCCCTCCTCCTTATTGCACTTCCATCCGCGCCCCCAACCTTTCTTAAATAAAATAATAAATTAAATTAAATAAACAAGTCTAGTGAATGCAGCCTTTATTAGGAAGCAAACCTGGAGTCAGAATATAATTCCAAAGTGAGGTCCAATGGGGCTGACATCGCTTTGAAATTCTCCCTAAAAAGGCTAAATGAATTGTAGGTAATGAGGGGTGCAAAAGCCTCCAGAATTGATGGCATCCAGGCAACTCGACGGAGAATTGGAGGGGAACCTCAGAACAAACAACCAATCAGATAAATAATTTATTTAAATTTATTCCATTATTGACCCAAATAGGAAAATCCTACTCAGAATAACAGAATTACAACCATTGATGCACACAAATCTCATAATCCCCACCTTATGAAATTCATATAACAATTGTCAATCATTACAATTTTGCCAAAATTTATAATAGATCTGCGAGGTTAGTATTTCATAAAGATGACAACACCCAAGGGTCACAATTAGTGGCACCGATGAGAGAGGAACCCTTAATTGCTAGTACAAACCTAACTGTTGGAAGCCTCAGCACCCCAATGACAAGATCTACTCCTCAATCTCCTCAAAGAATTCTGATAATGTGCAGCTGAGTGATCTGTGCCTACTGTTGTGGCTGCTAAAGCAGCAGCATTCTGAGGCCAGTTTTCTCTTGGCATGTTGCCATCCTAACAAGATGAATGACCATGAACGCCTGTTTCTGATTGGACAAAGTCTGGTTGCTTCTAAACTCCTAGATTAGGGCAATGTGGACTTGTTCCCAAGTGTGACATTCCTTTAAGTGAGAGTCTTAATTCCTTGGGCTGTGCTATTTAGGCAGCATTGGATTTGCTTCCCTTCTGATGGTTGGTGGCCTCTTCCATTAAGCTCTTGTAAGCATACAAGAAGAAGGTGATAGTTCCTGTCTCAGGGCGAATTTCACTTTATAGCTAGGTCTAAAGTTAGTCACAATAGGAGTGTAAAGACTGTTAAAAGCAGGAACCGGAGCAGGCTCAAAGCTTTAGTTCCTCATATTTGCAAGGGGCCTGTTGATCAAATTGTCATCTTAATCCTTCTGTATCCTCTTATTTTTTAGTCCAATTGCAATTAAAGAGGTAACTGAGGCTCTGGGATAACTTGAACATTAGATCCTGACTTTTGATACGTTGATTGGTCAACTAACTCTCAAAGTTACCCAAGTGAGTTTTGATTTGCAACAGGTTATTTAAGCTAGATGATGCAACTATCAGTGAGCTTGGTAAATGCACTGAAATTATTCATATCGTCTGACAAGGTATGGATTAAGATTCTGGGAACAAGAAGGGCTTCGTCTACTTGGAGCTTGCATCCTTGAGCCACATTTTTTTATTTTATCTCATAAAGCAGTAAGCGCTGTAAGGACGTCTTGTAACCAGGAGTCAGCAAAATCACTAAGAGTAGGTACCAAGGACCTGGAAGGTCCTTGGGATCTATGGGGAGCTTCAGGCCCTTCAGGCCCTCAAGACCTTCTGGCCCATCAGCCCAAAAGAGATTGTAGGAGGCTAACTCATAATAATGCTGCCGTAGTGTTCAGATAAGGTCATGATCTGATTGAGACGTTAGCTCCAGGTGGTTTTGATGAGTTGTATATATTGAAAAAGCTGGTCCTCAAGGTAACCTGAAATCCACTATCTAACATATCAAGTTAGTTATGAGCTCATTAATCAGCTGGTGGTTATTGATAATGGCTTCCCAGTTGTCATGAACAAAGGAGAAGACAGACTATAGATTCTGACAATATTAGCGATAGTGTTTGAGTGAGCCCTAGTTGTTGAGCAACTTCATTATAATTTACATCAACTATTTTTAGGATGTGGTGTATAGTTGGATGGATGATGCTTCAGATATAGAGTTCTTTACTAAAGCCAGTTTCCTGGGGTAGTGAAGCTAGGGTACATAATTCTTGCATCATGGAAGGCACTGAAGAGTCTTATAAATTGTTAGAATGTCACACACTGAGTAGATGCTGTTCAATAGTTGTTAAATAATCTAATTGATGTTCTCATATTGTAGTTGATACCAATTGTGATTAATATAAGGTAGTATGAGCTGGAAAATGGCCCTAAATTTCAGAATTTCAGGATGTAGAGGGATTACTTTATACTGAGAGGTATTAATCCATTTAGTTACGCTTCTTGACTGGTCAAAAGGTTGGTCTTTTTTTTAGTACTAGATGGTACCAACCCGAGGGGGGGATTCATCAATTTATATCAGGTTGGTCTTCTTAATTGCTATTTTCTTCATTTTATGATAGACGTATTCACTGGACAGCTTGGTGACCCTGTAGTGAGCACCACTTATGTCAGCTTGACAGTTCTCTTGATTGTAGCTGATGTTTGAAATGGGATATACAGCTGTAAAACAAGAGGAGAGGTCAATGAAGATTATAATATGGGGTTAATACACTAATTTATTGAGGGAAAATGATTAGTTTTATAGGGCGAGTGGGGATATGATGCCTAGAGGACCTCCATGACTGCATATGATCAATATCTTTTAAACCCTTCAGATCAAAAGCCTAGTTGATGCCTTCATTGTTTTTATATACATCATCCTCATAACTGCATTTTTGGGAGTCTCGCCTTTTGAGATTTGAGAAGTGGGATGCAATTCCAGAATGCAATTTCATCAATTCCCATGCGCGTAATGCTCCATGAGTGAATTTTCCATTGGCGCCTTCAGGGACAGGTTTTGGTCATAAGAATTTGAGAGTTTACTTATCAGGGTTCAATTTAATTGTAAAAATCTTAAATCATATATTATCTTAAATTGTGACACTGGTAGTGTCAGGAATTAAATCATTTTGGATTATATATGCCTAATTTTAAGTAAATTGTCAATATATATAATTTTTGCCACTTAAACTATAGACTACAAGTACGTTCTGGCGCTGTAATCATGCCTAATAAGTATATAATATGAAGCAATCAGTTTTAGTAATAACAAATGAGTTTATTTCATTTTAATTTGACTTTAATTTACTAAGCCTATGAAGTTGGGTCATTGAATCAAGGAAATGTGGATTTTCATGGGAGCATTACCGCCACATTTTGTATATTTAATATGAACTATGAATTTACAGATGCGCATGACTGCTGCTTTTGAGTAGTTAATATTAATTGTAAATTTATGAAAGTGTATTGTTGCTACTTTTGTGTAGCTGATATGGATGTCATATCAAAACCCACAACTTTGCCTCCATATGCCCCATGTTACTGATGCTCCCACCCTAATGCTGACTGCCATGGTCCACCAGCTAAAACGGGCTCTGGACAAAAGTTTTCTCAAAGCTTCCTCACCTTCAGATATGGCTTCCTAGGCTGTTAGCTGAGGTGCCATATTAGGATTTTTTATCTGTAATAATCCCTTTGTTTGGCCCATTTGCAAATAAAGATGCGTGGCGGCTCCCCCTTTTGAGTTAGGCACCACTAGTGCTAAAAAAGATATGGATGAGATATCCCTAGTTAATCAATTATTACAATATTTTTGAACCTAAAAACTTAGCCTTAGAGCACAAGTAATCTTGGCACAAAAGAAAGTAGTGTAATAAGCCAATAAATGGCTTCATTTAATTTAGTAAATTACAACACTTCCTCCGCCTTGACTGGATTATAGGCGGAATTTTTATCTTCTTCTAAAAATATGTTGAAGTTTGTAAGATTATAATTAGAAATGCTTCCTTCAAGCTTTGTCAGTTAAAGATTGGCGTGCTTTTCATAGATTAAGTTGTGAAACTCATTGCTCTTTGGTCAATGCTGGCCTTCAGGTTATGTTATTGGCAATGTTTTGTAAATTCCCCAACTATTGAGGAAGGCTTAACAATTATTCCCTTGGAGGGCCAGCGCCTGTGGAGGTTGCTACAATTGTAGTGGCAATGGATGATCCTTAGCAACGAACTTCACAATAGTTAACTCATGAAGTTTGTCTGCCAACTAAAAACTTGATTGGCCTATGTGTCCCCATGTCCCAGGATGCTTGTAATTTTTAAATCCACTAACATTTCACCTCATATGGGGATTTTCTAATCGAGTTTTTATTCGCCCTCCTGCAAGTTTTCAATCTCAAAAACTCCCCTCTTTGATTCATATTGCCAGAGCAGCCCTGGCGGCCCTAGCTAACATAGTGTCCAATTTCATTGAAACCTGCCTGGCTTTTAACCTTACTTATGGTCCAAATGTCATGTCTATGGGTCCACTAAATCCATCCAGGGTTTAAAATGTGCTATTTTGATTGCCAAATTCTGGTGCTTTCCTGTTACGTTTTAATCCAAATTGAACATCAAGTTGGGCCTCCCAATCCAGATGGGCAGATGTCAAATTTTCACCATGTACAAATCTCTATGTTAAAGTTTAGCTAATGGCTTGCCAAGACAGTATCTTCCCAAAATGGCATAATTTGGAGCCTGTGTCTGTAATCTTCTTTATTGTAATTGACCAACCCAAGCACAATATGTTCAAACTTTTTAGATTAAACCCATTTTTTAAATCTTTCAAGCGGATTGCAAATTAAAAGAATACATTATTCATTGATAATCTCTTAGTTACCCGTTTATTCATTTCTTCTGCTTTCACGCCTAAGTGTAACTTATCTCAGCTCTTTTAGTGCCTCTTTGATTGGCACTTCCTTTGATATCGTGGCCTTTATTTGTTTGGTCAGAGAAACGAGCTAGTTCATAGTAGGTCTTATACTAACTCATTTGCGGCAAGGTTCAGACAGATGTGACTTTTTGATAATGGTTATAGCCACTTCCTTTTGCTCATAAAAGTCCTAGCACCACAGCAACTGAGTCAGACGAATCTCTTCCCCTTCAAAAAAGAGTTATCTAACTTAAATGTTGAGGCCACTGTGGCCAAGGCTTATATAAACTAATGTTCCAACTGAACCAATAAACTTTTGCATACGTTACTAGTTATACTAAAAAAGTTTTTTTATTTTTATTGTTGTTTTTTGTCTTTTTTTATCATCAGCATTCCTTATGGTATGAATGAAGTAATTTTGAGTGGACACTATGCATAACCCAACCATCTTGGTCTTTAATGGTGTAAACTTTTTTGAATGGTTTCTCCAAAACACTGAATGGAACCTCTTAGAGCACAGCTAACTTATGAACTCAGCACGCATTATATGTAAAAAAATACACCGCCAGGTCACATTTCTCAAAAATTTAACAAGTCTACTCAGTTAGTGTTTAGTATGTTTTATTTCAGTTTCTGATTAACTGTAGCTTGATATGCCTTAGAAGAAACTTATTAAGGTTTTTGATAACTACTTGAAATAGACCATAGGACTAAAAGCCTCCATTGATAGAATCTCCAAATACAATAATGATAGTGAAGTCAGCTTTTTACCATACAAAATCCAAAAGAGTAAACATCTGGTGCTACTATGATGACCAATAATATAGGCAAACACTATATCACCATTAAAACTAGCCCACTGCGAGGGCGTGGCGCCCAATAATTTTTTAAGATGCCAACAGGGTATTGTTGACGTGGTCTACCATACCATTGGTCTCTGGGTGGTTTGCCTTAGAAAACAAATCTTTAATCACAATTGGATCATTCAGGCTTTGCACCTTCGTTTTAGGCAATTCAAAATATAATTAGAATTCCCTATGGACTTCCATTCTTGTAGATGACATGGTCCATAATGAACTTAGCCATTTTTAAAGTCACAACATCCCATATAGATTTTGCTTCCACCCATTTGGTCAGGTAATTGATGGCAACAATGATGTATCTATCGCCCAAGCTAATCACAGGTAACTTTATTACTATGTAGCTCAAAGCAGTATGCCATTCCCAGTCTAGCTTAACTAATTGCATTGCGCTTAATTCCTTTACAGCTTAATAATTTGGCACGTGAAATATGTTATAACATACTGTATACTAAGATGCATCAAATCCCAACAGTAGTTTGATCATACCAATTCCAGAACTTTCCCATTTCTTCATGACCACAGCCTTGTGGGCCTAGTTAACAAATAAATTTGCTATTATGGCTTCAGGAAATCCTACACCAATTATCAGCCCCCTTCTTGTACAGAACCCTTTAAAGCTCTCTGTATACCTTAATGCATTCTTAAGGACCTCCTGTATCTTGGAGGTCTTGTTCTTGATTTTCATGTCACCATCCTCTCATGGAGTTTGTCAGAAAATTACTAAAGACGCGAATTGGAAGCTGTAACGCACTGGCTCTTTCCAATGAGACATGAATGAATTGGGAAGAAGGATCCAAGTCAATGACCAAAGGGCGGACAGGGTTCCTGAGACAATTATTCTATTGTTTGCTACAGGCGCCATGGATAATCACCACTTAGACGACAGTTATGATTATGCTTACCCCAAGCAACATGCCCTGACTCCAAGCCAAGTTGTATAGGGAGGAAATAGCCTTTCCAAACTCACTCTCAAAATCAACCGCCTGTTAATATAGTTCAAACATGGCCACTGTTAAACTAGATATACCAATATAAACCTCAGAAGACAATAAAAATAGATATGGCTTAATAACGGCTTTATTGGATATATAATAGGCAAGTTGATAGAAAATGGAACTAAAAAAACCAGTTTACAAGTCCCTTCCCTTATAGCTCTCTGTTGCAAGCATAGATCAGGCTTGTCCATAATGCCTGACGCCGTTTTTTGAAATATGCCATAAGCAAACTCCCATTGTTCTAGGATGGATTGAATTCCATGGTGGCTGAGCCACCACACCTAGGACCCCTCCAATTCTGAATAAAATCTAACTTTAACTTAGAAGTCTCCTTTTTCAAACCATCTGGTTCAACCCCAGGCCTGATGCAAGTGCTGTCCGCTGTCCTGCCTCAATAACAATCCCACTCTGGGGTCTAGACAAGACCAATGCTCCTTCACCCCCTCCTTATTCCAAACCAGCTTGTCCTATCTTATCAAAGATCAGAACAGTGTGATGTTGATGTAAAACCTTAACCATCACGGAAGCCATGATAATACATATACATTATGATGTGATGCTTAAGCTTACTAGATGATTATATAATTGTATGTTTGTAATTTCAAGTCACAACGAGACAGGCGACCCTAGGGCTCTCTCAGAATATGAAGCCAATGCAGTGTACTGATCATTCACCACCTTGAACTTCATTCTGTAATTAAACATAAATAAATTCTTGTAGGCATAATTACTGCTAATATTCACACTCCATCGCGGTATAGTTATGTTTATGCGTATCCAACATAAGGCTGCAATAAGAATAGGGTGCTCATCCCCATCATCCAGACTTGAGACAATACCCTCCAACTGCGGTCAGTGTGGCATCAGTTTAGATCACAAACAGCTTAATAATCTGGATAGTTTTGAGAGGGTGCTATACTCAGCTTCGCCTTTAATCTTTAAAGACCTTCTGGCATTCCTAATCCTAGTGAAATTGAACGTCTTCTTGTAGAAAGTTAAATAAGCTCAGCTAACCTAAAACCCTTCAATAACACGCTTTTTATAAAACAATCATTCCTAGAAACTTTTGAACGTCTGCATGCTTTTTGGAGCTTACATATTGTTTATCTCTTCAACCTTTTTTAGGATGAGGCCACAATTCCTTGGGGTCAATAACAAAACTGATATATTACAATTGCTCATTGAAGTATTGTCATTTATGAGGTTTAATTTTCAGGATTGCACCCAAGAGGCGCTTGAACACTTGCTTAAGGTGCTAAGTGTTCAGAGAATGTGCGCTATAAGAGAAGGTGTCATTGAGATATGTTAGTACTGAGAAAAAAATTGTGACCTCTTAGAATGGTAAATATCACGATTAAAAGGTTGCCAGTGTGTTGCAGAGCCTCTGCAACATGTACATTAGTTGGAATAAAACTTGAGCACTGACAATTGCACACTTTTTTCTTCCTCTTTTGAAAGTTGCCCTACCAGTATCCAGATATGAGATCCATGATTGTAAAGTACTATGCGTTACCTAAAAGATTAAGGTTTACCAGTTCTTGTTAATGGATATGAGCCATTCTTTGTATTGGCGTTGAGGCGGTAGTAATCAATCATGACTTAATTGCTACCATCCTTCTTTTTTACAATTCGAATTAGGCTGTCCAAGGGACTCTTTGAATGCACAATAAATCCATTATTAAGCAGTTTATTGAGCTCATCCATGACTACTTTGTCACTTGCTTTAGAGAATCAAATTGGCCTCATCCTTATGGCGTGTGATCACAAGTATTCTCAATTGTTGAATCCACCACACAGCCTAAGTCAAAGTTATCTTTAGCAATGATGTTTAAGTAACCCATAAACAATTCTACCGCTTCATTGCTATATTTTTTATTTAGCCCTGTAAGAAACTCCCATGTGATCACAGCATGTCCCTCATGCCCTTGCATGGCAGTCCAAACTCCAATCAATCACCAATTTCTATGGCCAATTTTTTCCCTTCAAAACTAGGTGCACAAAGGTGACACTGATATTTCTTTAAAATAATGTCCTGGTTTATCAGGTTCTCTAATAAAAGATCATTTTCTCCATGTTCTTGTAAGGGTTTACCAGGCGCTACTCTTGGTTCCATTCAGGAACACTTCCAGGGAAGAAAAACCTTCCCAGTCTTTACTTCCAGAAGGTCAAATATAGTGCCAGTTCTCATAACCAGTTGATGGAGCAGACAATCATTGCTTCTTTGTTGAGCCTAAGTGGTATTCCCTATTTTTGTTAATGGAATTTGGTAAAATTTTTCTATATTTGCCTCTTTGCATATACTCAACTGACACAATTTCATTGGTGTAATTTATAAATGAAACATTATGACCAAAACTTGTGGAATTGTCCTGCTAGCAACTGTAACAAATCATGATATTCTGCCTAATATTTTCAATGTATCTTTTTTTGAGATTGCTAGATATACCATATGCCCATATAAAGCTATTTTTTATTGAGAATTTCATAATTGGCGTTTGGTGACACTATTTATGGGTGCTTATACTGCTAAAGCAAAATGCATAGTGGTAGTGCACTAAGGTAAGTCCAGGGGAACGTCCCATGTGTGTCAATCAGGCCCTCTTCCCATTTTTGAGTAAAAGGCTCTGAAGAGGGCGGCTGTACCCCTCGTCACCTAGGGCGACCTTGCCCACGTGGTACACAAGCACTGGGTAACAGCCCTTTCTCTTCAAATCCCTCCCCAGGGCCCACACTCAACTCACCCAAACTTGTACGCCTGATCAGGGAAATTTGCGCCAAGGTTGCTGAAATGAAGTTGATCATTCCAAAAATGAGTTGAAATGAGCCCAAAGATCAGAATCCACATAGTTGAAAATGAACAAAGATTGATTCATTAGAAAGAATCGCCAACAGTTTTGATTCAGCCAACACCACAATTGTCAAAATTAACCCCATCCCAAAATCATTGGGGATCATCCCCAATGTGCAGGTAGCAGCATTAGACACCATCAATAATAGTTTGAAACTCCCTTCCGGCAAATCAGGCGTTGCAGCTGAAACAACGCTTTTGACTGAATGAATGGCCCAGCTACTGGGAACAGGTGGGTTGGGCATATTGAACCTTTTCCCAACCAATTGGGACTGCCCCTACGTGGGGTGGCCTTGAGGGATTCCCATTGCTTTTTGGGCTAAATTCTGTCATGCCAACTGCCAGAAATGCAGTTGAGTCTCAGTTCAGGCATTTGAGGTTGAACTGACAGCAACTCAGCCTGCTGCCAAATCCTTTGACGTCAGTTCCCAGTGAGTTATCTTCCCCCATTCCCAAATATTTCACCAGTTAGGTCAAACTTGAGGGACCCAATCCTGGCTTGTTTCCTCATCAATTGACCACTATTTAATCAGTTGCATTGCACTGAGAAAATTGTTGGTCAATTTTTTTTCCTTATTTTTCCATTAAAAAGACTTTCCCAATTTAGTTTTTTATGTTGAAAAATAAACCGCCTTTTCTGCCAACACTCACATACCTCTCGGGGTTAATGACCAAATTCATCTGAAATATTATTATATTCCTTTACGTGATTCTGGCTCACCAGCAGTCATTGTCAAAATTCCTTTCTAGTTTCATATCTGTCATACCAGCAGCAGTGCCTTTGGCATTCTGGTTTGCCATTTGGGTGCTCCAGCACCAAGGCTGGTAGGCCGTTCTAATTCTAACTTCTTGTTTTCCTGACAACTATACACATCCTTGCTCTTAAAGCTACTGAGCCTTGCCATCCTGTAACAAATGGAAATCATCTGAAAGGATGAATTTCCAAAAGTTACATTCTGATTGGTTCATTTGGTTAATTCAAACTGAACCAATTGGAATTGTTGGGTATGGTGGAGTGGGTGGTCAGACTCGGAGGGCTGGGCTGAGCTGCTCCGACCATTCCTTAAGCTCAGCAGGCTTAAGGAATGAATTGGAGAGGCTCCTCAGAAGCAACTTTATAAAAGTCGAACCTGACCTTCTCAAATTCCAAGTTGGAATTCTAAGTCTTGGCCTTGGTTCCCTCCGGTTCAGTCTTTTATTATTTTTAAAATAAAAATAAAGTTCTTTTGAGGTGTCGCGCCTTGCTTAACTGATATTTTCAGGTTTGGGTTTGTAATAAAGGACCTCATATTAGTGACAGTCCAGCCTCATCACTCTGTTTGCCGCCGCGTGGGCATTTCCAAGATTTGATGAGAAAAGGTTTGCCTCGCCTGTGCCTAAGTCTGTCTGGTTAGGTTGCCCGCCTGGAATGCCGCCGCGTGGGCATTTCCAGGATGAAATGGACGGGGTCTGGGATTCCCACCTGTGACACATCCCATACTCCATTTGGTGATTTAATACCTGAAGTTATTTTTATCCTCTCGACTAATTTAGTTTAAACAAACTCACTGGCGCTATGCTATCAATAATTGCCATAACTTTTATTACATTAACAATTATGTCAGTGTAAGTACACTTGTATTTAATAAATTATTTGAATTTACTAGATTATTGTGTGAAGAATTAAGTAAAATAAAGGTATCTTTATACCTGTTGCTAATACTAGAACTTTCATAGATTAGCAATTTATGGGCACTGCAATGTTCACGCTCTTCAAATAGGGTGTTGCTACTATGACTAGGCCCCCTCATCTGGCAGATATTTAATAAACGTCTGTTTGTAGGGATTAGAGAAAATGTCAGCCACTTTCAGATAATCAATATTATTATGAGATGAGCATTTGTGTGAGCATTAATAGATAACATGACGCAAATAATAATTATTATTTTCTGTAAGTTCTTTCTCTAATGTTGACGCTCCACCTCTTGGATTTTTTGATCAGAAGGGACAGGATTTTCTTCTAGTACTAAAAAAAAGGGACAGGATTTTCTGATACAATAGAATTTTCACCCTCTATTGTGCGCTACCTTTTCTCTCTTGCTGGGATTTAACAGGGGTCTTTAAGTTACTGCCACGTTTTGCACATCTTGAGAAAATTGTCCCTTTTAGTTACAAAGGTAACAAGTGATATATAATTTTTAGATTATGCGGTTTGCTAATCCTGGCTGCTATGTCCCCTTTTTGACTCCATCATTGCTGGTAGAAGGCTTAGACCATTTAACGATTTTCCTGTAGAACTTACAAATCCTAGCTTCATACCCATGTTTTATGAACCATAGTTTGGATAACACCTTTTATAGTAATCAACCAACTCTGAGGTCAAGAAATTCTGTACAAATGCTGGTTAAATTATATCTATCAGGTTTTAGAAGGGCTATACTGCATTCTGCAGTGAAATATGAGCATTAAAGTCAAATTTGGGCCCTCACGCCAGGAACACTTGGCTTTAATGGAAAGATGATACTTGAAACCATAAATTACTAAAAACCTCATAGAACTGATATTAATGAAGTTGTTTTATATGTGACCACTATCTCAGGACCACCTAATTCTCGCAATATTGCCTCCTTAGCCTTGGCATAGGTTGGGTTAACACCTAAATGGGGCATTAAGAGCGCAATAGTCCATTTGTCTAGGAAATTAATTGTGGTGGCCACTTTTTTCTGGTAACTGGCCACATGCATAGCCATTTATAGTCCTTTAATAAAAGCAGTAACACTTTCATTTTTATCAGGTAATAAAAAAGTCAAAGGAATAACTCTGTCATTGTCTATAATGGTGCTATGATTGTAGCGCTCATTATCATAAACAAAACTGTGCTTCTTGGAGCGCAAGAGCATTTTACCCTGAAAAAATATACCAGTAGCTGGTTTAACATGTAGTAGCACCACGTCCTGAGAAGTTCCATTGTTGCATAGCTAAGAACGCCTGAGCGCCGCGCCTTGATGTGTTTCATTAGGTGTAAGTAAGTAAATATATGCATTGATATCTTTTGGTGTTGATTTCAATAAACATTGTTACCTGTTTTCTGAAGTGTCATCTCAAATAGATTGCATTTTGTCCATCATTCATCATATCCTAATTTTCATGGACTTGTTGATTGTCCAAATCGCTAAGCTGTTGATTAACTTTTTCCTTCTAAACCTTATGGTTCTGGTATTCCATTATAATATGGTGATTTCTTTCTTATTGCTTAAAAATCAAGGGTTGAAGGTATTTTAATATGATTTGAGGTTAAAAATTTAACCTTTCTGGTATTAGATAAAAATATTTTCTCTATAATGTTTTAGGCTTGTTTCTAAACTAATTTTTCTCATCTGAACAGTATATTATTTTTTTAGTACTAGATTGAACAGTATATTATTGGTTATCAATAATTACATATATAATCCTATCCATGAGCGCCAGAGTTATATATCTTGTCGACTAAAGGAGGCTAGATTTGTTCATAGGGTTGAGATGAGATTATTTTGCTTAGTGTATGAAGACAATAAGCTTAAAAAAGGGACTTTCAGTAAACTGATTTTTGTATCTTCAATTAAAAAATATTATTCTTAACTCTATGGTGCTACAGCAACTTCTCTATGTTTTTTTTGACAAAAATAGACCAACTAAGACAAACCATCTAAAATAGATTCTATAACTTGTTATTATTTATTAAGTAAATCAAAGTTCTACAGATCAATTAACCTAATAATATGTGCTTAATTATATAGTACCTTTTAGGGCTACCTCAGATGAATTATTCACCTTCACTATTTTAACCTCCTTGTACCTCCAATTAATAAGTAGCCCATTAAATGACTTCCAGAGTACACTCTCTGCACTGGAGTCATCTTGCTATACCTCAGCTCCGCTATTCCTTTTTTAAGCTTAAATCCATCCTGGCATTGTCAGGAATTAATTCATCAATAATTACCATATACCTAATATTAGGCATATCAGCAATTTTAATAATCTTTCCCACTTGACTTAGAATTACAAGAACGTTCTAGCACTGTAATCATGTCAAATACTTAGATATTAGTATCAATAAATAAAGCTAATAATGGAAATTATATATATCTAATTTTTATCAACACTCATTTACTAGGTCCTAATGTTGAGTAATTAAAATGAGGCAATGTGGATTTTTGAGAGTTCATAGATGCCGCTTTTGTGTTTTTATATAACTTAAAATTTCATGAGAGTGCATTTCCACCACCTTTTTTAGTTAATTGAATCTTGATTTTACTAGAGCTCATTGCTGCCACTTTCATGTAGTTATCAATAATGCCAAAGCTTAATTAGTTCTTTATATCCAGTATTTTATATCTAAAAAACTTAGCCTCAATGCTTAAGTAATTTGATGCAAAATTATGTAATATAATAAATCAAAACTTCATCTATTCTAATAAATTTTACAACATCTATGAGTAAAATAAATATAATGTAAACAGCTTTATAAAAAATTTAACTAAGGGTAAGTGTCATAAAAAGCTAGTAATGGGCTGCAAACTGATCTACATGGGACAAAAATAAAACATGATGTTCTGACTTATTATATATATGAGATAAAGAAATTAATTATGCGCTAAGATAATTTGCATGCAGAACTTGACTCAGAGTAAAATTGTCACTTATGTTGTTATTTTTGACAGCTAATCATGAACATAAAGAAGGTTAAAAAATCTACTATAAAAATTTAAGGAAGCTGGATTTACGAAAAAACATTTCATAGTAGAAGGTATAAGTATATAGAGAGGATTCCCATTATGGACTCTTGGTAGTTAAAACCTTTGATCCACAAAATTATCTGGCACCATTTGCCTATTTTTAATACTTAAGTTATAAAGTAATTTAACTACTGAGAGAAACTAATATAACTTTCACTTAATTATGACATCTTCAACTTACCTCTTTGGTGTGATAAGAGGTTTGCTTACTCAAGTGTACATATTAGTGGCAATGTAAAAATCATGAGTACTATAAAATAACTTTGATAGGGGAAGATTCTCTCAATAGATATTTTATTTATGTGTTTCTAGATGACCACAGTCACAACTTAGTTATACTATATCTACTTGAAATAATCTAGAAATTTGATGATGCAGAAAATGCTGTTTCATATGAATTGTTAGACCTGAAAAGAGCTATCAAAAATAAGATTCTATAAATGTAAGAAATGGAAAACCTAAAATATTGAGGAAATTTCTGTTCATTCAATCATAAGGACAATAGTATTAAGGACAAAGAAATAGATAGCTTTGATGCTAAGTGAATTTTTATGGTTCCATCAATATTATTGAGGCTTACTTATTGTCATGAAGCTAGACTTTACATTCTAATGTGATATCTAGAATTGTATATATATATGTGATACTTTGCTATATGAAGCTTTCTAATGTAGGGGATATGGCGCATCAAGTTTTTCACTTGCGTGCCTGCTCTTACCATTTTTGCTGAGCATCAACTTGCTCAATATGTTGAGGCGATGGACACCGCCAGCCTCATTAATGAAGAAAACCACCAAACACTTTCTTATGACACATGTCACTGATGCCCCAACCCTATGCTGTCTGCCATGGTCCGCCAGTTAAAGCGGATGCCAAATAAAAGTTTCCCCAAATCTTTCTCACCTTTTTGATATGACTTCCTAGGCTGATAACCTAGGTCTATATAAGGTTTTTTTATTTCTAATAATCTCTTTATTTGGCTCATTCACAAAATAAAGATGCATGGCGGCTCCCCCTTTTGGGTTAGGAACCACTAGTGCTAAAAAATTAACGTAGGGGATATGTAAAGAAAATGTGCTTTCTTTCCCAATAAAGTTTTATATAAAACAAGATGCATTTAAGATATTATGGGCCATAGCATGATATTGTAACATTTTTCTGGCATTGTGACATAAAAGCATATGTTAAGAACTATCATAACTGGACAATAGACCTAGATCATTACGATATTGATTGGTTGCCAAATTGGCGACTATAATAATTATAATAATAGTAGAAATATGGCAGTAAATCACAGCCATTACTAAATTTGATATTCTACAGGACGAATATACAAATCACGTCAGAGAAAGCATAATCAAATAAGATTCTGAAGAGGATTGGCTAATTCAAGAATATTGGGCCCTGATGCATGACCAAGAACTAACAGACTCCTTGGAAATATAGTTGGAGATAGAAAGGTGGCTGAGGCGAGTGGTATAAGAACTGTTGAAAACAAGGCCAAAGAGGACAGAGAGAGGAACCAAGAAGAGAATTATAGCGTAAGATTACTAGGACTAAATGGTGGTGAGACTCTGCTGAGATAGAAAAAGTAAAGTGAACACTGGAGATTGGGTGGTAGTGAGACTCTACCAATAAGCAAGAAAAATATTGTTTAAACTTATATTTTTTTACATTTATAGATAAGTACTAAGGGACAGCAATCATCATATTGCCTTCACGTTGCATCAAAAATTTAGATCCTATGCAATCTTCTTTCTGGAAAATACACATAAATATATACAGTTATTTGCCAGAAACGCGATATACAAAATGCTAAAATGCACTAAATGCTCAACATCAGTTATGTGGCCTAAATGAACAACAATGCTCCTTTAGAAAAACAATCAGCGCTAGAGGATTCTTCTATTGAAAATTTTTAGTTTTAACTAATTATAAAACCGATTTTGCTGTAAAACTATCACAAATATGCTAAATTGGGAAAGTAAGAACACATGGTTATCGTTAAGCCATAAGATCCTAAATCCTGAAGGAGTCTCTATATGGAAAAAGTTTGAGGTGATATTTTTCCATATTAAAAGATGTTACTTTAGCTTTACAAATCGAGATGTTGGTGTTCATTAATTTCAAATATGGGGAACTTATTATAAATTGTACTTAATCAAGCTGAATTTTCAAGGTATTAAACAATAACACTACCAAATGCCTTTTCTGCTCAAAATTAAATATTTAAAAAAAGTAAATGAGGTAGGTTGACCTTAGACAAATATACCATGTCAAGTTTTTAGCCTGTTCTGGTTTTGAACCTGTTTCAAATAAAACCCAACTTAGAGCGGAGCAGGAACCACCCCGCTATGTTATCCACTCCTCTGCAATTATATATTATTATTTTCATAGATAGTTTGTGTTTAAGCTAATTTTAAGAAAAAGGTCCACTATCTTTTTTTTAAATTTACTACTATTATCTGGAAACTGAAAACTACTTCCATTTTTGCTCATTGTCAATGCTATAAGCTTCTTAGTCAAATTTATGGCTAGTGAAGAATCCTATAGCGCTCTTTATACAGTTTAGTGATCACAAAATTCTTATGCTATTGTTTCACCTAATGATAAGTATTGATTTTTAGATAGATTAGTTTTCGTTGTTTCTATAATTGCAATAGGAAACTGAGCACAGTAGGGAGCAGGAGGAAAAGCGCAAGGAAAAAGTGCCAGAACAAGGCAATCTGGTCAATCAGGAGGAAGTAACATCTCAGTTTATCTTAGTTTTTTTCATATAAAATTCTTCAGTAAAAAGCAGTCCAAAATAAAATAATCCATAAGGGACAAGAGTCCATATGAGCTTAGGGAGTTGGAGTAAAATATCAAAATGGAAAGTGGCGAAATTTAGTGCAGCAGACTTGGTGGAATAGGCCATGGCGTGGGGCGGTTTGAGCCAAAGGGGAGGGCCAGATTAGAGCTAAAAGCAGAGTTCAGCCATCATGGAAGGTTTTAACAAGTATAATTTTAATTAAATTTACTCAGGGAAGGCTGACCATGAGACGGACACTTCTGATATGTGAATGAACAAGCGTTAAATAAAAGCCAAAGGCACCCAGAGAAACTAATACTGTCTCCTGTTGCCAGCAGGAATGCCAAATAATGGAAGAGGGGTATCATGAGTAGAGGCTTGCACCACTATTGAGCACGTATGAGGAAGGGTCTGAAGTGATGAACCAAACCAGAAAGCAGGTTGAGACCAACTGGCATTGACGGGATGGTAGGTAACCATACAAGCACGTTTAAAAGTGGTTTAAAAGGTGCGACTAGCCTCGGCATACAGCTTCCTGAAGGGTGGGAGTAGAGCCTGAAATGGTATTCAAGACAACCGTGTAGATAGTCCACATTGCAATTGCTACTACTAAGGCTCAGAGGGAAGGATGTATTGGAGAATTCAAGGACAAGGAGAAGATGTCCTTAGATAGGCTGAAGGGCTGTGTTTGATCCTGGCAAAAGGGACGTTGAACCTCACGCCAGATCGCTTTTGACAGAGGGCACTCTTCCATGCTGTGGACCAAAGTCCCATATTGATTACACGCAATACATGAGGATTGTGATGCATTGGAATGCTCAGCAGTATGGTATATCCATTTCAAGCAGCGCCACACATGGGAATGAACATGCAGTTGCAAAAGAGGGTGATGGGCGTACTTCCAGATGGCTTTCTGGGTTTCTAGGGAGTAGGGGATGTCCAACATGTCCAGATAATCCACCCTGGCCATGATAGGGGACTTCCTTGGTATCACACTGTTTAAAACGGCTTGGCCTTGTACTTCCTGTGTGAAGCGGGGAGTAGGGCAACCCCTCTGAGCGGTGTTCCCACTGATGCAAATTCTCCACTCAGCGCTCCACATGGAGAGAAGAATTCGTTTGAAGTGGGGCAACGTCCCATGCAGGCCTGCTGCAGAGGGATGTGAGGCAAGATGTTTTATCGAGAATGGGGGTGTGAAGGATTGCTGAGGCCCAGGGCGTGGGAGAAATTGGAGCAGGCTGCTCGTGACCAGTGTTGGTTGGGGAGGGTGGAGTGGGTGACTGCAGTAATCCAGGTGCCAAATATTTTGGCAGCATGGGCCTCGAAGTTGAGCAGGCCCATACCACCACTATGGCGAGGGCCAAACAAGACATCCTGGCGCTCTGGCAGTGGGCGGCATAACCACAGTCACCCTTTCAGGAGGGCATTTAATGAGGTGAAGAAAGATGGGGAAAAGGCGATAGCATGGGCCACAAACAAAACTTTAGATATGAGCTTAGAGTTGGCCAGCACAACTCTGTCTGTGAGGGAAGTTTGGTGGTCCTGAGGGAGGCGATGCGTTTTGTGACGTTGTTTAGTATATGGTGCTCCATCATTGATGAGGCGTACCCTCCCGCCTCCAGCCACACACCCAAATGGCGTACTGGACCAACGATGGGTCTTGGCATGAAGGGGAGCACAAGCGAGGTAGTAGGGAGTGGGTGGGGCAAGTGAACCTGTGAGCTAGCTGTTGAAGTAGGTAGGAAACGCCCAAAAAGAATGATTTCGGTCTTGGAAGCATTGAGTGCAGCGTTACTTACCCTGGAGTAAACCTAGATAGTATCCTTAAGCATCCATGCATCTTGGTTGTTAGACACCCCAACCACACAATCATCAGAAAACGCCAACATCTTGACTGGTGCTTAGCCTTGCACATGGACACCAGAAAGGCGGGCATTCACGTTGCGCAAAAGTGGGTCAAGGCTAAAGTTATATACAAGTGGGGTCAAAGGGTCCCCTTGAAGGAGGCCCCTTTGAGGGCGAACAACGTCAGTGAGGAAGCCAGGGGCACGAACAGCCATTGTGGAAGATTCTGTAAGCAACATCACCCAATTAATGAACTGATGGGGAGAGGTGGAAATTGTGGAGGCAGGCTTTGAGGTAATCCCAATTTGACTTTATCATAAGCCTTCTGATGGTCTAAAAAAACAAGTGACCATGTAGTCATTGATTGGTAGACGTTGGCTACAGTGTGTATATTGTCCCATATAGACCGCTTGGTAATGAAACAAAATTGTTCAGAGGAAATGAGCTTAGGGGCCACTTCCCCTAGGCGGTTGGCCATAATTTTAGTAAATAACTTAGTATCAGTGTTAATAAGTGAGATGGGGCGCCAGTTGGCCAAATCCAGCTTATCCCCTTTCTTATACAACGTTATAGTGTATGCATCCTGGCCCCTAGGAAGGAGGCGCGTTTCCAATAAACACTAGTTCATTGAGGCAAGCAGCAAAGAGGTGAAATTATTGAAACTTCTTTTATAGAACTCATAAGGAATCCCATCTGGACTGGGCAAGTCCTGTGCAGTGCACTGTGAATGGAATACCAGAGTTCGTCCTGGGAAATTTTAATTCATCAACTCCAGATAATGGGAAATGGTGCAGATATGTGCGCTTATGAGAAATTTGTCAACTTTGACCAGTTTGACTGGATTGGAGAATTATAATTCATAGTAATAATTTAAAGCTTTGATTGCCACTTCAGCTGGAGCATCTACAATGGAGTGGTACAGTCGCCCCACCTGTGTGCAGGCCAAGCTCTGATGCGGAGCAAAGAATTTTAGAAAAAATAAGCGGAGCATATTTCACCTGCTGTTATGTTTTTGCCTTATACTGCACACAAATGCGGTGTTTGTGTTGCCTTACCAGTGCATTGAGGCGAGCGGACACTTTGGCCCACTTGCAACCACAAGCCAGGCTGTAGCCTGCAGTAGGGACATTAGACACCAGGTGGCCCACCTCTGCAAGTGTGCGCATAATGACTTCTGAGGCAGCCTAAGAGTGGTTCAATGATAGATGGCATGCCTGGTGGATGGTGTTTGCTTTGAAGGTTGACCAGGTAGAAAGTGAGTCCGCACAGAACGGTGTGGTGAACTCTGGTGTTGAAGTTTTGATTTCAACTCATGAGGAAAACCTAGGCGATGTGATATCAGCTGGACAAAGCTTGCAAAAACTTCAGCGTCTGTGCAGCTGGTTTCACCAAAGAGAATGAAATCAATACCAACCTGTGGTCGGAGAAATTATCTTTTTGTTGTTGTAAAGTGTGCAACCTGAGACCAAAAGTCCAACAGAGAAAGAACAAGGTAAATGCGGGACATAGACCTCAGCTGACCGTTGTGCATATGGGGACGAAACATGTTGGGGAGCAGCAGTGCATGTTTAGGTAGGGTATCAAACAGCCTCAAAGTGGCTTTTATATGTGAAGTTCTACGTGCCCCTGCAGGGGATGGCAAGCGCAGAAAGCCAGCAGTCAGTGGCCAGGTTGGACCAGCATTTCATGTCACCCACCACAAATGGGTTAGGAGGAAGTGGGAGGGAAGAAATGGCTGAGAGGAATTCTCAGTGAGCCCGCGCACAGGTTGGGGAATAAAGATTAATGGTAGCATGCACTTCATCATCCCACAAAAAGGACACCACAAGCACACGGCCATCGAGTTAGGAATGTTTAGAAATGAATTTAAAGTTATGAGTCGCACATATAAGCACCCCAAAGTGTGGCAACCAAAAGTAAATGGAAGGGAGGAGCTGGTTGCCCATGTGTCCTCAGCACCGTGTGGACAGTGGGTTTCCTGAATGGCCAGATATCCACAGATAATTTATTTTTAGAAAACTCAGTTTCCTAGCCTGGGACAGCGAGGCCTTGAGTCCAGCGATGTTCAACATCCCTATTGTAAAGGCTCCCCCCATTGCACCTTAGGTATGACAGGAAGGGCCCCTAGGCCTTCCATTGCTGCTTTCTCTCAGCAGCAGTAGTTGTAGACCGCGTTTTATACACTTTTTGATCTGTATACGTGTTCTTAAGGGACTTCATCACGTTGGAGGTAGGTTTGGATTTGAAGTTCTTTTTTGATGATTTGGTTTAATTTTTTGCATTGCTGTGCTCCTGAAGAGCATCATCGCAGGTCAACGAAAATTTGGGAGGAAAATGGGTGGTAGAATTGGGTTTGATTTAGGCTTGGTAACATTGATCAGGTAGATATAACTCACCCATCTGGTCTGTCAGACATTCACTTTATTGACCTAGGAGAAAGAATGTTGGAGGTATGAGTGCTTTTGAATCTGCTACCATGATTGGCCCATCACCTGCCCAAACTTTGAATAATATTGTAGTTATTAATGATATGAGTACCAAAGGCGAAAAGACCCTAGTGGATCTTTGGTGGAATCCCAACTATTGGAGAAATAGTGATTATAATCAAAATTGGCCTAAAAAGGTAAGAACTAATAATAGGATTACTCTGACTTCTCAGCTGAATCTGAGGTGTTCAGTATTGCACGGATCTGAACCTCAGCAAGTTGAAAAGATTTTACCCATCAAAAATGGGTGCGAATGAACAAATCATTACCACTTGGATCTGAACCCTCCCAAGGTACAACAATTCTACTTGACAATGATAGGGTAAGGATTAACCAATCATTACCACATGAGTCAGCCCACCGCCAAGGTGAAAAGATTTTACTCAATGGTGATTGGATAAAATACATCAAATTGTTACCACACGGGTTGTTTTTGCCTCAAAAAAATTTTATCCTTGATCTGTTGGCTGAAAACCTATATTCCCTAATTTGGAAGACTGAGCTTTGCATTCTTTTGCCTTGAATACCCCTGGTCTCAAAATTCAAACTAGTTTAAATAGGAAAAGCTAGTATTGAGAAAGGGACCTTTTCTGGTTTTGCCCTGCCTGTATAATAAAAAACATAAAAAACCTTAATAAGTGTTATTTTATACTTTTATTAAAAAGTAAATATTTCACTTTAATATATTAATTGTGCATCCATTGGTGGATCCCACAAGGTCATCAGGTTGGTCAGCCCAATCTGATTGGTGGATGGACTTGAAGCTGCTTTTGTAGCCAATGATTCAATGTCATCCTGGGTCTGGGCTGGCAAGATCATAGACGTGGCCATGGTTAATGCCTTGGCCACTGCCCTGTGGGCCTGCTTGACCTTCTTATGCTCCTAAGGGGACACAGATTTGAACTGAATGAAACACCCCCTACAAACCCCATGATAAGGCAGCATCAGTGTCTATGGACAGTTCATAGTGGGCATCTGCACTGCTCATTGCTTCAGGTATAGTTTCGTTTTGTGTGATTCCCTCTTTGGCTAGGCATGTGTGGGCCTTGTGGCCAAAAGTGAGGCAAAAGGTGCAGATAGGGGCGCGCTATTCACGGCGATATGGAATGGACAGGATTTCTGCCTATCAACGCACACATGCGGTGTGGGGGATTTAGGCCAATTATTCCACAACAACTGTGGATGGGGTGAGTACAGTGATTGCTTTGCCCGTGCACAGATCTGGCATGAGCGTAAATCGTTGCATCTTGAAGGATTAAATTTCCCATATGACTTAATCCCAGCCATTAGGTGGTGCTCCAGCACCATGCGCTTAATAGTAGTGGGGAGGAAATCATATGTAGTGAAAATTTGATTGGATTTGGTCCATTGAGTAAACTTCATCTCAACCACCCATTGACTTTATGGGAAGTCTACCACCACACACACCTGTGCGGCTTCATCCACTTTTAGTTTTTCTCAAAACCAAGATTCAGCCACCCTTGGGGCAAAGAGTGCGGTGTGACATATACTGCATTTGGGAAATGGTTGTGCACATCTCCACAGAACTCTTCCTATAGCGCTGTTTGTTGCATTTCCAGGAATACTCAAACCCCATGCTCCACTGACGAAAGGGGCTGGGAGTGTGGAGTAATGATGAACTGGTTGCATTTCGCTTGCCAGGCCAAAATTTTGAGAAAATACTAACTGCCATTTTTTATTATTTTATTGAGGCCAGCAGTGTTGCCAGGGCGTTTACAAAATTTGTATGGTGCGGGGCCCGCACCTGTGTCCTTAAATTTGCACGCCCATCTGCTACCTGACATTGGGTGCACACTAATCTCCTCGAAGAGATTGACAGACTTACCTAGTCTTAAATCAAATATGTTGCAAAAGTGTTTGCAATGAGAGAGAAAAGTGGTTTTAACAAGTATACTATTATTAAAAAATTGATTTAAAAGTATGGAAAAACTTCAGCAAATAATCCCAGAACTTTATTTTAATTTATCTGTTTATCTGAGAAAAGCAAAAGCAGTTTCAGCTTGGGCATGAATACATAGGGAATATGTGTTATAGTCTCAAAATGGTTAACAAAAACCTGACTGAGATGAGAAATTAGCGCCTTTTAGTGAAATAAAGATTTTGCAAATTTGGCCAAATTCCATAACCTCATACCTGCTTAAATTTAATATTTTTGATTCACTTTTCTCTGTATTTTCTGCCTCTATAGCACTATTTCTCTCAGCCCTGGCTAGCAATGCCAGAACCCATTCTCAGTCAATGACCTTAGAGAGGACATTGGTGACCCTCAAGGGTTCTGTCCTTGACTCCAAGGGCTTTTTGTGCTTAGCTTTGGTGGGGATTTCTACACCAGGTAAAATTTCATAAACTGTGACATCGCCCTCCACTCTTGGAAGGGTTCTACTTCGCCCAAGGAGACATTAGGCAAAGCAAAGTTCATGTAGGGGTTGGCAGCTTCACGGCGGCAAGGAGGCTTGGTTGGCAGGACCTACATCATCGAGGAATCTAGCATGAGAGTTGCAAATTAGGTCCTGAGTGTTGAAACTGTCTATGAGATACCCAGATGTTCTCAGTCTCACCATAACCTTTCAAGACACCAAATACTGAAGGTGGTGTTGGGAGAGATGGAAAGCAAGAACAGCATCAATCTCATATTGGGGTTTGCAGTATGCTATCACAGGCTCATGGTGGGATGGCATGGGACACAAAAGGAATCAAGAGGCACTCATGGGGGATGCTGAACACTTTGATAGAAGGAGGTAGATCAACTTGATAAGCTGCTGGGCCAACCTTCTTGATGACCTTGAAGGGTCCAACACACTTTGGGCCTAACTTGCGGCAGGGCTGCTTCAGGTGGAGGTTCTTGGCATTGACCATGATCAAATCGCCTATCTTGTACTCAGGGCTTTGCGACGCTTGCAATCAGCATATGTGTTGAGGTTTTGGCCTACTTCAGATGGACTGGTTTTTCTTCTGGGTAAGTTGGAGATCTGAGTGTCTATTGTATGGAGACAATAGACCAGATGGTGACAATATTCAAGATATAAACCATTGAAAATGAAACTTTTAAGCATTATTCTTCTGTTGTTACTTAGACAATGGCTCGCTGCCCTAATCCTTCTGATCCAAAGTAAATTCTTAACTTAATACAACGATAAAGTATTAGATACAAAAAGCATGTATATTAAACTATGAACTTGTGATAATAATTGAATGTACCTTATTAGTATCAACAAGGAGATAAATTATAAAGTTTGATGTTAGCCACATCTTACCCATGATGCCTCATTTTCAATGTCACTTAACCAGAGAAACACGTAGTAAGTTCATCTTAGGGTCTACAATCCTTTTGACTTGAGGGCATCTCACAAAGCCTCAGGGTTGGTGTCAAACTTGTAAATATCTCAAGACAGCGTTTCAGATGCATCTGCAAATAGCTGAACTGATGCTCCTCTCAAGCAATTAGCAGCACATATCAAGGCGATTTGCATCACTAAAAAAGTAATTAATTCAATTGAAAACTCAATTGACATTATAAGCTTATTCAACATAGACCAACAAAGCCCACAAGCACACGTCATCAATTTGACTATTATTAAGTCTGACTTAAACAACAAAGCCCCAGGCCCATGTCATCATAGTTGAATATTATTAAGTGGAATCGCTAGGCAATGGACCCCAAGCTTCACATAAGCTTAGGACATTACTGATTTATAATCACTGATATTTTCAGTATGATCCATAACAGTTTTTAGCATAAGTAACATTTTTATGTCCCTATTGAATATCCAACAATCAGGTCCATTCAACTACTCTACACTTCCCCCGCCTTGACTGTATAAAAGTGGCGGTTACCTTCTTTCTGGGACACAATGTCTAACTTTTCACAATCTTCAAAATATGAATGATATATTGATAGACTTTTGACCTTGGACAGATGAGTCGTCTTAAGATTGAGCAAGTCCATGCAGTGTGCTATGGTCAACTCGGGCATGTTACCTTTAATTTCTCAAGCTATTTCAACCAGCTATGCTTCAACGGTACCCAAGAGCTCAACTTTGTGTCCTGCTGCGACTTCAGTAATCACTGATAAACCTGAACAGGCCCCCTTGTCTTCAAGCTCTGTTTAATGAACATCCCAATGGGTCAAGCGGGATTCTCTTTTGACTCTTTCCTTTATTCTTTGGGCTTCTGAAGCTGGTCAGCCCCAAGAAGCCCTCATCCGGCATCAATTTGCTTCAGGTGGGAATTTCCTTCCTGACTTCTTATTCTCCCTTTTTCAAGTCTTCCCTCCAACAAATTTATTTCCTCCTTATGCATGGGCAGTGTGGATTCATTGGGTTTTTAGCTCAATTCAATGTCGCGAACTTGTAGCAGCCTACTTGTCATCTTCACTTGGTATGAGCCTGAGTTTACCTCATTCAATATTTTAAAGGCCAATCAGGCTCTTATTTTTGCTAACTCAGTTTCTAGGCTTTGGTTCAAACCCACTTTGGTACATACCAATTTACACGTCCCATTGGGCCTCAAAACTCAGGTTTTTTAATATTGTCGCACCCTGGTATTATACTGAGCTCTTTGCAAAAGCCTGGCGAAAGTGTTTCACAAAAAGTATATCCAACATATGGCTCTTCTGGGAGCATGCGTTCACTTCCCTCCTTCATCATTTTCCACCAAAACTATGCCCAACATGCGAAGGGTTTTAGACGAGGCCCATTTGTAGATGCTTTACGTTAAAGTGTTTCTCCCCCAGTTTATACCTGTCTTGAAAGCCTTCTTGCCAACTATATCTTCCTTTCTGCAGCATTTACTACTGAGTCAAACCTCTCTCGCCTGTTCTGAAGTCCCTTCCAATGGTCTTTTCCTTTAGTTTGATGGCCTTTCCTAAGCCGACCAGGCCAGCATGCCTGGTGCTGAGCCTTTTTGAGATTGGCGCATCTCTGACAGGGTCTGGATAGTCAAGACTTGTATGAGATTCACATTTATCTGATACTGCTACAGGCTTTCCCAATTCAATCCCACTCTCTTCCCCCTCCCAAAGAAGGAATATCTAGTTCCAGTGACAATGAGGCATCAATTTTATGAATTAATATTTAATGTTTTTATTTATTTTTTTCCTTTTTTATTTTATTATTATTATCGTTATATTTTTTCTTTTTATATTTTCTATTATTATTCTTTATGATATGGACAAAGAAACTTAGTTAATAAAACAAATTACAACCCAGCTGCCTTGATTATCAATGGTATATACATCTATGGATGATTTCTCCAATATAACAAATGGACCTTTCCAAAGTGAGGCTAGCTTATGTGCGCGGCATGCGCTATGAGTGTCATAATATACTACTAAGTCTCCTTCCTTGAACTTAGTAACCATAGCTCATTTAGCGTTGTCATAGCTCTTCTGACTAGTTGTATAACTAATCACGTTTTGATAGGCTTCAGATTACAACTTAATTAAGGTCTTTGCTAGTTGCTCACCATAAGTATTTGGGCTAATCGCTTCAGATGAACTGAGTATTGAATATAATAATGGAGGTAGAGTGGGATGCCTACCGTACAGAACTCAAAACGGAGAGTGGTCCATGCTGCTGTGGTGTCAAATATTGTACGCAAATACAGTAGCACTAATAAAAGTAGCCCATTGCAAAGGCGCTGTGGCTGCATTTTTGTGAAATATGCTGACTAGAGTGCCACTAACTCGTTCTACCATACCATTAGTCTCAAGATAGTATGGTGTTGACAACACTTTCTTGATGGAAATCAACTCATTTAACCGTTGCACCATCTGGGCAGTAAAATTTGTGCCATTATCAATCAAGATCTGGGGTCATCCATGCTTGTAAATAATACTATCCATAATAAACTTGGCAGTAGTTAGAGCCCTGATGTCTCAAATTGTTTTCGCTTCCACCCATTTTATCAGATGGTCAATATAAAAAAAATTATTTATTTGTTGCCTAGGCTACTCACAGGCAAAAGTGCCAACTACATCAATTGAAATGGTATGCCAGTCCCAATAAGGTTTGATCAAACAATATTTTACATTTAACTTCATAGGCTTTGTAACTTGGCATGAATGACATTTATTGAGTATATCTTGTATATCAAATTTCATGGAATCCCAATAGTAACTAGATTGAATTTATTAAGCGTTTTGGTCAATCTTCCATGCCCAATGTCCTTGTGTGCTTGTGTATTAATCTCCATTTGGTCAGAAGGTTTTTAGAAAATTTGACGCTGCCCCTCAGGATTGAGCTTGTATAAAAATCCATTCTAATATTCAGTGTCAGTTAATGCTTTTTTGATTGACTTTTGTAATTCAGGTGGCTCGTCTCCATACTTTTGAGTAATCATTTTTTCATGAAGCTCATTGGCCAAACTTCTCAGGACAGCTACAATAGGAAGTCATGATAGTCTGTCTGTATTTTGATGGGCCACTCCAGCTCTATGAACAATTTCATAGTTGTACACCTGAAATTTCAGGGCCCAGCGGGCTAATTGTCCCTCAGGCTCCTTGAGATTATGGAGCCATAGTTATGAGCTGTGGTCCGTCACTACTTGAAACTTGGTGCCATGAATGTAAATCTGAAATTGTTTACAAGCGTAGATGACAGACAAACTTACTTTCTCAGTCACCATATAATTACGCTCATGCTAATTCAGCATCTTGCTGCAATAAGCAACTGGATGCTCCTCGCCATCATTCACAATTTGAGATAGCACACCCCCAATTGTAGTCAACAAGGCTTCAGTTTGTATGATAAAAGGCCAGCTGAAACCTGGATATTGGAGGACAGGCGCCTTGCTCATTTTGGTTTTCAAAGCCTCAAAGGCTTGTTGGAACTCATCTGCCCAGCCAAAAGAACTCCTTTATGTAGTAAAAAGAATAGGGGCTCAGCAATCCTCATGAACCCTTCTACAAATCTTTGATAATATCCTACCATGCCTAAGAATACTTGAACATTTCATATACTCATCGTAGGTTGCATTTTTTTAATCGCCTCCACCTTTTGAGGTTGAGGCTGAAAGCCCTTGGAATCAATGCTGAACCCAAGTTATTCCAATTGTTCTTTAAAGCATTAAATTTTTCCAAGTTTTATCTTTAGATTGGCCTTCAACAGCCATTTAAACACTTGTTTAAGATGCTCCAGATTTTTGGAAAATGTTCGCAAAAAGACATTGATATCATCCAGGTACACCTGTATGCAGGATAATTTAAGGTCTCTAAAATTGTGTCCATTGCATGATGAAAGGTTGCTGGCGCATTGCACAGCCCCTGTGGCATGCGCATCAGTTGAAACAGCCCTTGTGTAGCAATCATTGCGACTTCTCCTGTCCTCTTGAGGCAGTTAATTTGCCAATATCCTGAGATAAGATCCATTGTGGTAAAATACTTCGACCCTTTCAGAAGTTCCAGAGCATCATCAATTCTGGGCAACAGATAATAATTCTTTTTGTGATGGCATTGAGGCGTCAATAATCAATTATAACTCAATTGCTGCCATCTTTTTTTTAAGATTAAAACAATGCTGGCCCATGGGCTTTTGAATGGCACTATCAATCCACTTTTCAGCAATTTGTCTAGCTCTTCTCTTATATTGTCACTAGCCCTGGGGCGCCGAATTAACCTCATTCTAATAGGAACATGGTCTCTGGTGTCAACAAAATGCTGTACTCCTTTTGCATAACCCAAATATTGGTCATCTTTGGTAAAAAATTTTGGAGTATCGTTCAAACAACTCTAGTGCTTCATCATTCTGTTGTTCTGATAATCCAGTAAACGATTCTCAGGAAATTACAGTATGTGCTCCAAGGCTTTTGCTTGGTAAAAAAACTCAGATAAATTGCCCAATTTGACAGCTGCTTTTAACTCGTCCCTCAGAAACAAATGCATGAATGTGACTACTTGATATTTCTTGACCTTAATACTTCAGCTGGTCAAATTTGCTAATAATAAAAATCAATTTATCTGTGCCCTGGTAAAAGTATTCCAGGTGCTGCGCTAGGTTCCATCTGAGAACGATTCCGAGGGGATTCAGTCTTCCTGTCTAGTCCTTCTAGAATATCCAGTGTGGTCCCAGTCCTCATAACCAGTTGATGGCCTAGAGCTATTGTCACATCCTTATTCACCCTTAGAGGTATTCCTTGATTTTCATTTATGGCGATTGGCATGAGGCGGCTTTAATTTCGCCCGCTGAATATATCCTAATGGTATTATCCCATTGGAATAAGATATATCAATAGAGTTTTTGTGATGGCTAGTGGGCTTCATATTGCCATGAGAGTAATAAATCGGAAGTGATTGGCCCCATATTGTCAAGATGTTTTCTTTAAAATCTCATGAGATCACATAAGTCCTTAGAAAACTAGTTTCAATTAAAATGCCATAATTGGCGTTGGGAAGCACTATTGTGAGTACAGCTACTATTAAAGCTTCAAATCGCAGTGGCAAGGCGCTGTAAGCTCCTTCACTCTTAGTGCTGTTGGGACCCATGGTCCCATATTCCCAATTGTGGTCAATGTCCGAAGAAATTAAAATTTCTTTACCAACTTTGTGGAGACAAGGTTTAAGGGTGCTCCGCTATCAACAAAGATACAACTTTGATCTTGTTGACCAGAATGTCCACGTAAGTGCACCTAGTAGTAAGAATCAATAGATTTACTAAGTGAATATGGGAAGAATTTAAATAGTTAAGTGTGCTTAAGAGTATTTCTGATAATAAATTCATTGATAGATGTGTCAATTGGCATAGCTATATTCACCCCTTTCAAGCTTGGGGTATCTGCTGCATTTCTTGGCCCTTCAGCTGGATAATTCTCAATTATCTGTTGCACATACAGTTTAGCGACTACTTCAGAAGCTTTAGGTATGACAACCTTACTCTAAGAACAAGTTACCACATATATGTTTGTAGAATCTTTATTTGATAATAAAATAGAATTTGTTTCGTAGTTAAACAAGGCCCTGTGGCCTGCGCATTTTTGTCAATCAGGTATAACTAGCGTTTCTGGCACAATAGAGCGTCCTGCATCTATTGAGCTTGTTCTTTTCCCTCCTCATGTGAGTTCATACAAAGGACTACATTGACTTTATGCTAACAGCATCAAGAAGAAAAGTGTCCTTTACAATCTGCAGTCATAGCAAGTAATCTCATTCAATGGGCGTGGGGCCCTTGTATCTGAGGTTTGCTCAGTTTTCACAGGCGGATCACTGTCAGTCTTATTATTAGTTTTGAAGGGTTTTCCAGCAGAGGCAGCAGTTCCTGATCTGTACCCAGTATTAGGAGGGCCATAATTTGTGAACATTTGTGTAAATAATCAACCATTTTAGATGTCACAAGGTTTTGCACAAAAGCAGGCAATAGAGTGTTGGATAGATTAGGGTAAGGTTTTACTGCATGTTGTAATGCAATCTTAGCGTCAAAATCAACCATAGCCTTTGCGCTAAGAAGAACTTGAGCTTCATTATAGAATCAATCCGCAAATTCATCAATCGCTTCATCTTTCTTAAAACAAATGTTCATAAACTTAGATTTTCTAGTTGACATTCGTTCTGGACCTCCAAATTCATGAAGTACCGCCTCTTTGACCTTGGTGTAGGTTGGGTTTTCATCAATGTGAGGCATAATTATCTCAATGCTCCACACATCCAAGCAGTTGATCATAGTGGCTGCTTTGTTATGGTCATTGGCCCCATACATGGCCATTTCAAAGCATTTGAAAAATGTGGTTACACTTCCACATTTGTCAAAAGCAGACAGGTTTTCTGGTTTGTAATTATCATTTTCTCATCCATGATTATTGCGATTACCTCCTTGTTGACTTGAGCCAGGCGTACTAGGGCACTGAGGCATTGTATCACGGTTTGAGGTGTTGGGGTTGGCCAAAGCAACCATATTTCTAGGCATTTGTTGATGTGGCCCAGAATCCATTTCTATAGTTACTTCCAAAGCTTCGTCCTCATAATATTTGGAAGAGTTTTCAGTCAAGTGTTTCGTGGCACTCTAGCAGCGCCCATTCTTCAAAGCTCGGATTTTATTGTTGGTTTCATATTCCCAATTGATACATTTTCTATTTTTTAACTTTAATTTTGCAATTTCATCATTCAAGCTAGTATTTTGTAGTTGCAAAATGGAGATCGCTTAGTCCTTTTCCTTAATTACCTTCTTGAAATGGTTTACTTCTCCATGAAGAATATTGTTTGACTCGTTAATAGAGGTAACATCCTCATTAAGATAATTGATTTGTCAATTAAGATGAACATTAGAGTCTTAATTTTTCTAATCTCTGCCCGTTGGCCTTCAAATTGTGTGTTCCAGTAGTTGATTTTCGGTGTATTCAACCTTCATCTGAAAAAATTTGGTGCTCAGTTGTCAATACTGGTCATGAAAGTCATCATTATGGTTTAATTGCGCCTCTTGGTCTTCATGATTAAGCCTCATGAACTCTGAAGCATTAATGGTAGTCTGAGTGATATTGCTAACCCAAGATTAGGTAACTCCTATTTCCTCCAGGAAGTTGTCAAAGATGGAATGCAATCTGTCATTTAGCTCTTGTTTTAATTCTGCTACTCAATTATTAGCCAAGTGGCTATATTATAATTTGCCTCCAAACTAGAACGGGCATCAGTGAAGTTGGCTTCTAATCGCTCATTAAAGATTTGGGCCGCCTGACTGGAGTTTTGTGAGAAGTTGACCAATTAAGTGATGGTCGCATGATGGCAGGCAATTGTCATCAGAGAATTTCTGGAGGTGGGGTGTACAAATTCAATTATGTATTGGGCAATATTTTCTATCCCAATTAAATTGTTTTGGATTTAAGCTACACTCAATCAATGATGAGCTAGATAACTCCTCCACAACTCATCTTGCTGCCATTGGCGATAAAAAGAGTTGCTAATATTGTCTGCGGGCCTTATCTAATTTGATACCCTATTAACAACTGATGTTCAACACGTTCCAGCTCTTCAGGTGAAATGGATCATCAGGGTAGGTAATAATGGGTACATCATTCCTTTTAATCAGTGATACAGTCATTTCAGTATTCCCATTGGGCCCAATAATGGTTCTGAATAATTGATTGGGACTGCTACCCTGTTAGGCGTGGTCACCATCTGCGTTTCCAGCCATGAGCGCCACTTGTTGGAGTTTTGGCTTACTTCAGATGGGCTAGTTCTTCTTCTATAGTAAGCTGGAGTTTCGAGCATCTATTGTATGGAGACAATAGACCAGATGGTGACAATAACTAAGATATAAACTCCTTGAAAATGGCACTTTTAAGCTTTATTCTTCTGTTGTTACTTAAAATGGCTCGCTGCCCTGATCCTTCTGATCCCAAGTAAATTCTTGAATTAGTACAATGTAAAGGATTAGATACAAAAAGCTTGTATATTAAACTATGAACTTGTGGTAATAATCAATTGTACTTTATTAGTATCAACTTAGAGATAATTTATAGGGTTTTATGTTAGCCACATCACTCCAAGACGCCTCATTTTTAATGGCACTTAGCCAGATGAACACATAATAAGTTCATCTGAGGGACTACAATCCTTTCGACTTGGGGGATCTCACACAGCCTCAGGTTTGGTGTCAAACTTGTAAATATCTCAAGACAGCGTTTTTGATGCATATTCAAATAGCTGAACCAATGCTCCTCTCAAATAATTGGCAGCAAATACAAAAGCAATTCATACCACTAATTAGTAATTAATTTAATCAAAAACTAAATTGACATTAAAAGCTAATTTTGACATAGATTAACTAAGCTCACAACCCTTGGTCATCAAGTCAACTCATTTGAAAGTCCAACTTACCCAAAAAAGCCCCTGGGCCCATGTCATCATAGTCAAATATTATTAAGTGAAATTTCTAGGACTTGGATACCAAGCTTCACATAAGCTTAGGACATTCCTGATCCATAATCACTGATATCTTCGGTATGATCCATAATAGTTTTAAGCATAAGTTAACATTATTATGTCCCTATCGAATATTCAACAATTAGGTACAGTCAATTACTCAACAGTATGCTTTGTAGATCCTCATAGCGTCAACAAGACAATCCTTCACTGCCTGGTGTATGTCTATGAGCTCTTTGGCGCGCTCATTGGCAGCAAAAACGGTGGACTCAATATGTGGACTCAGGTGAGACTGGTATTATATTCATAGTTTGCAAAAAAGAGGTACGTGCCTGAGATGTATGTTTAAGGTTTTTATAGGCGAATTGCACCAGCAGAAGTTGGAAGGTTTAGTTCTGTTCTACATTAGAAATACTAATCAAGAATTGACAAACCTTGGTCCACCCTCTCTGTCTATCCATCCTACTGAGAGTGAAAGGCTGTAGAGCGGCAGGGGCAGATTCCTGAAATGAACAGTAAGGCTTCCCAGAACTGGGAAAAGACTTATGGGCCGCAATCACTGATAATCTCTTTGAGGATGCCATGTAGGAAAAATATGTTGTCCAAAAAAAGGCGGCCCATCTGGACGGAGGAAATTGTGGTATTGCAAGGGATTAAATGGGCCATCTTGTTAAAGCAGTCCACTACAACCAATAACTGCATCATAATTCTGGTACAAGGTAAGTTCCATAGTAAAATCAAAGGACACCATAGTCTAAGAATATTCTGCAGCTTATAGGGGGACAAGCAGTCCAGCGCTCTTCAGACTAAGTTTTTACTGGTCGCACGTCAAACAGGAATTTTTAATCTGGCCACATTGATGGCAATGCCTTTCCAATTTTAAGAGCAGCAGACCACCAAAGTGTCTTTTTTTGCAAGGGTGGCCAGCAGTTGGAGGATCATGAGCTTCTCAGATTATCACCTCTCTTAGGGGTCCATGTGATACCCACCACTTTCCTTGATGGATGATGACCCCATCTAGCAATAGATAACCTTTTTCCAGGGGTCCGACATTCCTCTGGCAGGCATGATTGATCTTGTCGTAGTCAGCTGATAGTGTTTGAGAAAGCCTAATGTGGGCAGCGGAGTTGTATCTCCTTTGAAGGTTTCATCATAAGCAAAGTGGGATGTTGCAAGTGAACTCTTCTTCACTTGTTTTGAATTAATTAATACCTGATTATTGTGGGCGTCAACTAGTCCCAGATTGGGGGAAAAGGCAGGGTTCCATGATAGAGCATCTGGTCAAAGATTTTGGGTACCCTTCAAGAAATCACAATATAAATTGAGCACTGACAGGATTTCCAATCACTGGGACTGGCGAGGGGACATCTTCTGGGTCGCAGTAGTACAACAACACTTTGTGGTCAGTGCGGATAGTAAAAAGACACTTAGAACCATGCAAATGGTGGCGCCAGTGCTATACCGCCTCATCAACAGCAAGGAGTCTTTATCATAGATAGCATAGTTAAGCTGCGCTAGGGTCATCTTCTTGGAAAAATAGGCACAGGACGTTCAACTCTTTTTTCTCCTTCTTGAAACAGAGCTTCTCCAACTACAAAGTTGCAAGCTTCTGTGGCGACAATAAAGGGGCGACAGGGATCCACATGAGCTAGCACTGGGCTGGACAAAAGTATGTACTTAATGGCGTGGAACGCGGTGTTGCATTCTGTGATCAAATTGAAACTCTTCTTTCCATATGCGGTGTAGAGAGGAGCGAGAACTTATGAGAGCTAGGGGCGAACTTCTTAAGAAAATTGAACGTCTTAAGGAAGCTGCGTAACTCTGTGAGAAATGAGGCGGTATCCCAATCATGTATGGCTGCTTCATTATCTGGGGCAATTATGTAGCCGTGAGAGAAGATAATGTTTCTTAGGAACTTGACCTTGGGATGTAAGAACTCGCACTTGCTAGCCTTGATAGTAAGGCTTGCCTTTGCAAGTCGCTTTATGACAGGTACAAGGCTGCGGGCGTGAGATTCTGCATCCAGGTAAGAAAACCAGTATGACGCCCTTGTATGCTATTTCAAATGTTCCCATAAAGTAACAAGACAGAATTGATGAAACTTTGAAAGCAGGCGGGAGCGTTCTTCAAACCAAACTGCATGACCCCGAACTGGTAGATGCCTTTCTGAGTAAAAAAAGCGGTCAATTACTCCTGGCCTTTTTTGATATGGATTGTGTGAAGACGTTAAGGCAATACAACTTGCTGAACACCCTAGACTTCTCCAAGTAGCGGGCAAACTGCTGCTCCAGGGGGAGTGGATGGGGGTCAGGTAATGTCAAATTGTTCAGATTGCAATAATCACCGCAGGGGCGGAGGGGAACGTCAGATTTATCTACAAATAGGAGTGGGGAGCACACTGGAAAAGATTTCTTGAAGATTTGACCTTTGGAGAGAATTTAATCAACCCAAAAGTTCAAGGCGGCCTCTTCCCTCAAGAAAAAGGGATAAATGGGTGAGGATATATTGATGAGGTCAAAGTTCAAAATTGAACTAAAAGTCAAACTTGATGTGCTCAGGAATGGGCGAGCCTCAAAGGGATCAAACATGTTCGCATATCCTTGGATGCAATCAGTCAGGATAAGTGCCAGGGCTGGGGTGTTAGTCATTTGAATAGAGGCTAGGCCTACCTTAGGGGAGGGGCTCATCTTCTTAGGAGCGCCATAGCTTACATCCAGGCAAGGGATGGTAACCGTGAATCCTCCAGGGACTTTTCATGCATAATAGAGTCCATAAGATTAGGGAAGATGCCAAACCATCGCTACCAGCCAACACAAAATAACCGGTCACAGAAGGTTTTTAATTGAGGAGAAGCTCTCCACAAAGTGTCCATAGCCTGCAACAAAGGGAACAGATGATATTATATGGTAGCTTGGGATAAGTTGAGACGCCCCACCCTTCACAAACTGACCAACCCTAAGGGAATGTCTAAGGCCTCCGCCAGCTAATGAAAATAAAGTTTACAGTAGCGCCAGTATCCATTAAATAGAGCGCTTAGAAATTCTTCCCATCAGAGGATAAAGTAGCAATAAAAAGAAGTATGCAGAGGAGGATATATTTTCTACAGAGCCATGGGATGGTAAGATGGCTCTGAGCCCAGATGGTGGAGTGTAGGTGAGAATATACCCTGAGGATTCAACAGCGTATGACTTCACAGTGCCAGTGAGTTGCCCACGGGATTTGAGTGGAGTAGGTTAGCTTAATGCTTTATGTTCTGCGAAAGTGAGATCCTTATTTCAGGAAACTACGCCATTAAGGATGGCCAAGCTTCTGGAGGGGTCAGTTAAGGCGAATTTATCTTTAATCATCTTTTCATGGATAATTACACTTTTTCTGGTTGGGGTCCTGCAAGAAAGGTGACTCTGGAGTTAATGGAAAGAGCTGTTCAAGTGGGCCAACTGGGGTAACAGGTTGGACAGGGGGCATGGGCTCTAAAATGGCAACAGAGGGTTCATGGCTAGAGTAAAGTGGATGCTCAGAATAAAATGGGTTAGACTTACTAATATTCTACTTTTGAGGACAAGAGAGAGGGGTACTTAGTGGAGCGCAGCAGTGAAGAACCAGTGGCGAGGAGACCCTTACCTATGTTGGAGTTTTCAGTCTCAACTTTCGCGAGCTCATTATTAGTTCAAAATGGTAGTTGGATAATACAGAGGGGGAATATACAATGGTTAGGTTGGAGATGTACATTAAAGCTAGGCCCTCAGCTGGATAAGTTAAAAAGGATCTGGAACTTGATTGGCGTCAGGTGTACCACAATAGTTCCCTTAGGGCCACAACAAAGATTTAGTTGTCAAGTTAAAAGATCTGAAGTTCCTTGGTAAGTTAGGCTTGACAGCGCAGATGCTGTTGGACAGCATGGATGCAAGGATGGAGCACGTCCCAATAAGGAGAGGGAGGATCATCCCATATGCCAAGAGCAGCACCAGTGTTATCCAGGAACTTGCGGAGGAGTGCCATTTTTAACTTTCCAAGAAATTCCAAACTTGATGACTTTCCTGGAACAGGCGCAAGTACTGTACTGTAGTGAGGTTTCCTTGAGCAAAGTGGACAAAAAAGTTATAGTAAATAAAGGTGGAAGAGGGAAACTCTTGGAGCATGACAAAGGTTTTAACGCTTGGAGGTATACCAGGAGGGATTTATTAGTTTCAATAGTAGAGAGTAACCATTGATGAGCTCCCTCTGAAATCTCACAGAGCATAAGCTGGAAGAAGAGGACGTCAGCTAAGTCCTTGCCTTGAGACTTATGGCGGTCATTAAGGTTGGACAATGTGGTGAAGATCTCCTTTTTATATTTTATAATGCGTGAGTGGGGGAAAGTCAAGGTGGTAGTGGCAGATACTGCACACTGTATGAGATTCTTGAGTGAGGGGAGTCGCGCAACACCCTCAGCAAACACTTTGAATAAGGTAAAAGCTAAGGCTAGGAGGGATACAACAATAAAGGCCCAGTGAACCACTTCAAAAGGCGACAACTCTGATAGGGTTGGACTGATTCTAGCCACCAAACAGGAGAAAAACTCACAATAAATTCGAGGTTTTTCTCAGATAATGTATTATAAACTAAGCGCAGAAGTCGCAGGAGGAAAAGCGCCAGGAAAAAGGTGCCAGAACAAGGAAAAATGGTCAATCAGGAGGAAGAAACATCCCAGGTTATCTTAGTTTTTTTCATATTTAATTTTTCAGTAAAACGCAGGCCAAAAATAAAATAAGCCATAAGGGACAAGAGTACCTGAGAGCTTAGGAAGTTGGCGTAAATATTGCGGCAAAAACAGAGAAATACAGTGCAGAAGACTTGGCGGAATAGGCCATGGCGTAGGGGCGGTTTTGAGCTAAAGGGGAGGGTCATACCAGAGCTGAAAGCGGAGTCTAGCCCTTGCAGAATGTGTTAATAACTATATTACTATTAAAATTAATTTAAAAGTATGAGGAAACTTCAGCAAATATTCCCAAAACTTTATTAAAATTTATCTGTTTATCTGAGAAAAATAAAAGAATTTCTCAGCTTGAGCATGAATATAAAGGGAAGATTTGCAATAGTCTCAAAATGATTAATGAAAACTGATACAAGCTGAGAAAGTTTCCTTTTAGCGAAATAAAGATTTTGCAAATTTGGTTGAATTCCAAAACCTCATACCTGTATTTTTCATATTTTTGACCAATTTTCTCAGGATTTTATGCATCTATGGCACTACTTTCCTCAGCCCTGGCTAGAAAAGCCAGAACCCGTTGTCAATCAATGACCTTAGAGAGGTCATTGGTGACCCTCAAGGGTTCTGGCCTTGACTCCAAGAGCTTATTGTGCTTAGGCTTTAATGGGGCGTTCTGCACCAGGAAAATGTCACTAACTGTGACAATAATGTCCTGTATAATTTGCTGGAAACCCTTATTTTTTTAGTACTAGATTTCTGGAAACCCTTATTTAAAATTAATAATTGTCATTTAATACCTCAATAAAACAACCCTCTTCATTAATTTGTTCAGCTATAATTTAGTTAAAACATCAATGAGGTAATGCTTGCACAATATTGTCATACTTGACAATGTAATTAATTACCTCATATATCTTCTATATACACAGAAATTCTATTTTAAGATTTACATAAGATGACTATTATCTAGGAGAAATGAGAGTTTCAGCTACTGATCAAGTTTAAAGCTAACTATAGAACTGAAAAGAAAGTTCTACTCTATAACCCAACATTGTTTAGATTTTTTTGCTTTAAGGTTGTATGGGGGGAAAGTGAATATGTTCTGTACTAGTTAGTTTGGCTTCAAACAGTATCACTATATAGAAAGATCAAAAATTGCTTACTTATATTTAGTATAATGAGATAAAAGTTATGAGATAACTGGAAATATTTATTTTTAGCATAGTGGTGCCCCAACTTAAAATATTTCTTTGTCTGTATTGAAGCTACCTGTTAGACCAGCGGCATCCACTTATCTTATAAAAACTTTATATATTATTTTAGGCAAGAATACCAATTTACAAACTTATTTGTAACAGTTTTTGATGCTTCTGCCAAGAGTAATATGGTCTGGGATTAATAACAAAAGTTTGACACTACATTGACAATAATGAGGCAAAAACTGTTCAAATGAGATCCAACTAAAATAGCAATGACAGTGAAATTTTTCAAGCAATATGCTCTTATATACTGGAATTATTCTACCTTCACATAGTACATGCTAGTCTCACATATATTATAAAAAATAAGAATGGTATAATCTAGTGGTGTTAATGTCAACAACTGAAACTATAACTAAGAAAGATTTTGATTCTTCTATTTGAATAGAATGTGATCTTGATTGTTTGGTAGGAGTGAAAAATTACTACTTTATGCAAAATAATGTATTTTAAAATTATATCTACAGAAAAGAACAAGTAAGCGTGCAATAATCACGTTACATAGCTTATTATAAACTAAATTGACACAACAATTGTTTAATGCCTGACTACTTTTTATTGGGCTATAGATCCTTTTTAATTAAAAATTTAATGTTTTTGTTTATAGTGATGGCAATAACGTTCTTTTGATAATTTAGCTTATCATTTAGAGCGTCTGATAGAAGTTTTTAAAACTTTAACAAACCATGTAAAGACTAGACTAAGCAATTAATCTTTTAGAACAATATTAGAATATTTAAGGCATATTTTTAAAACACAAAAAACAGACTTTTTTAAAACATGATAATTTGTTATATATAAACCATTTTGAGAACATAAGATGTACATCTGTTTCAGAGGTGTTAGGTCACTATTGTTAAAATAAATAATGCTTTATATTAATAGATGGATAACTGTATAGATTCTAAGTTTTGATGTTAAAATTAGTTGGACATCAGAGTGTAACTTTTTTGAATAAGTTATGACCAAATAAAGAACATCAGTATTTAGTTTTTGTTTGACAAAATACAATTCATTTTATTTTCTCGCTGATTTTTGGGCTTTACTTTCTTATTAATGTAAATTAATAATATATTACTGTTTCTTTCTGTAGCTATGCTTTGGATTAATATGTAAGAAATTAGCTATATCTGAATGTGGATTTTGGCAATTGTATACGCTTTTGAACAATTCTTAAAACTATAATTTATCAAACTATAATCTTTAGTAACTGCCCATGCTACACCACAATGGTTATATTATCTCAAATTGACTGAAGGACGGTCAGAAAAGATGAGCATGAAACAACAATTATATTTGTGAGGTAACCCATTGAGCCAGAGCGTCTTGGTATAATGAATATGGGTATGTAAGACTTTCACTATTAGATTCTTTGCTTCCTTTGAAGATCAACTATATAAAAATGAAGACGTATTTCTGCTGACAAAGAACCTACAAATAGACAATCTTTGTCCTATTTTAAGGAAACACAAAATAAAAATATGAAGTATTAGGTACCATAGTTTTAGATGGTCAAGGTTGTTTTTAAGCCATCAGAACTACTAATTAACTGTTTTTGATTATCAAAAAGTGGGCAATTAGTATTTGAATAAAATTTGCACCAGATAAGAAGAGGTGTACTAAAATCTTGATGAGTTCCACATATAATATGCTAATTAGATACCATGTGTACAGTCACAAGTAACTTCTATGTCCTTGACCATGTATTAACTTTTTATAAAATTTAAACACTCTTTCTTTATGGTCTCAACTTAAGTTAAAGGTATAGTACCATTGGTATCTATAAATTATCACATTATAGCAGCAATTAATTACTTAATTATTTAAATTAAATCTATTGTTACTGAAATAAAATATTTCAGTAATAATTTAGATTTAATGAAGAGTAATTTTATACTGATATGGATGCATGCAAGTAATTTTGAATGATAATACAACCTTATATACATCCAGAGCCATTTCTAAGTGTATAAGTTAAGAGGTTAATGAAATCTATCGCTCTTTATCATTTTCAGGAAAGTGTTTGTAATTCTCCTGTTCTTATAGAGGTATAAGGAATGCGCTTTATACGCAACTAAGGAAAAAATCACTAACAACAAAGGAAAGAGAGCATCATGAATGGTGGTATACCAATATGACCAAAGGAGAGTGTATATAAGATTATAAAAATAGCCAAATAGACTGAAAAGGTAAGAGCTTGGGTGGGCTCTAAGGAGTAGTCCATGACTAAATGCAACTAAAAATATAGACTCTTTGGAGTTTCAATCTGAAGTGGTTTAGTTTAACCAACAGAAAAGTAGGATCAGCCTATAACTTAATTACTGAAGTGGTCTATACTGTTAGAGACCTCCTTGAGGAGCTCTGTGATGAGGAAAAATTCAAAAAATATCTGATAAGGATCAAACAAAGTTATTTTCTTAAAAATGGAGCCAATCAACAAAGATGTTGGTCTATCAGAAATAACTATAAGAAGATTGAGGAAGTGGGCCATAGTCATTTTGCTGCGGCACTGAGTTAAATCTAGCTAATAATATCAACATACCATCAAGAGTTGTACGGTGATTTATTTATACTGAAACTCAAGCTTTAAGTTGGAGTTAATATTGTTAATCTGTAATATGATATTTTATGTGGAACTCATATCTTTGTACCACAATCAAATGCGACGACCCATTATTGATAACTGAATACCTTGTAAAACACAAAGCCTATAATAAAACGCTAACAGCCCCATCATGCAAAACCTTAGAAACAACCTGGACATACTTAGCCCTTACCTAAAGTTGGTCTAGAGTATGCTTAAATCAAAGATAGTGGCCAACTTGATCCCTTTGGCCTTGGTAACCTCATTAATGTTCTTGCAATCTGTGTCACAACTATGTCATGAGACATGACATTACCTCTGGTTTTTGAAGCACAACCCTCTTTCAGGGGCGTCATCCAGGGAAAAGTTTTTTTGTGATCAGGAGCTAGCTTCATCACGGTGACTTTTGGGGGGCTTATTAATCGCAGCATCAGGAAAGCACTTGTGAAATGTATTAATGAGGTCTTGCACATTGCATAATTGTGGGCTGGAGCCCAGATATTTTAAGAGGCATCAAATCTTTTCCACAATAACAGGTACTCAAGCCTTCTTCTCATATTCATGGAGGCCACAATCTCCCCCACTCCTTACTCAGGTGCCCCATCTACAAAGTATGATTATGGATTCTCAGGTGGGGGATTTTCTTAAAGGGTCAGCTTGCTTTTATGAAAGGTGGCAAAGATCCAGAACTTTGGTGGTAGATCCAAATGCTGGTAGGCATGACCCACCTTTCTGACACCGCAGTAAGGCCCTATCCTCTTTGGCTCCAGTTTCTTGCACGACTTCTTGATTGGAATATTCTTATCATCAAGCCTCAAAAGATTTTTCTCCTTATATAAAAGCCCTATCTTTCTCTTAACGTCTGTGTTCTCTTTGTGGACCTTAATGGCATTCTCTGTGTTTATGTTTACCTCATAGTGTAATTCCTGATAAACTTGGCAAAATTCACCTTATCTACCACCATGGAACTAAAACTGGGTCTCATATTAAATGCGGGATTTTATCCCATAACTATAAAAGAATGAGAACGCCCTATAGAAGAATGCTGGGGGTTGTTTTATCCGGATTGTGCCAAGAAAATGTGAGAGACCAAATCTGAATGATCATTCACAGTGTAAAACCACAAAAAATTTCTTCAAACATTGGTTCACTCATTCAGTCTGCCCATCTGATTGTGGGTGGAAGGAAGTAGAATGTCAAGGACAGTTTTGAAGAACTTTGCACAGCTCTTCTAAAATACAGATGTGAAATGGACCCATGGTCACTAATAATTTATTGAGGCACGCCATGAGCGTAGAAAACATGTAATAAAATAACTTGGCCATCTGGGCCGCTGCTACTATGGTGTGACATGGAATAAAAAGGGCGAATTTAGTAAACCAGTCCACCAATGCGTGGCGGCTCCCCCTTTTGGGTTTGGCACTACTAGTACTAAAAAAAGTAAACCAGTCCACCACTACCATAATAGCATCATACCTAACAAAGAGTTGGTAGCTTCACAATAGAATCGATTGAGTGAAGCTTAAGATAATTCTGCTTTCTGGACTGGTACCAACAATCCGACTAAGGGATGAGAATTTGGTTTCATTCTTTTGTAGAAAAGGCGCTCCTTTTTATACCAAGCAAAATGTGCAGATTTACCTTCTAGTTATGTGTACAGCGGATAGACTCCAAGGTTTTCGCCTTCCCAAGGTGACCTACTGTTATTACATCATGGTGTTCCATGGTTATCTCTAGGTGAAGAGGTCCTGTGAGAAACCATAAGAGCCCCTGGAACCATACTAAATCTTCCTTTATATGGTAACCTTGGTATGTTCTCCTGATTCAAGTTGCATTTGGTGAGAATTAAGGTATATTCAGCAGATAAAAATTGAAAAAGGAAGATCTTAAAAATACCTTTCTTTTCTAGATTTTAAAAGAAGCAAAAATTGGAATACAAGCAATGATAAGGGTTGCTTCTATATAATTTTACACAGAGGAATCACCAAATGGGTGTTATTTAGCTCCACTTTTTTGGGGTCAGGAGCTAAGGCAGGGTTATGGCTCAGAGCTTCAGCCAAACAATTCTATTTGCCTTTTGTGAACTCATAAGAGAAAACAAATTGTGCAAGGGTCTCTTGCAATTGGGTTTTCCATGGGGTCAGGACATGAGGGGCTTGGTAGTATAATAAAACGCATTTATAAGTTTAAACGTGGAATGGCTGAGGGACTCATGTAGATTGTGACGCCAATATGTTAATGCTTTCATTACCGCCATAAGTTCTTTGTCATAAATACCAAAAGTTACTCAGGTAAGGACATCTTTTCAGAAAAATATATTATGAGATGCTCAACTCCTTTTTTGTCCATATTAACTTTTGACAGATTTTGTTGATTCCGCTGAGCTGGTTGCACAGGCTAAAACCCACTGAGCAACAGACAAGCGATATGATGATCTCTGATCCTTGAAAATTAATAAAATTAAAGTATTTATATATGGAGCTGATGCCTTATAACAAAATTTATTTAATATAAACTAACAGTCACTTCTGCTAACCCTTCCTTACTCACTTACTTCTCAAAAAACCTCCTCCTTCTCATTCTTACACTCAACTTTAAAGCCTCAGTATTTATGGTCAGTTTCAATATTTCTACTTATAGACTCTCTATTTGCTACATTTTAGCAGTTTTGTTCTATCTAGAGGCTTTGTGTCATGGAAACAGCAAAAGAAGTTTAGACCAGCCTGCCAGTCAGGATGCGTAAGCACCCAAAAAGCAAGCCAGAATGCCAGAAGCATTGCTGACCGGATGACTTGGTATGGACCCAGGCATTGGGAAATGACAAAACGTTGGTGCAACAACATGGTGAGAATAATCCCGATGACAAACCATACTGAACCCACTCCCAACCCAGGGGGTCTTGCTGCAGGGGGTGGAATCACTGAGATAGTCTCAATAGGATCCTCGGCATAAGGTGCCATCTCAATTGGGGTGGCAAGGAGATGAATTCTCTCTTGTAATTGGTGGACATATGGCCACAAGATCCCCATGTATTGCTGCTGGAAGTTAGTGATCATGGGGTTGTAGAGCCAAAAATATCAGACTCGCTGAACCCAAATGCTGATGGAGGGGGCCATAGTGACCAAGAGTACTGATAGAGCCCATCTGGTATACAAACTGACAGATCACCAGGGAAACGCCATCAGGGATGCAGTTGGAAGGAATAATAAAAATTGGTTTGGTTTTTTTTGGAAAAATTTTATTTGAAAAAAAGAAAGAAAATTGACCAACAATTTTTTCAGTGCTATGCAACTGATTAAATAGTGGTCAATTGGGGTAGTGACAAGCCAGGATCAGGTCCCACAATTTTGACCTAACCGGCAAATTGTTTGGGAATGGGTGGATTTGTTCCTTGAGAACTGACATCACAAAATTTGGCAGTGGGATGAGTCGCTGTCAGTTTGACCTCAAACGTCCAAACTGGGGCTCAGCTACATTTCCAATGGTTGGCATGACAGCTTTTGGCCCAATGAGCGATGGGAATCCCCCAAGGCCACCCCACATAGGGACAGGTCCATTTGGCTAGGAATGGGTTTGGGACGCCCAACCCCCCACGCTCAGTCGCTGAACTGTCTATTCAGTCAATGGCATCACATCGAACGCAATGCCCAAATTGCCAACAGAGGGCTTCAAACCCTCGTCAATGACGCCCAATGTTAGTTTTATTGGCTTATTGATCAAATTAAAACCATCAGGCGTTCCAACCGATACCTCAGTCTTCATGCTTTTCCAGCCATTTTAGATTTGGGCATTGGCCAGATTGCCACTCAAATTAGGTCCAACCAATTTCAATTTGACAATGTTAGTACAGATTTTGCTGATTCCCTGCAACAGTTCTGCCAAGGTCACTGTGGGTACTGGGGGTGGGATCCAAAGCGGAAGAGCTGTTACCCATTGCTCGTCTACTATGTGAGTGAGATCATCCTGAGTAATGAGGGGTACCGCCATCCTCTTTGGTGTCTTTTTATTTGGGAATGGGAAAATGGCCTGATCAAGAGCCAAGGGATGTTCCATGGGACTTACACTTTAGCGGAATTCTTGATTTGTCTGAACTTATTACTTTGATTGATAATCTTCACATTGACATAATCTACTGCTCAAATCTTAAGGCTCACCTTGACTCTTAAATATAATCCACCAGATATGTGACTTATCATCCAGTCATATCAATTTCTTGAAGTCCACTTGAACGGAGCAGCAGCAGATGCAAATTTGGAAGCATTAGTCGCCAATATAGTTCCATATTTGGATTCACTTGGAGGAGAACTGGCGTTAAGAGCAAAGTGCACCTCATGGACTGGAAGGCGTCCTTTAGTGCAGACGACCACTTAAGAGTTTTAACTCCACTGGCTTTACACAAGGGTGCAGCGACCTCTGAAAGATTTGGAGTATACTTCTTAAAGATAGTGCACTTTTCTAAAAGCTTCTCAAATTTTTTAACCAAGACTGGCGTGGGAAAATGACAAATGATCTTTTTCTTGTCCGTAGAGATCATATGATCTTTGTCAAAAACAAATTTTTCAATTGAAGGTGTTATGGGACTAAAATACACAATTACTTATTTTCAGACTCAAATCTGCCTCTCTCAAATAGTGAACCAATTGCTGCAAATGGATCTCATGGTATTATTTACCATGGGAGAAAACTAGAATGACAATCATATATACCATAGCAAATACATCTAGCAGCTCTTCTAATGCCGCATTAATACAAAGGTGGAAAATTTCAGCTGCATTATAAGGATAAAAATTAAGACCCAGAATTGAAATACCCCTTTTGGTGTGGAAAGCAGTAAGCCATTCCTGCATTTTTCTTCACACTACCTGGTTAAAGGCTTTCAAGCAATTCATGGTATAGAGAAATTAGCTTTCTACATATAAAGGGAAATATGTGCCTCCATAGAAATGGAATGCAGATCAGGTTTGATGACATTACTTAAGTTATCATAATCTATATAAGTTCGTAGAGTACCTTCTTCTTTCTCCAAAGAGGAGTGATGAGCATAGTGGATAGGTAAGCTTCAAGATTAAACCTTTAGAAATTTTCTTTGTAACCCAAACATCTTATGCTGCCTCATCCCCCAAATTCAAAGCGTAGATTGGGGATAAAATAGGAATTAGGTCAATTGTGAGTTTGAAATCACAATCAAGCTCAAAAATGATCAGATAAGACATTTGCAGAAGCCGTAACAAATTGAGACTTAAACTTTTTCAAACAGGAAGGTAAAAGAGTTTCTGGAGTGGGCTTCAGAAGAGTCGCAAGCCTGAGTTTATATACATTGGTCTGTTGTGGCAGATTTCTAAGAGTGTTTACTTCAGACATGAGGATTACTAATTTCTTCCAACTATCCAAGGATAAATCAAGGTATCAGCCTTCAGAATGGCTCTGATATTAAATTTACGCCACCACTCCACTCATAGGATAATTTTGTAGCAGGTTTTCATCTGCCAATAAGTGGTCAGTCAGGTGATAATTATTAGCTTGATAATTGACCATCCTTTGAACTTTAAGTGTGGGAATACCCTGGGAGGTACCTACCCTAACCATATCACTATGTAAGTAGTTTAACTCAAAGTAGTTGGCTAGGTCTTGATCAATAAAGTTTTTAAAGGTACAGTATCCTCCAAGATAATTTTATTTAACTTCCTCAAAGAGTAAGAAAAAGTAGATAAAGGAAAAAATGAGATAGTTCATAAATATACCAGAAAATGCAACCATTTACCAGTTGGCTCTGATACAGGAATAACTTTGCCACCAAGATGGGGTTAAATAAAAATTGATGAGGTAGTTTGCTACTCTTACAACTTAAGGGACATATCTATTACATTTTCTGAAGTATCATACCTACCACCATTTTGTAAAAAATCCCGCTTTCTGAGTGCAGCTTATAATAGTGGGGATCAGGCGTGGGGTCTCAGGGTTGATATAGTAAACAGAATTTTAAGGCTAAACCTGCATGAACTTATGAAAGGCTTTTTTTATTATAAAAAGTAACCTTTAAGACGCCGTTTTTGGGTTTCAAAGACAAAAATTTCCAATATCATTTTGAAGTCACACGTCCATAACCATAATGTCAAGACCCCATCTGTTGAGGGTTTTTAGTGTTCCATGGAAAGGAATTATAGAGTGGTAATTATATCATATAATGGTTACCTACTAACTTTGGGTTATAATCCTGATAAAACTTAAGTTTTAACCAAAGACAAAGGGATTCAGTGAAAGATGCCCCCACTTTTTAAATTTGATTGATGTTTTTGAGGGCAGCAAACAAAGGAATGCCTGTAGATAAACAATTGCGGCTAAATTAATAAATTTTTAATTGATAACTCAGGACAAGACTCCTGCCAACAATTAAGTTCTACAAAGTATGAAGGAGTGTCAATTAAAGATGCCTCCATTTTCAATGAAGAATTGTGGTTTTAGAGCAGTATTTATAGGGGTCTTTATGGATGAAATTAGCGTGGCTAAATTAACTTAATTTTAAATATAAACTCAGGGCTAGACCCTTGCCAACTCTTGAGATCTACTAATGATGAAGGTATGGAAGCAAAAGATTACATTTTCAAATTGAGATTTGGTGTTTCAAAGAGTGACGACTATAGGGGTCTCTGTGGGTGAGTAGGTTATGGCTAAAGTTTTCATTCCCCTTCAGTTGGGTAGTGTAATGGTCAAGGCGTTTCCTGACCGCCACATAACCCTAATCTTCCCTGGTGTGAAGACCAGGGCCAAAAGGGATGGTTACAAATGCAGTGGCCTCTAAAATTGGCCTTCTGGTAAATCAGATGCCTTGAAATCCAATATTTACTAAAGTTGCTGATGAGGATGAAAGTCCTCAGAAATGACTCTCTGGACAACCATATGCTGCCATATCAGATGGGGCTGGACAAGCCTCTTGGAAATGGCAATCTGGCGAATTAGATGCTTTTAAATTAGATATAGCAAAAAAGATTGTTGATGAAAGAAATTCTCTCAAATGGCATATTGATCAACCAGATGCTGCCACTTCAGATGAGGTTGGACTAGGCTCTCAGAAATAGCGATCAAGTAAAATTAGATGCAGCAAAACCTTTTTTTAAATTAGTTAAAATTTAGTGATAAGTTTGCAACAAAGGAGTGGACTTTGAGGATGATTTAAAATTAAATGATGAATGAAAAAGGTTTTGACAACCTCAACGGTACCCATCATACGTTCTGGAACAGGTCTAGACAAGGAAATCGAGGGCCTAGATCCTCAAATCATACCTACCATCAAGAAGTTGTCTGCAGATTCTGTGGAGAACAAAATACACTCTTCCCCAGTAGTTAAGGTATAAATCTAAAACAGCAATGTGCAAAGCATATTAATCATTTATAATTAACTAATAAAACCAATACATTTTAAATAATTTTTAAGATTCAAAAATCATTTTTATAAAGAAAATATAAGGTAAGCTCATGGACTACACTTAAGACTTTAACAAGGGCATTGCATCCTTGTTGCGCTTTTTAGAGAGCAGTCCCTCTTGCTTAGCGCTAGTATAATCCTCACTATAGTTTAGAAATACATAATTAACAGACTCCAAATACACATATTAGGGACAATAACACGACTGGTTTCTCTACTTGTGGGCACTTACCTGGGCCCTCTTTCCCAACTGCTTTGTGGCAGTTTTCAAGGACCCTGTCCGTCTTTTAGACGAAGTTCATTAAATGTTTTTTTCTGTTTCTAGATATGGTGAATAATCCTTCAAACCGATCCATACTGTATGGTATGAACGCCCAACCACATATCTGATGGTCATCTTCTATCACTTGTTCCTCATGAAGCCCCCACTTCCTCCTATATCACGGGCATGTCCAACTCCATTCCCGTTCTGAAAAGCCCTCACTAGAATTCCAAATGGCCCTTACTCCCAGTGAGCTAAGCATACTGCACATAACCTCTCCCAGATATGATTTCAAGCCTTTCTAACCGCTGACTCAGGAGGAACCGCCCCTGCGTCACTCCAAATTGCTCAAATAGTTACCACCCTGCCCAGAAACCTGTATGATTGGTTCACTAAGCTATCAGAAACTCAGCTGGCTCATCCTCCTACCATGGAAAAATTATTTAAATAGCCGTGAGATCAAGCATGCCCAACGACTCTCAATATGCAGCTTGGTCTGCCCTCCTGAGCCTCATGAAGTGGAAGATAATGGCATGGAGTACGCCCATGTCTACCACCTGTTGGACAAAGCAGCTTAAGTCACCTCCTCCAAGATTGCGCAGATGTTTCTCCAGAACCTCCGCCTAACATCCTTACCACCATGGCTACCACTTGCCTTGGAGCCACCCTCAATGAGGAAGTCTCAGTCATAACCCAGGTGGAGGGGGCAACTGGCGTTAGCCAGGTGAAGACCACCCCACTCACAACATGGAAAGTTCCACAGTCGCCGCGCTGAGTCTGAGATTATCTCCAGCCCCTCTCAGGAGCCCTCATAGGAATTATCATGCGGACCTGAAAATGAGGAGACCACCTTCCAAGCACCCATGTAGAGTACTCCCAGTTCTATCTACAACTTCGACCAGCTTTGAAATGTGTTTCTACTATCAATAAAGGAATTGCCTTGTCTTATCTTTATGTTTCTATTTTTGTTAAAATTGTAGGAATCAAGGGGAAGGTAGGACAAACTTTGGGCTCTGGAAGACACGTGGGGCATAGAAAAACTATCTGAACATCAGGGTTAGTGTGAATACTGAGGCTGGGGATGGAATGGAAGGGAAACGATATGCCATCTGAAACCCTAAAGTCAGTAGGATGTTGGGAAGTCAAGCTCCAGATGATTCAACGGCATGGTCCTCATAAGTTCCAAGAAGCATTTAGCGCTATCAAAAACCTGCCTCACCCCATAATCCATAGTTATGTGGTGATGGAACAAATAATCCACTCAGTTTAATCTGGAGGGGCGCCTGGTCATACTGCACCCAAAGGATCAGCCTCCAGTAGCACTAAATTTCTTTAACAAAGGTGGAGAGAAGTCCAGGGTGAATGTTGCTATTGGGCTGGAACCTGTGATGGACGTCCCAGAAAAGTTCAAAACATAAACCCACCTTTTACAGAAGAACAACACTCTCACATCCTCCCTGTATGAGCCTTTCCCATTTACATTCAAGTTTTAAAATTAAACGGACTTCCCAAAGGGTTGGACCGTCTACTTTTTACCCAAAGGCGAAGGTGGTGCTGGAAGCATGTTTTAAAGAGATGATGGAACTTGGGATGATTGTACCTTCTAAGTCTCCTGTGGTGTTGCCCATACTCCTGGTTCCCAAACTAAGTAACGAGCTCCAGATTTGCATAATTTACCAATGGTTAAACACAATAACCATGTATAACCCATATCCTATTTCATTGATGGAGTACATCTCCCAGATGATTTCAGAATGTCAGATCTTCACTAAGCTGGACCTAGTTGACGCAATCAACCAAGTATCTGTGATATTGGAGTAACAACAGTACATGGCCTTCAAGTGCCACTTAGGATATTCAAATACAAGGTGATGCCCTTCAGTCTCAAGAATGCCTCAGTGGTATTCCAGTGTACCATTGACAACGCCTTAAGTAACCTAAATTAAAATTCTTCTTAGCATATATGGATAACATTCTCGCAATCTCAAATATCAAAGAGGAGCACAGGGGAGAGGTGCTGAGTGTTCTGGAGGCCCTTGACAAGGAGAACCTCCGGTTAAAGCCATCAAATTGTGAGTTCTAAAAGGACTCTTTCTCGTTCTTATATTATTTACTATTCACCTAAGAGATGGCCATATTCCCTGACAAGTTGCAGGCGGTGAAGTATTAGTCAACTCTGCAAATAGAACTGACATTGGAAGTTTCTAGGCGTGATGTACTTCCTGAGACGTTTAGCTAAAGACCTCTTCAAAACTGTCACAACCTTACTTGTCTGAAAGGTCAGGCGCTGTTCCGGTGGGAAGATGATGAGTAGAGAGCTGTCCAAGCCATCAAGGAGATCCTAATGACTGCACCCATACTTGCCCATCCTGAAACAAACTGGCCCTTAATTTTAGAGACTGATGCCTTGAACTTTGTGGTTGTGAAGTTCTTCAGCAGGAGGTGAAAGACAAGGTAGGCCAACCTGTAAGCTACTTTAGTAGGAAAATGTTTCCCGCTGAGATGAACTACCTTGTATTAATAAAAATCTCCTGGATATTGTCTCATCTTTGGATTAATGGCAGCATTGCTTGCTGTATGCCTGGAACTCATTTATGATTGTATTAGACTACTGCGCCCTCAGATTCTATAATGGCAAAGATTGCATGAACTAGCGCCGGGAAGGTGGCACCTCAAGCTGGTGCAGTATGATTTCAAGATGTTTATAAGCCGGGATAGAGCAACCTCATCCTGGGCCTCCTAAGCAGAGACCTAGAAATGGTATTCCCAAAGGAGGAGCTGGATGCCTACAACATGGCACTATGTTGCCCCCAAGCATGTTTACCGTCATCTGAAATGCCACTCAAGAACTGACAGACAATCTTTGAGCCACCCAATGACACTTGGAGTATGGGGCCACACTCTGATAGGACCTAGAGGAGAAGATTAGGAGTAAACATCACAAGAATTACTGGAAAGAGAAGGGCTTAATCCTCCACAAAGGATTCTAAGGCTTCAAAGCCTCAAACTACAGTAGGAGATAATAAGCGAATTCCATGACCACCCCTTGATGAGGCACCCAGGGATAAAGAAAACAATTGAGTTTCTGTCCTGAAGCTACTCATGGATGAGGATGCTTATTTCTGTGAGAAAACAAATTTCAGAATGCATAATTTGTGCCCAAACCAAACACGCCAGCAGAAGCCCTTAGGAAAGCTGAAGCCCCTCCAGATTGTGAAAATGTCATGGTCCTCACTAAGTGTGGACTTCATATTGGGTTTTCCAAAATTAAATGGTAATGATTTTGTAATGTTAGTGGACAGACTGATTAAGTATGCCAAATTCTTCATTGCACTTCCAAGATTACAACAAAGCGCACAGTGGAGAATTTTGGGAATGAGGTGTTTTCTCACAATGGACTCCCCAAGGAGATACTGTCAGATAGAGGCTCGCAATTCATCTTACACTTCTGGCAACATCTACTGGTGAATTTTAATTTTTATTTGGGAAGGCCGATCATGAGGTGGACACTTCCAATATGTAGACTAGAAGAACTAATATAAGCAAGAGGCACCCCAGAGAAGCTAACTCTGTTTCCTGTTGCAGTGAGAACGCCAAGTAAAGAAAGGGGGTATCGTGAGTAGAGGCTTTCGCCACTATTGAGCACGTATGAAGGAAGGGGTCTGAAGTGATGAACCAAACCAGAAACCAGGATGAGACCAACTATCATTGATGGGATGGTAGGTACACAAACAACCATGCTTGAAAGTGATCCATGAGGTACGACTGGAATCGGCGTACAGCTTCCTGGAGGGTGGTAGTAGAGCCTGATATGGCATCCAAGACAACCATGTGTTTAGTCCACACTGCAATTGCTACCATTAAGGCTCAGAGGGAAGGATGTATCGGAGAATTTAAGGAAAGGCGAAGATGTCCTTAGATAGGCTGAAGGGCTGTGTTTGATCCTGGCAAAAGAGATGTTGAACCTCACGCTAGATCGCTTTTGATGGAGGGCACTCTTCCATGCTGTGGACCAAAGTCCCATATTGATTATACACAATACATGAGGATTGCGATGCATTGGAATGCTCATCAGTATGGTATATCCATTTCAAGCAGCGCCACACATGGGAATGAACATGTGGTTGCAAAAGAGGGTGATGGGCGTACTTCCAGATGGCTTTCTGTGGTACTAGGGATCAGGGAATGTCCAACACGTCCAGATAATCAACCTAGCCATGATAGGGGACCTCCTTGGTATCACACTGTTCAGAACGGCTTGGCCTTGTACTTCCTGTGTGAAGCGGGGAGTAGGGAGACCCCTCTGGGCGGTGTGCCCACTGATCATTATTCTCCACTCAGCACTCAGAATGGAGAGGAGAATTCATTTGAAGTGGGGCGACGTCCCATGCGGGCCTTCAGCAGAGGGATGTGAGGCAAGATATTATAACACAGAATGGGGATGGATAGGATTGCTGAGGCCCAGAGTGTGGGAGAAATTGGAGCAGGACAAACATCTGCTAGAGAATCATCATATTAAAACCGTAAAGATCATCAGCCTACCACCCACAATCTGAAGGACAAAATGAACGATTAAATTAAGTTCTTGAGAAGTACCTGTGCTGCTACACGACCACCCAACAAGGATTCTGGACTTAATGCTGTTACTAGCCTAATCTGCTTATAATAATTTAGTGCACTCACTGATGAGAATGTCACCCTTCATAGCGAGCTACGGGTTACAACCTTTATATGTGAGAAAACACCATAGAAGTCCAAACCTAGAGGTAACAGCCTGGCAGCCAAGATAAAGGATAACCTGAAAACAAACCAAAAAAATTAATAAAAGCATTAGAGATGCAAAAGAAGAAGGCGATGCTCACTGATCTGAGGCCCTGGTGCTAAAAGAAGGAGACCTGGTGATGATTAATGTAAAAAGTACTCATTCCCGCTACCTTCAAGAATTTGGACCAAGCGCCCTGGGACCATTTAAGGCTCTCCATCAAGTAATTAAAATAGCTTACAAATTTTATTTACAGAGAGGTCTCACGCGCATCTGATACTGCATGTCACACAAGTTAAAAAGTTCAAAAATCCTCTTCCTAAGAAGCCAAAGCCAGTTCACTCAGGCAACCCAGGAGAGGCCAAGTATGAGGTGGAGAAAATCATGGACATAAAGATCTCCCAGGGAAGCACTGGTACTTGGTTAAGTGGGTGAGCTATCTGTTGAAAGAGTCCACCTGGCAAACTGCGAACAACTGCATCAACTGTTCACAGAAGTTGGAGGAGTTCAGGAGCCAGATGGGACTCACATGTGTGTGGGGGTGATGGAATAGTTAAGGCGTTTACTAACCACCAAATAACCCTATATTCCCAGTTGTGAAGACCAAGACCAAAGGGGACGGTTATGGACGCAGGGGTTTTTAAAATGACACTCTAGCAAATCAGCTGCCTCAAAAATCTATTATTACTAAAAATGTCAATGAAGATATAAATCCTCGTAAATGGCGCTCTGGCCAACCAGATGCTGCCATATCAGATGGAACTGAAAAAACATCTAGAAATGGCAATCTGGCGAATCAAATGTTTAAAATTTCATTTTTACTAAAAAAGGTAATTGATGATAGAAAGCCTCACAAATAGAAAATTGGCTAACCAGATGCTGTCACTTCAGATGAGGCTGGGTGAGCCACTCAGAAATGGCAATCTGGTGAATCTGATGCCGCCAAAAATTTGATAGTTAATTTATAATTTATCAATGAGGTTGTGACAATGGTTCAGGCTTCAAGAGCGACTTTAAATGAAATAACAAATGCAATAAGTTTTGACAACCTCAGTGGTACCTGTATCATGTTTTGGAACAGGTCTAGTTGAGGAAATCGAGGGTCTATATCCTTGGATTATTACTACTGTTGAAAAGTTGTCCATGGACTCAACAGAGAACAAGACTCACTTTTCCCCAGTATTTGGGTTATAAACTAACTGATGAGTTTGCGCAAAGAAGCTTCATCTTCTAAATTTCCTGATAACCTTAACAAATTTAATATAAAATTGAATAATTGAAATTCATTTTATTAGAAAATAAGGGAAACAGCTTATGGACTACACTTCAGACTTTGACAAGGCCATTACAACCTTGTATGCGCTTTCCAGAGGTCAGTCCATCTTGCTTAGAGCTAGTATAATCCTCACTACAGTTCAAAGTTACACGATCAATAGACTCCAAATACATAGAATAGGGACATTTCACAGCAGGTTTATCCTTCTTTCAAACTTACCTAAGCCCTCTTGCCCAACTGCTTTGTGGCTGTTTAAGGGCCCCCATCCATTGCAATGCGGGGTAATTGACAAAGAGAGCTTCAATTATATGATCAAAGTTAGCAAATTAAGCCTGCCACTCCTTAGCTTTCATTGCAGGATTAGGCAAAGTCAATTGAATAAACGAATTTTTCATTACGTCAGAAAAATAGGGTCTAGGCCTGACCACAGAATTTTATATAAATAGGACACCAAGGGGAGTCATGCCTAACAAAGTGCATAAAACTTGTGGAGGGATTGGAAGGAAGACAAGTCAGGGCGATGGGCTTCCATAAGGCGTTCTAAACCTTATATCAACTTCTATAGATGCGGCTGAGCTTTAAAACTATAAATATCTAGTTGACTACACTGGTAAAAATTTGACATAGCAAGTCAGCACCATGAAATGATGAATAAGAGCTAGAAATATATATTTTAGAAGCTTACAAAGTAATAGAAGCTAACACCTGTTGAGTTTCAGAAGCTATTTTATGGGCCAGGCTCATAATAATTACAGTAGGTTTCCAATAGATTTAAACCACTAGGTATGATCAAGAAGGGTAAGGACTCCCAGTTGGCTGTAACAAGAATAACACTGAGCCATAGAAATAAACCAAATTAAACGTGCTGTGGTAAGCAGCATAGGAGTGTGATGAACGGCTAGAGCACCCAGTTAACGCTCATAAAGAGCCATCTTGGATTATTTGCATGCATATTTAGTAAAAATTTTGTTTTTTGATTTAAGCTTTATCTCTTATATCTCCTGTTCCTGAAGAGGTAATTGGGAACGCACATCTAAACAACCAAGGAACAGACCACTAACACCAAAGGAAAGAGAGCACCTTGAATAATGGAAATACTAAGATGATCCAATGAGGGTTTATGTAAAATTATCTAAGTAGCCAAATATACTAAAAGGCAAGGGCTTGGTTGGACTCTAAGGAGGAGTCCATGACCATATGCAACTCAGAGTCTAGGCACTTTTGGGGGCTTCAATCTGAAGCGGACTAGGTTCCACAAACAGCAAAAATAGGATCCACTTATAATTTAGAGAGTATAAAAAGGTAATAATGTTAGAGCAACCTTGAGGAGGTCTGCAGTGAGTATAGACAAAAATTCTTCTGATAAGAATAAAATAGGACTTTTATAAAAAATGGAAACAACCAATAAAAATTTTGCTCTATTAGAAAATACTATGTGGAGATTAGGGGAAGGTGAGCCGTGGTCATTTTAATATGGTACAGGGCTGAATCTAGCCAATAATATCAACTTACCATCATCAGCGGTACTGTGACTTGAGTAGGCTCAAACACAAGCTTTAAGTTGGATTTGGATATTGCAAAATTGGGAAATTTAATACATAGAGCGAATTCAAATCCCCATTTCACAATTTAACACAACGACCTATTTTTTATTAATTGAATAACTTGTAAAACAAAAAGCTGTTGATGAGGTGCTGGAAATCCATCATGCAAACCCTTAGTACCAACTTGAGAATACTTGGCCATTACCCAACGTTGGTCTATGGTATGTTTTTAATTAATTGGGGTGGCCAACTTGATCCCTTTGTCCTTCATAAACTAATTTTTGTACTTACAATCTATGCCCACAATTATGTCATGAGACATGAAAATCGCCATGAAACTAAATGCAGTAAAAAGGGTAAATAAAGCTTTAGTACATATTCTAAGTGATATGGCTTTGAAAATGTACTCTCAGTTGGCTTTATATGTTGCCTTTAGGGATTTTCATATGATACTGGTAATAAAAACTACTTCATATCACTTTTTGTTTTTTTACAGTTGGCAACCAGCTTAACTCCTCTGTTGCATTCTACTTTATCTAATAGTGAAGAAGTCAAGCCCACCAGTTATCTTAAATAATTAGTTAACTAAATTAATTTGACAATGGAAACTATTAGCAGCGTCAGTGTGTGAAATTAACAAAAACAACTATTGAAAAACAACCTTAATGAAATCTACAAGCTTTTGTTAGAAGGACCTTTGTTGCCTACTATGATGTCTGGTTTGGGTGAGACATAAGCCTCTCTGGGAAAATGCCATTTATTTCATTTATATTTACCTACTGACATATGCAGTTTTGGTACATCTAACATGTATGAGAATAATAAATAGAGTTCATGAAAAGTTTTAAATATCCATTATAGTTACCAATTTTTGTGAAAGATACTCAAAGAGTTAATCAAGTCAGATGTGAAGGTGAGATATTTTAACTTTTTTTCTATCTTTAAGTAAATCCTTTATTTTATAACTTTAATTTAAGCCTTTTCCATAATTGAGTGCACTGCTATATCATTAAGAGGATAAATGTGAGATATCTAGTGATTGTGTCGACCTATTTTGTTTTGTGAGTGCAAGTATGGATTTATTTTAATTCTAATTTATGAAAAAAATCATCTAAAGTTTTCTTATTAGCTGAGTATCAAGTTTTATTAGTAATTCTATATTTCCTATTATTCTATATATTTTTGTAATTAAGCTCACCTGAATGCTTCAGATTTACTGTTACAAATTTTATAATTAATCAAATATATGTAATCAACTCAGAAAATTATCTTATTAGTATTATCCACCAAATTCTTAATATAATATATATTAATATCAACGTTGTATCAACAATCATATAAATATGTAAAAATTATCTATTACCGTAGCAGTATTGGAAATTCATTGGATCTGATTATTAAATCTATCAGTTAAATGTATCAGTTGATTTAAACTCTGACAATTATGCAGCTGACAGCACCTTTACATCTCATCAAAAGTGTTAACATTGTAAAAATACTATTTGGTTTTATTTATGAACTTGAGTGAATTTATCAGTCTCATTCAGAATCTACTATGCCAAGCCACAAATACTTTTAAGAAGATAACAAGTTTATTAAGGAGATGTCTTAGAGCTTGAGAAAAAGTCAAACCAAGCTTTAGCAGAATAAATGAAGTACATTATAAATGGTAGTTAATAAAATGAAAGCTTCAGACAAAGTTAACACAAATGAGGTTAGCGAGTTAATAAGTATGTTGTATTTTGGTGGAATCAAGAGGATTCACTGTAAGAAAATTGCACAGAGGTTAGCCCACTGAGCAATAGAACCCACAATATGATGATCGTGGTCCTTTGTACCAACAGAATAGTCTTGTTAATATAATAAATATGGGGCACTTGCTCCCCACTATAATACTTTATTTAAAAATAGATAAACTCCTCAGGTCCTCTCTTCTTACTCCCTTCTGCTCTATTAACCAACAACCCTTCTTAATCTCCCATCACACTCATATACAGCAGCTTCAGATGATACCACACTCATTGCTTGGACTGTTTGGTTCCACCAATTCTCCTCGTTTTAACTTGTTTTCTATTAATTCCTTATCGCCTAATTTGTAGGCGATTTAATTCATATTCATTGAATGTTGACATTGCCCAATTGCCTTATTCAAGGCGATTTCCCATTCACTCAGTATCACCACAATTCGCGTCTTAAATTGCCATTACTGGTTCAATTCCAACGGATTCCATACATTTCGCCATGATGACTTCAGGCTTATTGTCCAGTCATATTGGAATTGTGACATTACCCTCTCCTTGACTGGATGATAATGCTCCTATTGCTTGTATTTTCGGAGGAACTTCACATGTACTCAGTTAATAATTTGACCCCCCACAGTTTATCCTTAATGGTGTAGGTGTCAACCCCAGTTTTCTCAATGATCTCAAATGGCCCACTTCATATGCTGGCAAGCTTGTTCCTTCTTCCAAACCCATGTTGGTCATGAAACAGGACCAATTTCACTACCCCAAACTGTGGAAGGCTGTGGCGTCTACATTGGTCAGCTGCATGATCCTAAACCTTCTTGGCAAGACTAGTAGAATATGCCTCAGTTTGGAGCTTGATCAGCGTGTTTGTTAAGGAAGACAAATAGCAGTGGGGTTTGACTCCGCTGGTATCCTCAATGCATGAATAAAGCAATGCAGGCAGCTCTGGATGTCATCCATAGAGCAATTGAAATAGAATCTTACCAGTTGCTGAGTGGTAGCTGATATTGTATGCAAAGACAGCGGTGGATAAAAGGGTGCTCCAATATGATGACCGCTCATTTGCAAGCTTGCATAGGATATTCACCAAGGTCCCATTGACCTGTTCCACCATACCGTTAGATTCAGGGTGGTAGGGGGTAGTTAAAACCCCGCGGATTATCATGAGCTCATTCAACTTGGCCAATATATGGGATGTGAAATTGGTTCCATTATCCGTTAAGATAAATTGTGGACAACCATGGAGTTGTATGATGCACTCCAGGATGAACTTAGCAGTAGTGACAGCCCCCAAATCCTTGATAGCCCTTGCTTCCACCCATCTTGTCAAATGGTCGATGGCTACTATTATATATTTGGAGCAGTTTGCGCCAGTTGGCAGCGGCCCCACCACATCTATCAAAACTGTATGCCATGCAAACTGAGGCTTAACTAGCTGGTATGTGGTCTTCTGGTGATATGGTATCTCCACTTGGCACTGATGGCAACAACCAACCATCTCGAGCACATCGTAGTGCATACTCTCCTAATAGTAGCGGGGTTGCAAGAACTCCAACATCTTTTTTAACCCTCCGTGACCTACAGCTTTATGGCCATCCATTATTATCAAAGCTCGGGCAGAGGTTTTGGAAAACTCAGTGTTGATTCCCCAATCTGCTTATATAATTCCTCATCGTGCAAGAAGGTATCCTGCATAAGCCCATCTAACACTTTGATCATGGGTGGCGGCTCATTGTGATATTTCCCGCAATCATTTTTTCATACATGATGTCCGCCACATCCACTGTAATGGTGACTGTGGGTAATCGGGAAATACAATCTCTATTCTGATGCTTTGACCCTGGCCAATGCATAATCTCAAAATCATATGCTTGGAGCTTCAAAGCCCATCGCGCGAGCTGCCCTTCAGGTTCCCACAGATTCTGTAGCCAGCGCAAAGAGGCATGATCCATTACCACTTTGAATTTTACCCCATGGAGGTAGACCCAAAATTGTTTATATGCATAAATTACTGCTAAACACTCTCGCTTGGTCATGGTGTAGTTCTGTTCAGGGCCAGTTAAACTGCGGCTGCAATAGGCAATGGGGTGCTCCACACTGTCATCATCTTTTGGGACAACACAGCCCCTACAGAAGAAAGCGAGGCATCAGTTTGGACAATAAACTCTTTTTCAAAATTGGGGTATTGCAAAACAGGCGCGCTAGCCAATGCAGTTCATAATACATCAAAAGCAGTTTGGCATCAATCCATCCAGATGAAGGCAGTATTCTTCTTAAGTAGCTTAAAGAGTGGAGCCCCAATACAGATGAAGTTGGGGATGAACTGTTGGTAGTAACCAACCATCCCCAAGAACACCTGGATATCACTCTTATTACTTGGCCGAGTCATCTGGTGGATGGCTTCCACCTTGGCTGACTGTGGAATTAGCCCTTTGGATTCAACTAAAAAGCTGAGGTATTCCAACTGTTCCTTGAAAAAGTGACACTTTTGGGGCTTAATCTTGATATTAGCTTTAGCTAAATGGCGGAATACTTGCTCCAGGTGTCCAAAGTGTTCTGTGAATGTTCGCAAAAATACATTGATAAAGTCAAGGTAGAAAAGAATGCAAGACAGCTTTAAGTCACCCAAAATAATGTCCATAGACCGCTGGAATGTAGCTGGGGCGTTGCACAAACCCTGTGGCATACATGTAGGCTGGAATAATCCCTTTGAGGTAATTATAGCGCACTTTTCTTATCCGCCGCTGGCAACTTGATCTGCCAGTACCCTGATATCAAATCCATGGCTGAGAAATACTTGGCCCCACCTAACTGATCTAAAGCGTCATTGATTCACAGAAGCGGGTATTAATCTTTTTATAATGCTATTAAGCTTCTGATAATCAATTACTACCCAATTGGAGCCATTTTTATTTTTTACAATGAGCACCAGAGATGCCCAGGGACTCTTCAATGGTTCCAACATTCCCTGTTCCACCAAGGCATCTATTTCTGCAGACACAACTTCTTCTGCTGCCTTTGAACAATGGATAGGTTGCGATCTGATAGGAGGATGGTCTCCTGTGTCCACCCGATGCACAACCCCGCCAGCGCAACCCAAGTTGTGATCATCAGTTGCAAAGATACTGTGATACTTTTCAAACAGATTCATCACCCTGTCCTTCTGCTCCTCCAATAGATCAGTGAGCGCCTCCCGAGGAACTACAGTCATTATGCCAAAGGGGGTTTTTAAAGGCAAGCTGAGATCTTCCCAGGAATTAAAGTCATGTATATGGTGGACCTCATTGATTGGGATCAAATGCAGGTAAGCTACCACTTGGTGCCGCTGAACCTGCATCACTTCCTTCTGTAGATTTTCTACCAACACTTTAACTTCCCCTTGCCTGGGTAACAGTAACCCAGGAGCCACATGAGGTTTGAGGCGTGATTGTTGATAGGGCCCCACAACCTCTCCATAAAGACCACCCAGTATATCAATTTCAGCTCAATTCCAATTATGACCAGATGCACAGAAGGGATAGTAAAAGCGTTTGCAGCTCGTAGAAGAATCCCTTTATACTCATAAATCTGTTTTGGGAGCGTTCAAGTCTTCCACTTCATCCGTCAATATTTTAAAGGTATCACACCATCGCTATAGGCGAGATTAATTTGACTAGAATGGATTGGGTCATCTGACACTCCCCTGGAAGTAAAATAGATGGGAATCCGTTGTCCCAGGATGTCTAGGGTCTCTTCAATCATGTCAACCACAGCCCCATAATGTCACATAAATGCAGTCCCAATCAGCAAATCATAGTGGCTACTTGGTAATACCACTGCCAGTGCCATAATAACAACAGATCCAAACTGCAAAGGAAGTGCACTATACACTCCCTTGGAGACTGTGGTATTTGTTCCAGCGGTCCCATACACCATCCAGTGTTCTATGTCAGGTTTTAAAGCCAACTTTGCCACCAACTTAGTGGAGATAATGTTAACAGGAGCGCCCATGTCAATTATAGCTCATACTCAGGATTTGGCTACCACCACATCACAGTAAGTGCACTCCAAGTAAGATGAAAGCCAGTTATTTACTATGTGTACATTCAGCGGTTCACATTTTCCCAGGAAACCTATAATACCCAAACCAACTTTAGGGTAGCTTGCTATAATAGTATTCACTGGGAAGGAGACCTCTACTTCTCTTAGAGACAACACATCCACAAATGGTTCCAGCTGGTCTAACAGATTTTGGTCAACCATTTGGCAAGCGTAAGGCTTTGGTTGCTCCAAAAACCCTGGGTCAGCCATATTTTTGAATTGTGCTTAAGTCAGCACATTTAATTCCCCAACTGGTTGTTGGTAGAGGAATGTATCATCATACTGGGAGGCATCTACTTTCTTCAATACAATTGATTCAGAGGGGACGTATGACTTTGAGATAGCGGAAGTAGAGAGTTTCATCTCTACTCCACTCTGACTTTTTCCCTGATAACCTTGATCCTGTTGTATGTGAGGGATCTGTCAATTGGGGCACCATCATCCCATGTGCCCAGTGTGACCACAATTAAAGCAACTTACTCCATAGGGCCTACGTCCAGACCCACATTGGTATATTGCCTGCTGTCAAGCAGCATAGTTAAGGCCAAAGCAGTAGTTGGGCAGTTGTTGCACAACAGTTATGGGATAGTTGGTGAGCTGCGGGGAACAACCTGGCATGATCTGCCTTGACTGGTTGCTTCCCTTCCCCTGGTTAGGGTAGGCCCCGTCAAAAGTATGGCTCTGCTCAATATTGGATGGAGGGAAGTTGGCAGATATTCAGTGCAGAAACTGAACAATTTGAGCAATGGCACATCTTCATTCAATAGTGAGGCCATAACATTGTAAAGCTCAGGATATGGCTTTACTGCAGAGGCCATTGCAATGCATACATCAGCTTCAGCTAGAATCCCAGCCCCAATCAACACATTTGCTTCCACAATAAACTGCTCAGCAAAGGCGGTGAGACTTTTATTTAGTTGAAACCTGATGGTCAGAAACTCAGCTTTCCGCTGAGACATTTTTGCTTTTCCGCCAAACAACCATATCACCAGCTCCTTGACCTCTTGGTAAGTAACAGAATTGTCTGAAAGGTAAAAAACAACTTGATCGGCACTTCTGACATCCAAGGTAGAGATTAACATTTTTTGCCCTGCGCCTGTCCAAGGCACCTTCTGTTGCAAACTCAAATTGGTAAAGGAATCCATGAATATTGCCATCGCGATCAAAGGCCAGCAGCTGAGCACAGCAGACTTCCTGGAGCAGCTCATCTTGTTTTTTGAGCACTGAGTCCAATGTGAGTTTCAACTCCTCAAATAAAATGGTCCTATTGTCTTGTGCAGATTTCTTTTCAAAGCAACCTAGGCGAGACATAGCAGGTGACTTGGATTTTATCAATTTATTACTGATCAATGGGCCCCCTGTAGTAAGCACCACTGTTGTATTTCTGCAGAATCTGGAGGATTTTCCATAAGAGTTACGCACAGAGGTTAGCCCACTGAGCAATAGAACCCATGATATGATGATTGTGGTCCTTTGTACCAACAGAATAATAATGTTAATATAATAAATATGGGGCACTTGCTCCCACTATAATACTTTATTTAAAAATAGAGAAACTCCTCAGGTTCTCTCTTCTTACTCCCTTCTGCTCTATTAACCAACAACCCTTCTTAATCGCCCATCACGCTCATATACAGTGGCTTCAGATGATACCACACTCATTGCTTGGACTGTTTGGTTCCACCAATTCTCCTCGTTTTAACTTTTCTCTTAATTCCCTATCGCCTAATTTGTAGGCGATTTAATATATATTCGTTGAATGTCGACATTGCTCGATTGCCTTAATTCAAGGCGATTTCCCATTCACTCAGTATCACCACAATTCGCGTCTTAAATTGCCATTACCGGTTCAATTTCAACGGATTCCATACATTTCGCCATGATGACTTCAGGCTTATTGTCCAGTCATATCGGAATCACGACAAAGTATAAGAGACAGATTTCTGAGATTATGCCCAAGGTTACAAGTATAGTTATGTTGGATTGATAATATAATGAGTTCCATAAACACTAGGAAATTGACTGAGAGCAATAATGTTTTGCAGAGCTGAATATATAATAAAATATAAATTCCATTACTATTTTCATTTTTTATGGGAATTTTGTCATTATACAGAGGTACCACAAAGCGAAATAGAGCTTTGACACTTACAGCAGCCAACATACACCAGATTGTAACTTTTACACTTATAGTTGCTATAGAATTGATTTATACTGGGAGCTGTCAAATTAAACTAATGCCATATAAGCATTCACCATATCAAGATAATACTATTATACTTTATTTTAGAATTTTTTTTAGTTCTTAATAGCATTCTTGAAGATAAATCTACATATCTTTGCTATAAAGAGTTGTTGTAATATGACCTTTGTTGGCATACAAGGTTGAACTTAGAAACTCAATATAGAATACAGAAGAGGATTTTCACAGTAGCCAACTGTGTTTAGGTGAGTTACAGTCAGATGATGTGACCGCCTATTAGTATGAAACTGGGGAAATTTTGCAATTGATATAGAAACACTTGCACAAATTACTGTTACTATAAAGTTGTTAAGGTCCTTAGATTTTCAAAATTAGTATAATGAATTAATTTTTTGTTTATTTGTGTGTGTTTATGCTTACAATATATGAGCTACTAGTTGATAATGCTCCTATACAACATAATTGATATTTTCTGTTTACCAACACATTATCTTAAATAGAAAAAAATGATATACTTGATGTGATAAATTTTAATATATTTATTCAAATAAATTATCTAGTTCTTTATTTCTTTTAATTGATTTTTAATGCAATTATCACCGGTTTAACTTTAAAATTAACATGTTATATAATATATATGATATTCTAAGTCATTAAGCATAAATGGTTACATATAATAGCAGAGATTATAATTATATAATGGGAACGTCAGAAATTCCTTCCAAGCTAAGGTCAGCCTTGGCTAGAGGTGCTTAGCACCAACTGCTAAGGTTAAAAATTAAATTATATATATCTGATTAGGATATCGTATGTTGACAAGGACACAAGGTCACCAACGGACATAATTGGTAAATCTTATTGTCAAATTGAGCTGATAATGAGGCGCCAACTGAATGGTAAAATGGAATAAAAAAAGGAATAGTATTTAGTTATGATTATTGAACAATGATAATGAGACGACAAGTGAATGGCAGTACAGAAAAAATAGGCTGAAACATTCAATTAATTTAAGAACAAATTGACTAAACAAATATAGTTGCATCGAATTACTTGCCAAGGTTGATGAGGCCAAACCAATATTATTTGCATTAGATATATATGGTAGACACTTTTAGCTTCAGTAGAAAAAAGTTCTCAATTAGTGCAAATTAAGCTATCTCTTCAAAAAACTATAATTGTATAAAATTTATTAAAATAAATAATTAGATAGTTAAATCTATAGATGGCCGTGTATTTTGCTTATGCCAATGATACACTGATTGCTTATGCATTGAAGAAGTGAACTACACATCACACCTCTAACTAAATTCAATTTATTCAGGTAAGCCAACCAGGGTATGGACATTATCAAAACTAAAAAGATAAAAGCTAACATAACTTCACAATTTAAACAAAATGCCCAAAAGAGTGAATTGAATGATACACACCAAACAAAAACAACCAATCGGGTGGGGCAGCAGAAAACCGCTTGTCCAACCATGGTGGATGGGGAAGGGGGATCAGGGGGCTCATCTTTGTCATAAGCTTCTTCATCCCAGAGTAGGGCGTATGTCAAGGTGGAGAGCAAGGGCGTCAGGACATCAGCGGAATGTGGTTCAATATCACTAAGGATTGGTATCTCATGGAAATTGCCAGCTAAGAAAATGGCACTGATATATTTGGCTAAAGCCTTTTTAGCTTTAATGCGGGTGTCTGGGAGTTTAATGAATATGGCAATATTGGTTTGGGTGATCTTAACTTTAAAATACATGCTACAGTTACCATGTTCTGGATAGCGTCGTTGACCTTTTTGTGCTATTGATTCACTGTAATCTTACTTTGTGGGGTGAGGGTTGAGGGGATAACAGGAGGGGAATACCTCCTGTGAGCATCGCCACTGATTTGGCAACAGCTTTGTGCAGGGGATGACAATTTGGCGTGGCAGCTGCTTTGACTGAAAGCTGGTGGTCACTGCAAAAACGATTTTGCATTTGGCTGTGAGGCATATAAATGAGGGAGGTATTTAGCGTCCCATTCTGTAATAACAAACTGCTCATTTTGCTGATATATATTCTTCAATGAGATTACCTGATTCATCAATTTCAGCCAATAAATCCCATGGGTTCTGGTTGAATTGAATTGGGGAATTGGTGTATGGTTGAGGTTTGGTTGATTTGTTGGAGGAAGCATGGGATTGAACTGGGGTACAAGCTGGTGTTTATTAAGGATATCATGTGTGGCACTGGGGCAAGGAAGCTGATTGGTGGCTGCAGGTGCAGCTGCAGCAACAGGCTTTGGGGGAGGGGAAGTTAGGATCATACCCCATACTGGAGCTGGCGCAGGGTGGGCAGCGGATTGGAGGCCAGCAAACAAATATTCCGAGCTGTCAGAAGCAGCCAAAGAAGGGTAATTGCGTTTCAAGTGGTCTAACTCAAAAAAGGATGGACAAATCGTCCGCCTGCACTTGACGTGGGCCCAGAATGGATGGTCAGGGGCAGAAGAAATGATGGAGTGAGGGGGAATCAACTAGGCGATTCTATTAAATTCAGGGCTGATTTTGGAATATGCCCAAGGCCCAGAGAGGCGTGTGGCTCCATTTGGGACAACAAATTGTAAGATGGGGTTGGAGCCATAGGCTGCCAAACCGTTTATCAGCTCCTAGTGAGCACTGCAGGGGGAGATGGGTGGGCAAACCAGAAAACTGAACCACCAAAGTGGTATCTGCTGGGAGCTGGGTCCAAATTGTGGGGAGAGGGGTACCCTGGAATACCAGGGGCACAGTTGCCACAGTGGCGGCGTCAGCTTCACACATGAAGCTGAGATCAAAATACCCCTTATAGGGGCGTAATTCAATAAAACTGGCAGTAGTCATCTTCCGCCTGAGCCATTTTAATAATGGCTTGGTTGTGGTAAGGAAAAGTTTCCCATAGTTGACCCTAAGGCCAAAACACATGTTGCTTCTGGGGAGCACCAGGGGGCAATGAGGTACCACTTGGGTATAAGTAAGGTGAGCATCGGAGATCCTTGGGAGGAATAAATTGTCCCAGGGGTTTGGTATGACTGGGTGAGCCAGTTTGAGTGCATTTTCCTGCCAGACGAAAATGGCAGGGTAAGTTTCACCCCTGCCCCACACTGGAGCAGCTGGTGGAGAATCTGAGGACATCAGAGTAAAACTATGGCGGGCGATCAAAGTTTTCTTTTTCCATAAGATTTTGCTCATAAAGTTACGCTGAGCAGAAAGAGAGTCCCCTCTATCTAAATTCTTTTATATAATCTGTTTTTTTCTGGACACCAAATTTAAGAAATGGCCTTAATATATATAGTACATAGTTTCTTATGAATTTTTACCTATTTCATTAATTACTAGCCATTTTGGAGTAGGCTGAAGGGAGGTTATTGAGGTATGGTAATCCCAGGTAATTAAATATGTAGAAAGTGGGTTTCCCAACCACTTACCTCCTCTAATCTGCTAAGAAACTGTGAAAGGGCAGCTTCCTGACAGCAAGTCAAGGATGATGGACTCAGGAAGGTTAGTCCATGGAATACAGGATCAGGTAGTCAACAGGCACTTAGCCAAGAGATCCAAGTATAAATGTTGTGCGCTAGGTCTACTAATGACGCTGAACTTCCATGAAAATGAAGTCACCTTATTGCAATGACACTAATTCTGCTGCTTGAAAGCTCATAACAAGGGTCAAATAAATGATTATTTTCAAGCAAGGCTTAGAAATTTTCATATTGGTGGCCTAGAACACTAACAGAGCCTCACAATACCTTTTTAGTACTGGAAGGGCCCAACCTAATAGAGTATTGTCACTTATTTTTATTTGTGGGTGAATATAAAACTGAGAAAAAATAATTATAACAAGACACTGTGGTAGCAAGCCTAAGTAGCTAAATCAGATGGGGAAGTGGAGTTGGGGGATCTTTTTTTGGCACTTACCTGAGTTTACGCATAAGAGCAGGCAGTATGATAGTTGGGGAATAGCAGTATGAGTAAAAATTGGAATATTTTCATTCAGATTTTCAAAGGTCTCCACAGTGGCCAAAGCCTCAATGTAGTTGGCCATTTAGACTTGTTTATCTCGATAATACCAGCAAAAAAGAAACTTTTAAAAATGTTGTTGGCAGGTTTGAGCATAATGTAAATTAAACAAAGATGACATGGAATTTTTAGCACATGAGCAGTCAGTAAGGAGAGTGTCTATAACTCTCCTGTTCCCAGTGGGGTGGTGCATGGTGCATAGACCCAACGCCATGGAACTTGTCATCAGTAATGGAGTGAGAAGAGACCCACAGAGGGTGCTGGAGATGAAGTAACTAAGAAATGTGGCTAACAATATATAAAGGGACAAAATCCAGACTAACACCAAGGCTGGAGTGAACCCCAAAGTGTAATGGGTGGGTTTGCAACAATATGCCATGAAGGAATTGGGAAGTAAGAGCCATGTCACTGACCATACTAGGGACAGGCCTGCCAAAGACCATCCCTGACCCTTCTGCCATGCCTTGTCATTGCCACATATTCCCACACCACTGTCCCCACGACGCTGCACATCAACAGCAGGGTTTGGCTCCGGGAAAGGGCTGATAACAATGCCAACGCCACACCAAGCTCACTGGTTGAGCTCATAACTTCAATATGATACTATAGATTTAATAAATAATATTTTATTTATTAGCAAGCAACTTTTTTATTAATTTTCTGGTTTTTTGTAGAAGACTCAACTGGACATTCAGGGACAAAACATCCTCTAATTAATAGCACTCTGCTTGTATTGTGTAAGCTCCCTCATATGCTAGGCTCTCTCAAATACCATCCAGCACATCTCTTGAGAAGACTCCACATCCCACTGGATCATCATCCACGCCATGCATAAGTGCAATGTCATATTTTCTCAGATGCATTTAGTTTCAGGATGTCAAATCTAACTACAACTTCCTAAAGTTTGAGGCCCTTTGTATCAAGGCAATACTCAGATCGAATGTCACCCAATCTGAGGCAATGTACAGATCAGGTGCCGCCTGATCCGTTACATCACCCCCCTTTGAGGCCCAAAAATCCTGAACCTTCCCTGGGCATCGCACGCAGTCTTCCTTTGTCTGCCATATTGCCTCCTCCTCCAAATAACCTTTCCACTTCACCAGCAGTTGCTGCTGGCCCCTCACTCATCTCACATCCAATATCCGTTCCACCTCATATTTTGGAACATTCTCTTTCCTAGGGTTTAATGGTTCTGGACAATCTGGACCTATTCCTTTGAACGCTCATAGCTGGAAAGCGTGAAGCACCAGATGGGCCCTAGAACCTATTGATAATATTAATTCAAAAGCAACCTAATTAATGGCTTGGACAATGTGGTATGGGCCCAAAAACTTTGGTCCCATCTTATGACTCTTAACCATAATAGCATAGTTCCTAGCTGCCACTAATACCCAGTCCCCTGGCTCAAATGCTGGATCTGGCACTCTTCATTGATCTGCCTGTTGCTTCTGCTGAGCCACTGCCCACTCCAAATTTTCTTATAGCTTCTCCCCGATTTCTGCAATGGTATGTGCCATCTCATCTTCCTCCTGGCACACTCCGCCAATATATCCCCCATTCAATCTGGGATTTAGCCTATGATTTGCAAAAAAACAAAGTCATTCCTGTCAATGATTGGCAATGATTGTTATAGCGAACTGGGCTATCTGAACCCATAGAAACCAGTCATCCTGCTGATCAGAGACATAACACCAGAGATACTGTTCAAGTATCTGATTCACCCTCTCCATCTGTCCATCAGATTGTGGATGGTACACTGAAGACCGACCAGGCCTGATTTCCAAATTGCCCAGCAAACTTGACCAGAGTTTCTAGACAAATTGTGGACCATGGTCTGAAATAATTTCCTCATATAATCCACGTTGGGAGAACACTTCATCAATGAAGGTCCTTAATATGTCCTTTGCTGAAAAAATCCCTGTGCATGGGAAAAACTCGGCATATTTTGTCAGTCTATCCATGACCACCATAACTGCATCCTTCCCCTTCACCTCCAGAAAACCCGTTATAAAGTTGATTCTGATTGAACTCCATGGTGCATGTGGTATCTGCAGTGGGTTTAACTTACCTGATGGAGGTTCCCTTGAGGTTTCAATTTTGCACATACCAAACACTCCCTCACATACTTATTGACATTCCTATGCAGGCCTGGTCACAAATAGTCCCATCACACCAACTCCACTGTCTTCTCTGCTCCCAGATAACCCACCAACGGATGATCATGAGAGACCCAAATTACCTCCCATTGTAATGAGGGGTTGGGCACCCATATGTGAGAATTGTGGTATAACGTCCTACGCCTCTTCATGAAGGCCTATGGCGCTCGTACAGCTGTCCTTCCTTCAACTCAGCCTTCAGTCGCCAGCAAAATTCTGACCTTATTTGCTTCTGGTGACTTCCTCCCCCAACTCACTTTCCCCACCATCAATCATTGCAAATTGTCTGGTCAAAACATTTTGGCTGTATTAAACTCCTCAAATTCCTCCTTCTTATATGCCAAGCCTTCATCTCGACTCAACCAGTCTGTTAGAACATTTGACAAACCTGGCCTGTATTCTGCCTAGAAGTTATATTGGACTAGCTCCACAGGCCATCTGGATTGCCGCTGGTTCATTTTTTGGTGCACAATAATATTTTAATGCTTTATGGTCCGTTCCTATAATGAAAAGATGTTGGGCATAGAGCAGGTAATGCTGCCATTCCCAAAAGGCCTCCATCACCACCAGCAGTTCCTTATCATAAATTGGATAGATAGTTTCAGCAAGAATCATTTTGCGGCTAAAATAACACACGAGGTGTTTGAGCCCATCTTCCCCTTCCTGTAGTAACACTGCATCTATGGCTTAATTTGAAGCATCAGTTTCTACCACAAATGGCTTCCTGGGGTGCGAATGGGCCAATACAGGCATGGAAAGTAACTTATCCTTTAGTAATTCGAATGCCTGCTCCTCTTTTCTTCCCCACATGAACGGAACATCCTGCATTAGACGCGTGTAAGGTAAGGCCATTTGGGATAGATTCTTCACAAACTGACGTAGGAAGTTCAATGTTCCAAAAAAAATCTCCACACCCCCATTTGATCAGTAGGGGCCTTCCATGCACATACCGCATGCAGTTTATTTGGACATACTTCCAATCCATTCTGTAAAGCCACATTGCCTAGGAAAATCACCGAACTTTGATTAAATTCACACTTGGAAGGTTTCAATCTCAGACCCATCCGGCCAATTGCCCCCAGAACTTCTTGGACATCTCGGACATGATCCTCTCAGGACTGCAAAAACACTAAGAGATAATCCATATATGTGGCACAGCATCAACCAATCATCCCTCTAAGGACATGGTTGATCTACTGAAACACCGCTGAGGCATTTCTAAGACCAAACGGCATCACGTGATATTTATACATCCCAAGTGACACTTAAACGCTGTGTATTTCTGATGTTCTAGTCTCACTGGTACCTGATTGAATTTGTCCGCGAGGTCAAGCTTTGTAAAAATGGTGCATCTGGTAACCATTGGGAGAATATCCTCCAACAAAGGCATCAGATATGGATCAGGCTCAGTAACCATGTTCAATGTCAGAAATCCATGCATGGGCGTAGTTTGCCACTCACTTTTGGCACCAGTAATACAGGAGACACCACTGGTGACTTAGAAGGCTTGATCAAACCTTTGTCCAACATTGATTCCACATGGATCTCCAACTTTCTTTCGCTCATTAGTTAAGAGGGTATACCAGACACCCCCTGAGAAGCTCTGATCCTTCCTTGAACCAGAATTAAAACGCAAAAGAACCAGTAGGTGAAATATGCGTGTTCCCAATAGGACCAAATAACCCACAAAGTCGCTATATTTGGCCTGTAACTCCACCTCCTGCATTCCACCCATATTTCTGCATCCACTCAGAACATGACTCCCAACCTCCTACTTCCATCTCATCTGAGGTTCAATCTGAGGATTAAAGCAATTATACAAAGTGGCAGATCCACCTGAGGCTGGAACTTATGCCACCATCGCATCCTCAATACCACAGGATAGACCAGATTTCTGATTTCACAGAAGCCTTCTCTGAACCAAAACGGGTTCTGCCAAAAACTACCCAAGTCACCAAACGCCATGAGGGGGCCTTCCTTGACACATCGGCGAACACCACCTCAGGACACTTCTTCATTCCCAACTTCTTACGTTCTGCCAGGGTAAAATCCACATAGTTCTCCTCAGCTCCTGTATCCACCAGGGCCAACACCCTCTCCGTCTGACCTTGCAAATGTAACTCCACTGGAATAAATAACTGAGGATAAAGCAAAGAAGTAGATTTAATGTTTAAAGCATTCTCAGATTGCAAATTTGCAGGTAAGGTAGGTCTGGGATGTATACTCTTCCCAGGTCCCTGACCTCCTGTTCTCCCCAACTCCTCAACGTTTCCCTGGAAGAACCCTCCATGGATATTTCCGAAATTCTTGGGTGTTCCCTGCCAATCTCCTTGACCTCTACGAGCCACTGTGAGCAACTGGCCCCTTCTTGGAGACCTAGAATCTTCCCACCAGTTTTGCGCCAAGGCCAATTGTTTCTAAACCTGTACCGCCAACACAATTTCTTCAGCCAACATATTCTGAACTTTAGCAGCCGCCATAGTGGCCAACATATCCACTTGCAGCCCCTGTCAAAACATTTTCGATGATTGTGAATCCAATACTCATGCTGCTTTTTCCAAAGGTCAGAAAATCCGCCCATATTCTTCAACTGATCCTCGCCTTGAAACACCATCAGCGAAGCCAACCACGCCTTGTCCTGCGCCTCATCCATACAGGCAGCCCAGTTGATCCAAAATGACACACCCATCCATGGATTCTGGTAGGCAACCTTGCTCCTCAATCAGTTCTTGCACCCACCCCACCAGGTCTGAGGGTAGTGGCTCCACAAATTGCACAATCTTCAGTGAAAAAGGGGTCTCTCCTCCCATCACTTGAGCCAACCGTGCCTGAAAATGAATTTGTGACAACACATGGTAAATCTTCTCTAAAGCTTCCATAGGTAATGCTGCCCAACCTTTTGGAGATGTAGATCCTCCATGGCTCTCCTCCACCTTCATGGGACTTGCGCCACATACTTGAACCACCTCTCTTATCACAAATGTTAGTAAGAAAATCAACATCACCACTGTCAACACATGGCTATACCATTCCTCCCCTCCTGGGGCTACCACCTCTTCTCAGGGCCCCCACAAGACTGACAAAAGTTTATTTGAGTTGCGTCTAATGTAGCAGGTGGGTTTGCGCCAATATGCTATGAAGGAATTGGGAGTAAGAGCCACATTGCTGACCATACTAGGGACAGGCCTGCTGAAGCCCATCTCCAAACCCTTCCACCATGCCTTGTCATTGCCACATATTTCTGAACCACTGTCCTCATGACGCTGCACATCAACAGCAGGGTCTGGCTCCAGGAAAGGGCCAAGAACGACGCCAACGCCACGCCAAGTTCACTGGTTGATCTCATAACTTTAATCCAGCAAAATAATTTAATAAATAATAACTTATTTTTACCAAGTGACTTTTTTATTAAATTATCTGGTTTTTTATAGAAGACGCAACTGGCCATTCAGGGCTAAAACATCCTTTAATAAATAGCACTCCGCTTGTATTGTGTAAGCTCTCTCCTACGCTAGGCTCTCTCAAACACCATCCAGCACATTGCTTGTAAAGACTCCACATCCCACTGGATCATCATCCATGCCGTACATAAGCCCAACGTCATATTTTCTTAGATGCATTTCAGTTTTGGGATGTTAATCTCACTAACACTAACTTCCTCGAGTTTGAGGCATTTTGTATCAAAGCAATACTCAGATCAAATGCCACCTGATCCAAGGCAATGTATGGATCAGGTGCTGCCTGATCCGTTACATAAGGTGTGGTCCATAACCAAGTGGTGTTATGGGCTGGAGTGTAAAAGGCGGCCCAGGCTGGAGGGAACCATGGTGGCCCAGTGGTGCATCTGAGGAGAGGGTTAGAATTGTAAAAAACAAATGTTTAACGTTGTGCAAGACCTCCTCAAAAAGGTCTGCACACAGGTTCACCCAAGTTAACTTAAAGGAAAACATATACTGAACAAAGGGTTTTTTAGAAAAGAAGTCGACCTATGAGAGAGGTTGGCCTCAAATGAATAAAATAAGAAACTTCAGGGGAACAATTGATCAATGGAAGTGGTGCTAAGCTGAGGTGTACTAATAAGTGCATGCTTCCATTGGGCACTTTACTCTACTTAGTGATCAATCAAACTCTGATAATTGATTTCAGGTAAGGCTGACCCTAGCTGGAAATTTCGAAAATTGAACTGGTTTCAAGACCTCGTTCACCAAGAAATTGAAACAACCGTCATTTTTGATTGAAAAACTGGAACAGTTTAAAGCCCCTAATGTAATGCAGGACTGAACTTCTCTAAAATCCCCAGGACCAACCTGGGCATACCTCGACTTAACCTAGAGTTAATCAAAGGTATGTTGAGGTCAGGGAGGCCTGCCAACTTTACCCTTTTGGCCTCCTGACATGCAGCTTTATCCTTGGTATTTGTCCCCATTATCATGTCATTATCAAGCCATGACACAGCCCATGTTAAACATGATCTCATCTTTGGTTTCCTCAGGGAAGTCAAAAAAGAAATTGGGACAGGGAATATTCTCAACAAGAGGCTTCATGGCCTCATGGAGGTCTTGGCGGAGGTGATATTGGTGGGGGATATAACCACTTAAATGGCAAGCTGATGTTGGTCTTGTAAGTAGGGAAGCTTTTCAAGGGTGAAAGAGGTTCTGGGGAATGAAAACGGGAGGGGAATTATAAAATTTAACTCAATCAAATTTGAGGTTGCTGGCATAAGGTTTCCCAGCTTCATCCACCCATTAGTGAGAATTAAAAGGATTAAAAACAGATAAACAAAGGCAAATAACAGGATCCAATTGGTTGATATGGGAGCGGTTGGCCTAAAAACCACCAATAATAATAATTTGACTGGTGCTCAAGCTTCAATTTGTCCTGCACTAAATTGATAAGTGATTTGATTGCTGTAAAAACTGTATCTGAAGCTGCAAAGGTTCAAGAAGGTATATTAGAGCTAATTTGAAAAATCTGTGGAGCATCAGTAAGGGGGCGCTAGAGTAAGGAGGTCTGGAGGCTGTTTTAGCGGCAAAGGAAGGGCACTTTCCCTTTATATGGTTTAATCCAAAGCACAACGGAAAGACTAAGCAGATATTCTCAATATGGGCCCAGCTTGAGTGGTCATGGCAGAGAGTATCATAGAGTTGGGGATCACATTGTGGGTATCATGGTTGAAAGACCAGATTGTTGCAAAAGCATGAGGCCCTGTGAGGCGCATTTCCTCATTAGTAGATATAAACTGCAAGATGCGTTCAGCGCTATGGAAGACCAACCCTTCCAGGAGCTCATGATGGAGCTGCTTGGGGGAGAGATGCTTGGGCAGGCTGGAAAATTGAACCACAAGAGTAATATCTGCCAGCAAACAAGTATAATTGCTGGGATATTGGTGTTTATTATATAAGTGGCATCATCACCACAACCACGACCTAGCCTTCTGTAAAGAAGTCAAATTTAAAGTGACCCTTAAGGGTCAGAAATATGAAACAAACATATTTAAACATTAACTAAACCATTTCAATGATGGCAGAACATGCATAGGGGAAGAGGTTTTCATATTTGACCTGAAGGCCAAAGTTCAGGTTGCTCTGGGGGAGCATCAGGGGGTTATTAAGCACCACCTTGGAGCACACATAAAACGTTGGTCTAATTCTTGAGGAGGAAATAAAGTGCAAAGTGGGATTGGGGCTAGCGGAGCCAGACTGGGTACAGTGGCAGCAGCCAAAAAACACCAGGAGATGGCGCACCACCACCCTGTGCGGGGCAGCAGGCATCAAAACTATTTTAATTCAAAGCATAATATGGAGGAGTTTCCATCATTGCTGTAATAGAAAATAAATTTAATTAATTAATTAAAAAAATAAAGCAAATGAGAGACCTGAGCCTCCCAATGTTATGGAATGCAAACTTTGCAACATGGAATAAACATAAAAGCTAATCTAATAGTTGATTTATAGCATTCTTATTTACCTTATCTCTATACATTGTTATGTTTGATGTTGGATATATGTTCTTTGTTCTTTGTGCTGTGTATCTGGTTTATAAAGTAGCTAATTTATTATGCCATCCAGTTAACATTAATTAAATTGTTTTAAGAATCACTAAATTACTAAGAGATTTACGTAAATTTTATTCTGTTAAAAGTTATTTTATATGATATGCATATGCTAAGAAGGTTTTAATTACTTTAAATATGCATTTTTTATTGTAGAAAGTTATTTGTTATAAAGATAGAGAAGATAGTTATAGATATACAATAGATTTATATAACTAAGAAGGCTAAGATATAAAGAGACCATATGTTTTGGAGTCAGTCACTGCTAGTATAAATAGCTCTCGTCTAATGAATAGATTAGAGCTAATAGTCAACCAGATCTTGGAAGTACGCTGAACCTATGAGGCCTCTGATACAACAAGATTAAAAGAACTATATAAAGAGGCTGACGAGACAAACGTCCATGCCCAAAGGAGGGTCATTGATTTATAATTGCAATGACTTTGAAATAAATAATTATTATTGATTGTCAAATTGTAAAAAATGATGATACTATATCTGAAGGCACTGAACTTGCAGACAATGGCCATATACATGACACATAAATATACAATGAGCATATCAAGTTGACTATTAATTCTATTAAATTGAGGCACAATCACAATATCACTATACAAAGTCAGGCTTTGCCCTAGTTATGTGAATCCTCAAATTTAGGGTTATGATTCAGTTATTAATTTAATTGATGTTAACTTATCTATTATTGCTGACATTGGTTTAACTTAATTATCAATTTACCAATTTATATCTTATTGTGTCCAAGCCCAAAATCACTAATAAGAATCTATTTTAAAGCACTGAGCACTTTTTCATAATATTGCGAGTTCACAACCCAACAAATTCTGAATAATTTGCTCCATTAGTGCTCCACTGGCCGATGAGATAAAGAATTAATGCCTAAACTGATTTAATATCATCTTGATATTAAACTCAAGGTTATTTTCAATAACTATATCCTCTAGTCAACCACCTTATGCCAGCTATTATGCCTTACTCTCTATTTGTTCCCTTATGGCAGATAATAGAAACCACTTAACTGGGTTATTATTATTGATCTCAGTCCAGCCTTCAATGATGAATCCTGATCTACTCCAACTCTGATCCTGGACTGTGTCATCGCCTCCTACATTCCTATATCTATTTCAACCCTGATACATGGTAATCGCCTATCAAACATTATAATCCTGATTTCCTCCTAGTACTTTAATTAGTACTATTATTTACTTAATAAAGTTGACTTATTATGACTTTTTTATTTGAATTATTAATGTTCACTTGGACTGGTTAAGCCCATTTTATTACTTCAGTTCCAGGGGAAGGAATCCAACTACTCCTTGTCAGCTTGGCCCATCAGCATAAATGCCAAGTTACAAAGTAGAGAAACACCTTTATGACACCAGAAGAGGAATTTCATATGGACCAGAAGGATCAATCAGACAGTCTCAACGTATAAACATAAATAATATTAAGTCTAACTAAAATGTGGCCATCCACATAAGACCGACATGTTTTAGTATAATTAATTAAATTAAAAAACTCTCAAATTTTTCTGTTACCTTACTAGATCTAGAAATCAAACTATTATATAATCATACTTCACATTATTAGCTACTTCAGCTTATAAATCCCAATATTATCTTTTAATGGTTTATTACATAAAACTATAGTCTGTACACTTTATTATATTGTTTTGTATAGAAAAAAGGAATAGCTCACAAGAAGAGCTAGCTACTGATTGCCAAAAATAAACTATAGCTGTTATCTCCATCAGTACCAGGCTTGAAATTTTTTTTGTTTATACAAGACTACCTTCAGAGAGAAGTCTTCCATCAGTTTAATATAATATAAGCTTAACTAGTGTCTATCCATATTTTAAATTTTAGTTCAAATAATGCCAGAATTGCCACAAGTTGCGCTCACTACATGGGTAAGCACCACATAAGACATAATAGGACCATTTTTAAACAATAGTAATTTTTTGCTTTGAGTTTGAAGCAACAGAACAAAGGGCTAGATGTTGTGAACAATTTGTAACTGACAAGCATAATTTTATTGATATATGACAATCATAGTTGGAGAAAAAGTGGTTAAAATTCAATGTACCTAGACCAATTTAAAAAAATTACTACCACGCTTATGTTTGCGGCTACCCTTGTCAAAGCTACAATCCAGACAGGTAGACTTAAAGAAGCCGTCAAGAACATATAAATGTGAGTTCAACTGGTAAAAAATAAGGACTACTCTTGACTTTGACACTGCCAATTAATAGGGTGATAAGCTATATTACCACAAAAGCATCCTGGATGATATAGATTATGATATCAACAAAATCAAGCCACATAAACAACAAACCCTACAAGTAATTGCCATCTAAACTTATGATAACTCTCTAGTAGGGACACCCATTTTTATGACTCATTGGGTAAAAGACAAGATGTATACCAAGGACCCATAACTAACCCCTACATTTAAGACTATGTATATCCTAGGAAAGGTAAAAATTTTGAGCTTCTTAGCATTCTCAAGAACAGATTAGATGGATCCAGTGACATACATAATGCTCCACATATCCAAGGTTGTACAATCCTCAAGGCTAAGAAGTTCTAAACGCTAGTCTAGAATTAAATTTCCCAAGGCTAAAGTTGATGGAGTTTTGTTGAAATTTGGGAGCACTGATATGAGCAAAGCCTATAATAATTATTTTTGATGATGAAGATGAAATGAAATAAAATCATTATCAACTATACAGAAAATAAAACTTAATGACCCAACAGCTTTTAACCACCTGAATTATAAATCTGTTGGCCATAAAGTCCATTTTGATTAGCTCTTTCAATTAATATACAAAAATTAATGTGGTTATCTCGTTGTTTATAAGATGTGAAATTCTTAAAGGAGTTCAAAAATTAATTATGGAACGTGAAAGGGACCTAAAAGAGGTAGGTCAAGGTTTTAAACATCAAACATGACAAAATAACAACAAAGTTGTCTATGTGGCTCAGGATAAGGTTAAAAATTATAGGGAGGGCTTAAAACCCAAATTTACATTACCAGCCCAAAAGAGTTTTACTACATTAAATTAAATGAACCAGGACACTTCTAGAATAATTATCCAATTAAAAAAATAATGAAGATACAGATAAGGAGAAAGCACTAGAAACCATGGCGAACTGGATAAAGTTTCATACTGAGGGTGAAGACAATGACAAGTTATCTTTCAAAGACAAAAGTGGTAACTATAGCTTAGGAGACCTAAGGAGGTCGTGATAAATTTGATACTAATACCACATGATGTTGTGTATAAAGCTGATTCCACTTCCTAGGAACAAGCTAATAAATCCTCCAAAATTGTTAAAAAGTGTCAATGCGGGAGAACGCCTAGTACAAAAACTCTTTACCTCTATAGAGAAGACATGAAAAGTGGCTTAAGTGAAGTTAAAGGCAACGGCCTACATTAGAAATTTGATATATTAGAGAAGATGTCATCTGAAGTACTAGCAACTGTAAAACCTTTGGGAATAGCGTTATCAAAGTGAAATTCGTCATTCAGTGAGACCAAGTAATAAACGTTTTGGATACTGGAGCTATTTTCAACAATATGTCTTCAAAATTAATGAAGAAGTTCAAGTACCTAATGGAATCAGCTATTACTCAATGTACTAAACTGTGGTATAAGATTTTGATTGCGCACTAGTAGCTTAATCTGAAGTACCACTACAGTTTATATGTATAGTCTTAATTAATCCGCTGGTTATGCTTGGAAATTATACTATTAAAACTTCATTGGAATTCAATTCATATGTATTTTGGAAAGCCAAAAACGTTTTCAAATAATTGTAATCTTCTTGGACTACCAGATGCATTAGTTTATAATAAGGAATCAGAGCCCTAGAAGCAGCTTATGCATATTATTAGATAGAAAATTTAATTTATCCAGTTGAGTATGTACTAATAGAACATGGATCTAGAAAATTATAACATCAGTGGAAACTACAAGGGTATTATTCTTAAGATAGTCAAGGACTCCAAATCCTGTCTGGTAAGAAACAAGTTTTGCCATTAGTAATAAGCGTTATGACCCTTTGAAGATTATGTTTAAAATTACAACTTGGAAGTTCTAAGTGCTTAGGAAACGAGATTCTGCCAAACTTTTATGACATTAATTATATAGGAGAACCCAGTTGTGTTACTAGAAAATCACCAGATGACAGTATAAGTGAAGAAATGACAAGTTGTAGCAAACGCCAAAAATTGAACTATAGGCTATAGATTAAGTACATGCAGGAGAAGGATTTGGCGAGTTGAATTTAGGTGCGGCAACTTAGGAGGAAGTGCGTGAGTTAGAAGACCTTCCTTATGAGTTTAAAGGCATCTTAAGTAAGTGCTCTAAAAATATGCGCTGTGCCAATGAGAGCAGCATCACATGGATATGGGTTTACTTCCCCATTTAAGGTAAAAGTATATTTCAATCCAAGGTTGAGGAGGAGATCATCTCACAAGAGCTCAATAAGCTACTGGACGCTGGTTTGTCTATACCCACAAAGAGCCCTGGTCATTACCCCTACTTTTTGTACAAAAGGAAGATGAAAGAACTGAGTCATCATGTAAGATTTCATCTAAATGAGACTACCAAGAAGCATTCATATCCTATACCAAGAACCAATGTTACTTTAAAAAGACATTGTAGTTCCATTTTTATCTATAAACTTGAATTTAGGCTACTAGGAATAGAACTGTCACCCTCATAGCAAAAAGTGTGCACTAAATATCAGTCAAGGTCTATCTGAACCAACCAGTATGGCGCAAGGCCTATGTAATGACCTGAATACATTTAAAGAATTGATCCATGGTATATTTGGTAACTTAAAGATGACTTTTGTTTTAATCATTTAGACTAAATAACATTCTTTAACAAAGATCTATTGATTGCTCTGAAGTCTTTTTGAGGTCTTACATGACTACAAGCCTCAAACCTCAAGTGAAACCAAGCAAGCTTTCTTAGAATAACAATTTGAGCTTTTTGCCACAACAACAGCAGCACAGAGATTAAGCCTCAAAATGGAAAAGCAGATGCCATCACCACGATGAACCAATATAAAATCATGAGAGACATACAGGTTTTTCTAGGAATTTCTGGGTACTATCAACAAGTTTTTCCCCATTTTGTGAACATCACCACTCTGCTCACTCATCTGTTATCCAAGGATAGGAGATTCTATTGATGAGCCATGCAATAAGAAGTTTATAATAAGCTTAAACAAAGACTGTTGGAATTGCCAATCTTAGTTCAACTAAATTTAAACAAGGCCCACTACTTGTTTATGAATGCAAAAATGTAATTGAAGCTAATCTAGCTTGACTGAGCGAAGATGAGATTGATTATCCAAGGAATACTACTCTAAGGTCTTCATCAAGGTAGAAAGAATTACACTTTCACCAATAGGAGTGCTTAGATACAATGCTAGAAATCAAGCATTCTCATCATTGCGTATGTTGAGTACACTTTAATGTTGTGATTGAACATGCTTCATTGAGATGTCTTTAGAACGTGCAAGATATAGATGGACGCCTGCCACAACGGGTTGTGCAATTTCAAGGGTATTATTTCAAGATCAATAAACAAACAGCCTACAAGAATTTGAATTCCAACGAGCTTTCAAAAATTACCATAATTTCATCTAGAAGCTCATGAAAATACTATTCTATATATCTATTATATGAGTATTTGAAAATAGTTTTGTTAAGATGAAACCAAAGAGGTTCTCAAAGTACTCAATAAGTGCTCAAATGACACCTGCCAAGTGAATGTCAACTACAGAAGTTAGTATGATAAAAAGGCCTACCTACGTCATTTTTAGTGAAAAGATTCAAGTTAGCTTAGAGATGAACAACCAATTTAGACATGGAATGGTCTAGAAGACCTACAAAAACCTAAATAGACGAGTCTATTGAGAATTAATGAACTGCGATGAAAGTCAAGACCTTAAACTATGCATACCTTAAAAAATACTCATACCATTGTTAAGCGTTTTGCTTTAACTCCAAAACAACCAACTACCCCTTTTTCAAAGCGTCTTTATTGAGGTTATGATACCATTACCAAGAATTTCAAGTTGAAATCAGATCAACATCGATATAATTGACCACTTCACTAGGTGCGTCAAAGCTGTTGACATCTAAGCATATAACACCACTGCCACTGCTTCTTCTTTTACAACAAAGTGATTACAAAATATTAATGACCAAAATCCTACTTTCAAACAACAGAAAAGCTTACCCTTTTATCTAGTAAGCAGTATGATGAATTAATCTGGTATCAAAAAAATTATCACCTATACATCCTTGACCCTCTAAAGCATCAAAAAAGTCAATAAAAAAATAAATAAGTCCCTTAAAAAGCTGACTATAATTACGCTTTATGTTGGGGAAAATTTTTAAATGTCTCCCTCCCTGCTTACCACATCAATATACTGAGCGATACAGATTTCTTTTTTATTTATCTTTTTTAGAAGATAAGCCATCCTAATATTACTATTATTTCCATTCAATTACTGATGATTAAAACTATCTATCCATGAAGCCACAACGAGTTTCTTCAGATTAGCTAGCTAGAATTCATATTGATGTAAGTCAAAAAATAAAAAAATACAATAACTGGACAAAATGATAGTTCAGAAGCTTAGCTACCCTCCTCAAAGAGGGCTATAACTATTATCCTACCATATGCGTGAAAGCAAGCCAAATAAGTTTCAAGTGATAAGTATATAGTAGAATAATCATTAAATAAAAGGCATCAAGAATACTATCAAAGATTAAGTTATTAAAACCATCTACAACCTGTAACGATCAGGTTGAACCCGCCCACTACTTTTTGACTTTGTTTTTAGAAATCTGAACTTGAGTCAAAAAGTTTAGGGAAATTTGGTCAAGGGTCAGGCTTGTGCTAGTTTGTTCCCTCCCAAGCCATATATTAGGCTCAAAAGAGCCTAAATAATTGCGTGTGGAAGGGCTCTCCAAAGCGTGCCCTCAAAAGATTGAGACCATACTTTCTAAACCTCTTTTCAGATTTCTATCCTTCTAAGGGCTACTTTGGAAACCTTACCTTTCCTTACCTTGTTGTTTCCATGATATGACAAACATGTCGTGCAACAAAAACTGGTGCTCTTGTAGCTTGATCTCCATGAATGCTCTGTCTTTTTATTGTTGCATTTTCAGCGCTACAGCACACCAGGAATGATGCTTCACTAACTAATTTATATATTGCTAATAAGATAAAGGTTGCTTCATGGTTTGCAACCTCGCATACCTGTTTTTTTCACTTTTGAGTTTCCCTAATTCTTTTTTCAAATCTAGTTAGTTGCATTAAGCTTAACGCTTGCCTTAAAAGTCCAGCTATAAGCTGGACAATATTTTAGTGTTGTCAAATGGCGATAAACTTAAGGCTTATGATGTTCAGAAACTGTGATGTTTCCATTTATTACATAAATATGAACTCAATGTGCCGCTGACATGCCATCAGATCGCAAGTTTGGCCAACCTCAGTGGCCGTTTTGGGTCCCAGTTTTTAAGTAATCAAGACCAGAGGGATCTGGTAACTGATGATCAACACTATACCTAAAGCAATGGATGATGCGGTATCCCAATGGGCCTCTCCCTCATCTAGAATCTGATGACATTGGGAGGATCTGACTTTCAGGGCACCATCACCATCACCCTCATACAGTCCACCCTGCTTAAGGGTAGCTGTTTAGCAATGATGGACCGCTAACCATCTAATGTTCTATTTGGTGGAAAGTGCTTTCCTGGTCAGGATGGGAAGACCATCATTAATGGGATTGTTAGAAGAGAAACATCCCAGAAATATGCTAGGCGTGCTTCCCTGTGTCAGGTGGGCTAGCTCCAGCAGCTAGTTCCAATTGACCTTTGTCTTATTACCTTCACCATGAGGGGCCATATTTCTGGGCAAATTTTCTTAGGGCTCGAGGTAACTCGCCTTGAGAAGCCCTCATGGTCACCTCTTACTTAAGGGAACATATCTTCTTGGAGGGCTTCCTTTAGTGGGGGGTGATATAACGGTCTAATTCTACTTTTTACATTCCAACTTATGATTCAGAAACCTGAAACTAAATTAAATAGTTTTCAGGGAAATTCAGTTGAGAGTTGGGCTCAGCGCCGGTCTTTGTTTCTCCCAAGCCATATTTTAAGCTCAAAAGAGTCTAAAGTATGGCGCGTGGAGGGCTTAAAGTGCGACCTTAAAAGGTTAATCCCGCACTTTCTGAATCTCAGGTCATTTTTTTATCCTTCTGAAGCTGTTCTGGCCTCCCTTAACTTACCTCACCTTGTAGCTTCCGTAGACAACAATTTTTACATAACAAAAAGTGGGGCTCTTGTGGCTTGATCTCCCCCAATTACTCTGTCTCTTTATTATTGCATTTTCAGCACTGTGTTATTCCAGGAATGATGGCTCATTTGCCAATTTTATTTTTGTCAATAAAATAAAGGTTACTATTGTGTTTGCAACCTTACTTATTTGTTATTCTTTATCTTCATTTGAGTTTCCCTAATGCTGAGGTTAATTTAGTTAGTTGCATTAATCTCTAACGCTTACTTTAAAAGTCTAGCCTTGTGATGGACAATATTTTGGCGTCATCAAACAACACCAAATGTAAGGCTTATGGTGTTCAGAAACTGGGATGTTTCCATTCATTACACAAAAGAGTGTGTACATGAGTTTTTTTATTCATTCCTAAATCTCATCCTTAGATTAGTTTCATAAAGATAGACACTACTAATAATAATATTTTTTTGTCTTGTAGAGGAATCAAGGACACTTATCAACGGGCCTGGGAAGGTACCTGGTACCCATGAGGCCACTGACACAAAAATATAGAAGTGATCTAAGAAGATTTGACAAAGCAAAAAAGTCAATGATCTGAATAATGATAAATTAATTTGGAAGATATAATGGCAACATATTGATGTAATGTAGAGTTTAAAATTGTAAATATATATTATGAAGTTGGTTCAGCTAGCACAGTATATGAAGACAGTGGCATTTACATGACTATACCTCAAAACAGAATGAAAATGGCAAGATGGCCAGCTATATTAACTCAAATGAGGCACTCTCAATTTTATTTTATAGATTAAAATCACATTTATGCAAACCAGAAGATGACCTTATAAATCCATAATAAGGGTTAAACATATGGTCTCAACATATAAAGTATTGAAAATATAAAGCCAAGACAAAAGGCGGCTATGCAGTGGAGACTATAACATGGGAGCTGAATTAACTGAAGTATTAAATTTTTTAATTTTTATTGTTATTAGAACACTTATGAATTTAGATCATTTCTCAACTATGATCAATTTATTGATTATTTACTTCTGTGTATAAAAATCAATATCATTATCCAATAAAGTTATCATTACACAGATGTTTAGTGTGTGTGCTTATTTCTTTTATTTTAAATAAAATAAGGGCTAAATTACAATAAGAACTAATTATTGTAGTACTAAGAGTAAACTAAAAGGTTGAACTGATTAGTACCAGGATTAAGTATATCCCACCAGTATAGCTATCATTGAAGAAAACTCCATTAGGTCCACTTTATTAAAAACTTCACTGGTGCTAACTTTTTTTAGCAATTTTGTTACATTAACGCTAGAATTACCACATAGTTTATAAAAACTAGTAGCACTATGATTTAAAAAGTTAATTGGACTATATGAAAAAAATGCATCATTTAAATTAAGGTTGAACTAAGTATAGACTAGCTATATAGGCCCACAATAATATTAGCATATTGAATGATAAAGAACTTGTTTATATTCCTGGTTCTATGCCTTATAAAATGCATACTGTTTCAATGATTACTATAGATATTCCCAGATGGTACCTAAATGACTATATCTGTAATGGACAACTGTCTGCAGCATCAGTTCAAATGCAATGGATGATCCTCTGTTATGACAGTCAAAACCAATGGGGCTTTGGCGGAGCTGCCAAGGAAAAAAGCCACAGTTTGGTTTAAAAATCTCTTATCTAAAGTAAATAATGCCCATGTGAGGTGAGCTCAAAAACTTGAGAATTTTAAAATTGGTTACTCTTAAAATTAAGTGATGTTTATTTTACTAAACGTTTAGAAAATCAGCGCAGGACAGAGGGAGAGAAACACATCAAAGAGACATTAATATATGTCTGTGCTATTAGATATATAAATTTTAGAGCTTAATAAACTCATCAATGTATGGCTTAGAGATCTGGTGCTGCACAAGACAGGTGGAGTTACGCCAGGCTCATAAAGGCAAACGTTCAAAAAATGAACTGCATTTAAAATGTGAGTTGCAAAACTTTTATTTCTCGTTTCAATCACTTATTGCAACTTATTTGATTCAATACTGGTAAGTTTGATAATCTATACGAGGAGATGAGTTTGCATCTAATGCCTGGTAATAGTTGGGCAAGCATGTTGAAGGGCACAGTGTCAGTTTTTTCACCTTCCAAAGCTAGAGAATTCCCTGGCGACACCAGTGGCCTAGACAAAAATAAGAAAATAGTAGTTAGTATTTTTCCAAAGATTTTAGCATGACAAGCAAAGTGCAACCGGTACATCAAAACTCTGCACTCTCAGCCCCTGTTTTCAGTGGAGCATGGGATTCAATTTTTTCTGGATATAAATTAACTGGCACTTTGGGAAAAATTCTGTGGTGATATGCACAAACATTTTCCAGTCATCATGTACGTTGCACCGCATTCTATGAACCAGTGTTGGTTGTACTAGGGTTTGAAACCATGAAAGCAGTGGACGCCGCTGCACAGGGGCACATGGTGGTTGATCTCAGATGGTCAACGGGTGGTTGAAATGAAGTGCACGCAATGGACCAAATCCAACCAAAAAATTTCACTTTTGAATTTCTTCCCACAATGGTGAGATGGAACTTCAAAAAGAACCATCTCTCATATGGGTTTAAAAACCATGAGGAACTTCACACTTTTGAAATGCAGCGCTTCACGCTTATGCCAGAGCTTATCATGGGCTAAGCAATTGCAGTGATCACCCAAAAAATGGTCATTTCGAAAGATTTAACTAAGATTCCACACACCAATGTTATCAATGTTGATGGACAGGACTCTCACCCATCCCACATTATGGTTGATAGCATACCCCCTATCTGCACCTATTGTCATGCTTTTGGCCATAAAGCACACACTTGACCTTCCAGAGAGGACACCACTCAGCATGAAATTCTCCCAGATGCAATGGGAAGCGCTGACTCACATTACAAGCCCGCCATTGATACCAATGCCGCCTTTCTGTGGGGTGCGCAGGGGTGTTATATTCAGTTTAAACCTTTGTCCCACAAGAGTTCAAGAAGGCCAAACAGGCACATAAGGCTGCAGCCAAGAAGGCGGCTATGGCAGCATCCGTGATCCTGCCAGCCCAGACCCAGGCTGACATTGAGTCATTTGCAGTCATAGAAGCTCAAGATTTCATTCACCAATTAAGTTGGGCCCACCAAACTGTGGACCAGGTGTTTGAGTTGGGTCCACCCACGCAAGGTTACTGTTCACCAAACAAAACTTACTCTCTAAATCTAACTTCAACTGAAATTTTGTTGCCCTCTAATGGTGCACCGCAGGAGCACCTTAATGTGAAAAGTCAGTCAAAGTCAAAACCCAAATCTGATATACTTACCAAAAAAGGGGAAATTGTCCCTAAAGACAACTATGGCTTGGTTGCTGCTGGCACTCGTGGTGCCAAGGCGCATGCTGAAAAAGCTGTGCAATGGGGGTTTTCTTTACAATAGGGACGTTGAACATTTCTGGACTCAAGGCCTCGCCAGCCTATGCTAGAAAACTGAGTTTTTTAATAAACAATTTACCTGCGGACATCCTGGCTATTCAGGAAACCCACTGTCCACATAATGCCGAGAACACATGGGGAACCATGCTCCTCCCCTCCCATTCTTTAGGTCATCACACTGTGGGGTGCTTGTACAAGTGGCCCATAGTTTCAAATTGTTATCTATCCAAACATATCTTGATGGTCATGTGCTGGTTATGTCATTTTCATGGGACATTGAAGTGCACGCTATAGTTAATGCATACACCTAAACCTGTGCATAGGCTTGCCAGGATTTCCTCTCAGCTGTAGCTTCCCTTCCACTACCCCCAGATACCTTTGTGGTGGGCGACCTGAACTGCTGGGACAACCCAGCCACCAACCGCTGTTCTTCAGCGCCTACCCCCCCTTCAGGGGCACATCAAACTCCAAGTCCTAAAAGCCACCTTGGAGCGTTGATACCCATTCCAAGCATGCGCCGTTGCTATCCAACATGTCCCAACCACATGTGTACAACGGTCAGCTGAGGTCTATGTCCTGCATTGACTTCATTTTTGCTCCATTAAAATATTTCTCCCAGATTGTGCACTTCACAGCAATAAAAATTGATTTCTCCAGCCACAGGATGGTGTCAGTATCCTTTACTTTGTCAAGACCGGTGGCACAGGCGCCAAAATGGTGCAAACTTCTCCTGGACAATGTAACGTTGCCCATGTTTTCAGTATGGGTGAGCACCAAAACTTTTGCACTGGAGTTTGCCACCCCATTCTGTGCTGATCCACTTACTACCTTTTCAGCCTTCAAAGGAAACACCATCCTTCAGGCATGTCACATCTCGTCGTACCGCTCTTGAGCTGCCTCAGCAGTCATTAAGTGCACACTAGTGGAAGTAGACCACCTGGAGTCTAATCTCCCTGATGCAGGTACAGCCCAGCTTGGGGATGTAAGTGGGCAGAGGTGTCTGCTCATCTCAATGCGCTGGTAAAACATTACAAGCATCACGTTTGTGTTCAGTATAAGGAAATACTAACAGCGGTAATATGTGCTCCTCCTACTTTTCCCATAAATTCCTTACACCATGACAGAGATTGGCCTGCACACAAGTGAGGTGCTCAGAAAAATCTATTGCGAACACCCCAGCTGAAGTGGCAGTCGAAGTTTGGACCTTTTACCCCAAGTTGTATAAGTCTAAAAATTCAAACCTGCTGCAATTGATGAGTTTCACAATGGCGCACATATCTGCACCGTTTCCTGCTACCCAGAGTTAATGAATCTAGTCACTTATGAAGAACTCTGGTATGTTTTTTACAGTGCACAGCACAGGAAGTACCCATGTCCAGATGTGATTCCATATGTGTTCTACAAAAAATATTTTTATTTCTCCTCACTAATGCTTGCCTCAATGAACAAATGTCTTTTAGAAACGCGCTCTCTTTACTGGGTGCCAGGAGGCCTATATAATAGAGCTGTATAAGAATGAATAAGCTGTAATTGGAGAACTGGCTCCCTGTCTCACTTACTAATACAGATACTAAGTTATTTACTAAAAATTTTATAGCCACCTGCCTAGGGGAAGTTGCCTCTGAAATACTTTCCTTTGAGCAGTTCAGTTTTATCTTCAGACAGTCAATATGGGACAACATTGACACCATGACCAATGTCTGCCAATCTCCGGCTACTGAGGCGCTTGTATTCTTAGACCAACAGAAAGCTTATGATAGGGTCAACTGGGATTACCTCAAAGCCTGCCTTCACATATTCCACCTCCCCCCCAGTTCATAAATTGGTTGATGTTGCTCAAGGAATCTGCCACAATAACAGTGCGTAGCCCTGGTTTCCTCACTGATGTGGTTCACCCTCAAAGGGGTCTCCACCAAGGGGAACCTTTAAGTCCACTCTTATACAACTTCAGCCTTGACTACTTTTATGAAGTGTGTATGCACGCCTTGCTGGTGTCCATGTGCAAGGCCAAGCATCTGTTGGGATGCTGTCATTTTCTGGCAATTGTGTGGTTGGGGTTTCTGACAAATGTGATGCACACGCGCTGGATGCAGCTATCCAGGATTACTCCAGAGTCAGTAACGCAGCCCTTAATGCCTCCAAAACTGAAATCATTCTCCTCACCAATACCAAGCCTTCTGGTCACCAGCGCTTTAATCGGCCTTCTCCAGCAGCTAGGTCTCTGGATCGCTTGCCCCAGCCACCCCATTCCGCTCCTCTGGTACTCCCTTTTGTATCAAGACCCACTGCTGGTCTGGTGCACCATTTGAGAGTGTGGCTAGAGGCAGGTGGGTACACCTCATTGGTAATGGAGCACTACATCCTAGACAATGTCACAAAGCGCATTGCCTCCCTCAGAGCCCACCAGACTACCACTTACAGGCTGGGTAAAGCTTGACAACTCTATGCTTCTGTTGAAAGCCTAGTTTGTGTCCCATGCCATCGCCTTTTCCTCATCTTTCTTCGCCTCTTTGTATGCCCTCCTACAAGGGCGGCTTTGGTTAGGCCGCCCTCCCACTGTGCGCCTGGATGGCATGTTTGGCCCACACCATAGTGGTGGCATGGTCCTGCTCCACTATGAGTCCCATGACGACAAGATACTTGGCACCTGGATCGCTGCAGTCACCAGCCCAACACTGGTTGTGCGCAGCCCACTCCAATTTTTCTCAGCCCTTTGACTCTGTAATCCAAACCACCCCCCTTCTCTGCTTAACTATATGGCCTCTCATCCCTCTGCCGCGGGCCTGCATGGGACGCCACCCCACTTCAAACAAATTTTCCTTTTTATGCGGAGCACTGAGTGGAGAATCAGCTTCAGTGGACACACCACCCAAAGGGGTTGCCCAACTCCTGTTTAAGCAAGAAGTCCGTGGGCAAGTCGTTTTAAAAAATCTTTTACCCCAATGTTCCCCATAAATTCCCATGTGGATTATCTTGAAAAGTTGGACATCCTATACCCTCTGGAGACCTAAAAGTACATTTTGTGGTACACACACCGTCCTCTGTTACAACCGCAGATTTACGCCCATGTGTGGAGATGCCTGAGAAAGTTGTACCGCACTGCTGAGTAGTCTAATGCCTCTCAGTCTTCATAATTTGTGTGTGGTCAATACAGTTCAATATTTCATGGCTTGGAAGATTGCCCTCCATCTTGGAGATCTGGTAGATACTATGCATCTTTTACCAGGAGCGAGTACATTTTTAGCCTAATAAAATCTTCACTTTTTCCATGATCTCCCCTATCCACCCATCTCTCAGCACTTTAATTGCAGCAAATGTGCTTTTGATGATCCACACTGTTGTCCTTGACGCTCTTTATGGCACTACCCCAACCCTCCATAAAGCTGTGCATTGCGTCCACTCTCAACTTACAGAATACTTCTGAGCTTGGTTGTTTGGTCACCTGCCATCCTGCCACCGCTGGTTAGTGTCATCCTGGTTTCCATCTGGTTCCTCTCATTGACCCTTTCCTTCATTTGTGTTCAGTTTTGGCCCAAGATCTTTCACTGCACCCCTCTTCCTTCCACTGTTGGCTCTTCTGGCAATAGGAGGTATTTTCGTCTCCTCTGGGGTGCCCTTATAGTTTCTTGGTGTTAGTTGTTGGTGTTTATCAGAAGTGTCCATCCCATGGTTGGCCTTCCCTGAATAAAATTTAAAAAAATCTTAAAAGTTTTAAAATGTGAGTTTCATGATCAACTTAAGTCAGAACATGACATCACCCCCTTGAAAGGTGAGGCATTGGCGGGCAAAGGTGGAGGTGATGGGAAATGGCAAGCACTCAAGGTAAGGTGTTGTGGTTGCACACAAACAGCGCTGTGGGCTTGTGCATGGCAGACATATCAAACACTGACGCGGCCTCTTCACAGCAGTGTAAAAGGCCACTATCATATTGGATGGCAACAGCAAACACCATATGTTCTGGTATACATGTAGAGGGCACAGCCACAGTGGATAAAAACAGGAGGCACAACTGGAAGTCATTAATTTCAGGGCACTGAAGGGGGATGGCTTTATAAGTGCTTGTGGACCAACAGAGGGTAGGATGAGAGGTGAGAGCATGACAGACGCCTTGGCAGAAGATTCAGGATATTACTTAATGGCTCAGCAGAAAAAGATTCTGAAATAACGTAAAAGACAGCCATACACTGCATCAGACCAAATGTGATGAATGGTCATCTTTACAATTTTTAAAATAACGGAGCTGTTGAATTTGAGGACAACATGCTTGTTAATTGCCTCTTGTTAATAAAGTTAAAGAAATTTAGCTAATAATATTGATTTTTGCCAAGTGTCTTATGGCATTCTCAACCATTCATAAGTTCACAAGGCAAAACTCAAGTATATAACTATTCTGGTCTTTTCTGAGAAATATGTTCCTACACAATCAGGATCCTCTTCTGATGCAGGCAAATTATAAGCGGAGATTCCTTTTCTATCAGATAGTGGTCACTACTAATAGGAACAAACACTCCAATAGTGTTACCAGATAAAGAAGATATAAAGAGAGAATATATCTTTTATCATATATTAATCGTTTTTCTTCCTTTTTTTCCTTTTTCCATTTTGGAAGGTGCTGATATTTTATGCCTAAAGTTAACTCCTGGTCACAGTCTTCTGGATTCAAATATAAGATTTTCCCAGATTTATTTAGAAATTAGTTCTCCATATCAGTTAGTCTCTTTAGCTGATATAACAACAATCATATCAGACCAATTGGCAGCAAATTACTCCTATAAGTGAGAGGTCTTGGGTAACATATTGCAACTCAAATGTGCATAAGTGCCATAAGGTCAGCCAAATTAAAGGTTTATCATATGAATGACAGATTACAAATAGTTTGGAAAGATAGACAATGATTAAAATTATAAATGTCAAGAAATTAACCAGATAGATCCTTCTGATAATATCAGATTAGGGGTGTCAAATAGTTGGCCATGATTGTCAGCTAATTTTCTAGTTTGATTTATTTAATGTTATATATATTAACTGAGTTTAGGTTTGGAAGCATCTGCGTTTGCCTCTGATTTACCATTTGAGGGTAGTTGTGGGGATTTCCAGCGGAAAGCTGATGAATCTGCTGCCAATCATCCAAATATGGTTTGTTGACTAATTTGGAGCACTGGCAACTCATGCTGAGAATGTTTGAAGTTCTATTTAATAATGAATTTTTAATTGATTGACTGGCAACTTGTTCCAAAAATGAATCAACCTAATTTAATATTTGGTAATCAGATGATCAGATTGGGAGGGAATCGCTACCATAAATGAATTGACAATTTATTGGAGTTCTGGCCTGGATGGCCAAGGGGTTTCAGAGGTGCAGTAGCCTAGGTATAAATAGTCATTCTTCCCTCCAAATAAACATCTCTCTTTCGCCTATTTACTTATAATTGTTAATAGTTTGACAGCTAGGTTAAAAGAAAATAAGACTAGAGATCCCTGACATTGGAGCGAGGTGAAGTGCCTGGAGTGGCTGATGCTGCCAGCTAACATACCTCAGCCTTAGGAGGAATGGGTGGAATCTGGCCAACTGGACACCAACGACATTACCAACTGGCTGTCAACCCTTCAGGGTGTAGCGTGGGAGTGCCTTAGCCGCCCAGGATGGGGGCAGGAATTGCTGGGGTACACCACAGGCCCTGGGGCTAAGGTGAAGTTTTTGGTCTGCTGCATTGGTGGGTTGGACGCAGACTCCTAAGGGGTTGTTATGCCAATGAAGGCAAAATGGAAAAGGGCCAACCAGTCTTCATAATGGTTGGCCTGGAATACTAGTGGAGCCCATGGTCAATTTTGTGACAATCAACATACCCCTAATTGGGACATTAGCAGGCCTCTCAATAGCACTAGGTACACCCCATTTTAACTTTCCATGTTTAAGCGCTATTGTGCCAATTAAAAGGATTGATCTTCAAATCTGCCTCAGTACATAAAACAGATTAAGTCTAGAAATTGGGGCAGGTTAATAATTGCCATTGAACCATGTGATTTTTGGCCCAGATGGTTGGGCATAAATCCTAAATTAAAGTTATTAGATACATTGCTGATTAAGAAGAGCAAGCTTTTATAGGCGGTTTTGTATATTATTGTGTCAAATTACGCTGGTTTATTCCTAAGAAACAATAAATCCATCAATAGAGTAATTGGCCAGAATTGATAATTATCTTAAAGAGTTTATTTTCATTTCATCCACCAAAATATAACATGGGCTTTGGTGGAGCTGCCAAGATAAAAAGCCAAAGTTTGATAAAAAGCTCTTATTTAAACTAAAAAAGCACACGTGAGGTGAGCCCAAAAATCCTAAGAATTTCAGGTTGGGGCTCTTTTAAAATTAGGGGATGCTTATATACTAAGCATTGGTGGAATCAGCACAGGGAAGTGGGAGGGAAACATACTAAAGAGTTGGCGAAATTCTGGTTTTGCTATCAAATTTAATCTTCAGTCTTTATAAAACTCATTAATGCATGACTGAGAGATCTGGCACCACATGATGAAGGGTGAATTACGCCAGGATTTGAATAATAATCTAAAAAATGAATCACATTTAAAAATGAAAATGCCACAATTGACCAAAGTTGGATTGTGACAATCTCATTTAGATAAGTTATGCTTTTTAAGAACTTAAGGTATAAGTAGATAATTTTATAGCTAACCCAAGACTATTAGCTTTAGACCTATATATTCAAGTCAACTTGTTGCATTAGTAGCAAAAGCGGTGATATAAAGGCTTTACCCTAAAGTTATATAAACATTTAAACGATTATGATTTTGTAGTTGTCATACAATATGATTGGTAATTAACTTAATTATTTTACTTACTTATTAAATCTTTATAAATGCTTCATTTAAAAGATTGAATATTTTATTACATAGGTACTTTTTTGCTAAACTGGGGATGATATATGTTATATGGCTTTTAAAAATGTATATGGTTGTTAAATTCTTATCAAACTCATTATTGCCATTTTTTAAATAATACTTTGCTTACAAAGTGGTTAAATTACTTAAACAGATCAAAAGTACGTTTTCTATCCCTTGTTATTGCTAATAACCCTGACAAAATTTAAGGCAACTCTCTTTATATGGATATAATTACTTCCTTAGCAATGACAGCAGCAATATCATGATTTAATTACATATTATACAATGGCTTAAAGTTATTATCTGATATAAATCTAATCACATTATATTATTCTAATTATAAACTAGTGTATACCTGTTTTGCTTATAAAAAGACTCAATGTAAATTTAATCTATTTTTGTATTGAAATCTAAAATGACAAGATGATTTAGAAAATCTAGATTTATGTGTTAAATATAAAATCATAAACCTTATGTTGTGACATAGATTTTATGTTTTTTAGTACCTAATTGAAATTTTTATATTTTTCCACAAAAGAGTCAGATTAAAGCACATTATAGTCAACTTTAGACAATGTAGATCCAAATCATGCTTTTTATATAGTATAGCTCTTTATATTTTTCTAATGTTGAACCTAAATCTTTATCCATAAGTATTATAGATTAGATTGTATATAACTAACACATGATACATAATTACTCTTTGGTGATAGAACATTAAAGTCATTGCTCCTTTTATCATAATTAAATAGAAACAGTACATTTTATCTTTTATATGGCATTATACAAGAACATCTAATTAGTACTCAATAAAATTTAACCTTTTAAAAATTTTGTTATATTCATGATAAATAGTACCTTGGAGCTTCATCTGTTACACCATAAAAATATAAGCTTAAATTTTAGGATATAGATTTATATAGTTTAAATTGAGGTCTAATACCTAAATAAAAACTCATTGTTTCATTATTCTATAAGTAGGTTTTTAATTCCCTAAAGTTTATATAAAGAAGCTCAAAACCTGTTTAGTAATTTCTGGCATGTAAGTACACTTCTTTACATCAAAAAATTAGCAGGATATATCAAATTACCTAAAAGCCCTTTAAAGTTGTAGCATTGTAGATGTTTTCTCAGAAAGACACAAGTGAGAAAAGATTTTCATCAGTATAATTTCCCTATACAATTAGATAGATGAAAAATAATAGTTCAATTTATAAGTATGTAACCTTAATTACTATCCATACTTATCAATGATGAAAAGTAAGTATTGTATAATCAGTCTCTCTCAACATATTGCTTTGAATTTAAATCTATAAACTGACTTAAGTTTTAATTATTTATAATAGCTATAAACTTTCTGTATTTTTATCAGCATCTAGTATTCTAAATTATTTGAGGTGGGTCAACCTTGGGACAAATATACCACACCAAGAATTTTTCTAGCCAGTACAGGTTTTGAACTCAAAACGTGCACTTAGGGTGGAAGCATTTTTACCTGCTTGGCTAACCACCCTTATCATCTAGTATGCTAAAATGGTTAAAATACACAAGCAAAGATGAGAGATTTCTATAATTTATATAGAGAATTAGCATTATAAAAAATGAGGTCATGTTCAATTAGTTTATAATTAAAATTCAACACATATTCCTAATAACACAAAGCTTGTTTAAACCATATATTAAATTAAATAGAATTATTTAGATTTCATCATTTATAAAAATTTGTTTATCTATTAATTTTCTTATGTCACAAAAGCTATGATAATTATCTGGCTGATAATTAAAGGTTTAGATTAAGCTAGCACAATAAGTCAACTTAAGGCTTTTCAGGTGCTAAGATGATAGCAGGTCTTCCACACTCCACATTCAATCTGATACAAAGAACTGAATGAGATACCAGGTAGTAGGCTTTTAGCTTTTGGTTCTGTTTGTAAAAAGCCTTTTTCAGCCATTGGTTTTTTATAAATCAGCCTGTGATTACTTGGAACAATTTGGCATGAAGATAAACACTATAAAATAAAACTTTTATACACCATATATAATACACAAACTTTTATTACTATGTTGATGGTTACAGCATAGAAATCATGGGTATACCTGTATCTCTACTATGCTTTTATTAATTAAAATATATGGACTACATACTTAATGAAATTTAGACTAAACTGGAAGGTAGAATTAGTTATAAAAATAAAGTAAGAACTTGAATACCAAAATTTATCTCATATATATAATTTATATAACGCAATTTATATTGTAACTTTGATAGAATTTGCCTGTATAATTTAATTTTATGAGTTTAGTGGCATATAAATCCATATTAAATATATAGGTGCTATTATCTAATTTATTTGCTTTATTTATCTGAGGTGGACGGACCTGTAGATGATACTGCACCAACTAATAAGTGGTAAATGATGAAATCAAAAATCAATGGAAAAAGAGGGTAAATTTTAATAAATTTCCATGCGCAGCATTCTGAAGGCCAGGAACTCCATGGACCACCTTGGTATCTGCTCTCAGATTAGAGCATTGGTGCACAACACCAACACAATTATGTATTTCCTCATATCCAAAATTCATCTACCAGGATGAATTCAGGAGGCACTGGGCATTTAGTCTATACTCTACCACTGGGACACCCTCCTTTTTTATTATATTAACACTTATGTAAAGAGTTTGTGATTATGATAGCAAGATTGAGAGTAACTGGGGGTACTATGAAATTGATGTAAAAATTTATGTCTACTGTAATAAACAGGATTTTAAGATGATGTGATTTATTAAAATTGTTTGTATTTCTTAAAGTGATTTCTATTATCTAACCTTTGTCAAGATTATAGGTGATAAAGCTATAAGATTTAGGGTCTCCAAATTAGCTTTATACCTTCTAGTAGAAGAGTATAGTTTAAAAAGTAAAAGATAGTAGTTTCATCTATATTTATAGTTACATTTTATTAGCGAATCCTTATTAACTATGAAAAAAATTAGCCAGAGTATCTATATGAAAAGCTTAAAGATAACATATATAATTTTGGGAAACAAAAGGTTATTATGGGCCTTTAGCCTTGTTTTTCTGAAATTATTCCAGCTTGCACCTTTAAACAATGTGATATTCCTTAGAGTTGAAACACCTTACTTAAGATGAGTAACTTGACAATTAGCCAAATGACCATCAACCACTTGACAAAACTATTTAAACTATTGAATCAACTGAATATCAAACTTCTCAGCCATAACAATATACTGATTACTAACAAAATATGTAATTTCCACTTCTTACATATTAAACTTTTTTGCTATGAAACTTTAAAAATAAGGTAAATATTGTATTGCCATCTGAACTTATTAACTGAAAGGTTTCATGATTAGATTATGTCAGGACTTTTGTTAGTTGAAGAGTGCAAGATTCCAACACAAACAAGGTTGTGAGTTTACTAAAATCAAGTAAAAGGTTATAGTTAGATTTGTAGATCTCATAATGAAAGGTGGCAAAGAAAATTAGCTCAGATACTATAGTCTATTATTATTTTAGTAAATTAATATTTATACTATCAAAGTTCATTTAATAAGGTATTTATATAAAACTTTATTAATATAAAAGATATTGCTGCATGTTCAAATGCTAAAAAACCTAAATAGGGTCTAAGGAAATATATGATGGTTTTGGGAAGATTTTTTAGAAAATATTTCTTAGTGTAATAATCTGATTATTGTCAGAGCTCTGCTGATCAAAAAAGACAAAGATTAATATAAACAGAACTAAAATATAATAAAGGCAGCTTTTGGTAAATTTTATTAGTACTTTACAATTTTATCATTTACTGTTTCTGTGTATATATTTCATGCAAGCTCCAAGCCAAGCTTTAATAGTCAATTTAGAATAAAAATTCACTAGCAGATTTCTATGATAATAAAAGCAAGTGTTTGTGTCTGCAAAGCCCAGCCAAAACTATGGCATGTAGAGCTTTAAATTTTTGATATAGGTGGATAAGTGGGGGTCTGATTGTACCTCAAATTCAGATTTTTTTTATTTTCATAGTAAAATAAAAGTTTTATACGTAAAAGGTGGAAGTTTTTATATATCTTTAATTTTAATAAATTTATGGTTATGGATGAGCAGTTTGATATTCATTGAATCAATTATTTAAATGATTCTAGCAAGAAGTTAATGGTTATCTGGCTAGTCATCAAGTCATTTGTTTCAGTAAGTAGTAAGTTAATGCTGATTTGATAGTTTAAATGGTATTTAAAGCAGTTGTAGAAATTTAAAATGATCCAATAAGTTTATTTTGGACTTGGTAAATTGTTAGTAGTTTTAACTGATTTCTATAGGTTTGATTACTTTTAACATATCAATAGCCAAATACCAGTTTATACAACTAATATATATAGTACAATCTGCTAAATTATACCCAAAAATGATGCTGGGTAAAACAGGCTAGTAACATTATAAAATAATCTAATTTAATAATAAAAAATATTTTTTAAACCTGAGCAATGCCAAGTAACACGATTATTATTTGATTGATTTAATAGTTTCAGTTGGTTTTAACTATGACTAAGTGGTTGGTGGAATTTGGCTAAATAGACAATACAATAGGCTTGGCTGAGTGGATGAAAGTTTTTATGATATAAAATCTAAAATAATGATTAAATCATCTGGTAAGCTATAAACACCTTAGTGAAGCATAGGTATCTGGATGCTGGTACTATATAATTTATAGAGCTTGAACTTATTATATAGATCTAAGCCAAAATAGTACTATTTTGTAGTTATCTATACTATGCATACTACCTTGAAAAATAAACTTTTGTTCCTGATAAATCAATTTCCATTAAGATTTCTTTTAAAGGAATTTTCTATGCTTAGCATTTTTATACCAAATACATTATCTAGTTTAGCTAATACCCTTTAGTGGCTCACATTATCTAAACTAGTAAAAATTAGATTTAGCCAAAAGTTAAAATCTGGATACATTCTAAGTTGCAAAGTGTATGACATATATTACATAGTTATAATTATACTTATCTTTTTATAGTACTTAATATTACTATTTAGGGTCACCTCCTGAGTTAAATCTTAGTAGATGAACTTGGGTAGGGATAATTTAATATTATGTTGGTGTTGTGCTCCAAGGCCCCAAACCAAGAAAGTAGATAGCAAGGAGTCCATAAAGTTCCTGGACTATTGGAACACCTTATGTGGAGGTTTACCAGGATTATCATTCTTTCCCATAAATTTAGATTTTCCCATATTAAATTTATTTGAGGTGCGCCAACCTGGAGACAGACATTACCAATACTCAATGAGCAAAAAAACTGAACTAATGAATGAACAGAACAATAAAACCAAAAAAACCAAAACCTCCAACTGGGTGGGGAGTGGAATACTGCTAACCCACCATGGCAGAGGGTGAGTGGGGTCAGGTGGCTCTTCTACATATATATTCTTTACAACAGAATAATCATAGTTGTAGAGATAGACAAAAGTGGAGAGCCAGGGTGTTGGGTATTATCGTGGTGGGAGTGGATGGTAGTGAAAAATCAGTTCTCTTCTTCAAGATCAACTTGGAAGATAGCTTCAATGAATTCCACTAGGTGATGTTCAGCTTGAATGTGGGCTATGGGGAGTTGGGCAAAATTGGCTATATTTTGCTGGGTAATTTAAGCAGATGTGTCAAAATCTGATAGATTTGTCACATGCATGACTGCATCTTTAAAATCTCTAAACAATTTGTGATTTCATCATGTGCTGCATCAGGGAAATCAAGGGGGAAGTTGAGTATGGACAGCCCTTTATGGTATTGAGAAACTGACTGGTCCACTGCTTTGCATAGGTTTAGGCAATGGGGTGAGGCCACCACTGCTATGGCAAGTTAGTGGTCACCTTGGTAGGGGATGACATTGGGTTTATGAGTGAGCTGCTTGGGGTGTGAGATTTTGTCAAAATCAGAATTTTAAAGTTTGGCCCAACCATAATCAAGTTGGCTGAGAGGTTCACCAGATACCTCATTTATGTAATGTTACCTGATTCATCAATTTTAACCAATAGGTCCCATGGATTTTGGTTCACAAGAATGGTGGATGGAGAATTTTGGTGGCTAGGAGTCAAATGGGCTGCTTGGGTGCAAATGATGGTCCAGGCCTGACTCTGATTGGAGTAGGCAAAATTGGGTGGACTGATGTGGATGGATGATTTGGTAGTGGCCGATTTCTCACTCTGACCCATCATATGAGAACATTGAGCAGGAGGGGGCCACAAAATGCCCATTTGGATTCCGCTGAATGTGGCTCAGAGGCCAAACCAGAGGAAGTAGCATAGGGCAGGATTTTTTTCAATGGCCAAGTCCAAAATAGAGAAGACAAATTTGGCAAACATTATCCACCCAAGCTCAAAATAAATGCTCAGGCGCCAGTGCAATAAAGCATGAGGTGGATTTATTGGGCTATGGCAGGGTATTGTGTGAATATGGTGGCAGTATCATGAGGTACAGAAAGGTGCTCTGTGTCACAGACAGAAGATCCCAGTTTCTGACTGCCTATATGAAGTGTTTCTTTGGTGCACCGACAAGCAACTAAAGACTAACTGAGTCAGGAAAAGTTTGGGGCACTGACAGCACCAAACGTTGCCTACTCCTACTTAGTTAAGCATAGTCTGCTGGGTTTGTCCAACCCAACCACATGAAAGCTCCTCAAAACCAAACACCCAAAAAAGACCAACAGGTATGTGAGGTATGCAAATTCCAAAACAACCTTTATTTTTATTCAGGATAATAAAAAGGTCCCACTGGCCAGAGCTCATCTGGGGAGCAACTGACAATGCTCCTCAGGAAGGGAATGCTAGGGTAATATTTTGAAGTGAGCTTCAGAATTGTGATGATTGAGATTTGTCTCAATTGTACATTTTGACTCAGATTCAGATTTTCAGAATTTGAATCAAATTTCTTTAAAAATATTTTAGTTTGGTTGTTATGGGTGCTGGGTTGTGCCTCAACCAAGTTGTAAATTAGGCTTGTGTGAGCCTAATCAATAACTCAGGTGAGGCCCATAAAGCGCTGCCTTTATAAGGCGCGCCTGCCCATTCTGAAGTTCACTTTAGAATTCTTACCCTATCATGTCTCTTTCCTGGAAAGCATTGTCAGTTGCTCCCCAGATGAGCTCTTATTGGCGGACACCTTCGTTTTTATGTTTCTGAATAAAAATAAAGGATGTTTCAGGGTTCACATACCTTTCATACCTGTGGTCTTTTTTGGGTGTTCTCATTTTGAGGAAGCTTTCACGTGGTTGGGTTGGACCAACCACATAGAGGACTTACATAGCCAGCTAGTAGTGGGTGAATGTTTGGCGCTGTTGGTGCCCCAAACCTCACCCTACTAGGTTAGGCCGCTTTGGTTGCTTCTCAGTGTACCAAACGAATATGTAAATTTATATGGCGGTCAGAACTGGGGTTTTTCCAGTCTATTACATAATTCCAAAGTCAATGTGCGCAGCACGCCCTGATCCCCAGTTTGGCTGACCTCAGTGGTCACTTGGTCCCAGTTGTTGAGGAACCAGCACCAATGAGAGCCAGTGACTGATAGCCAACCCTGAATTTGAAGTGACCGTCAGTTAATTTCCTGATGGGGCCTCCTGCTCACCAGGAATTCTGTGGCACTGAGGGGACCTGTCCCAGAAGGGCTCCCTCACCCATGGATGGTCCTCCCATAAAGGGGTCAGACGTCTAGCCGCGCTGCACTGCACACCCCTCTCACGTTTTCTTTGGTGAAAGAACCTTCCTAGTCAGGATGGGAAGACCATCATCAACAGGAGCTCAAGAGGGGGGGCACAATGCAGCCAAGTGCTGGGTGTGCGGCCTCAGGCAGGGGCTGTTCAGCTGCACTGAACTGTGCGCCCCTCTCATGTTTTTGGTGGCGAGAATGTCTTCCTGGTCAGGATGGGAAGACCATTGCCAATAGGAGCATGAGAGGGGGATGCAACACAGCCACGTGTTGGGCATGAGTTTATCTGCCAGGTGGGTTGATTCTGGCAGCCCAGTCCTAATTCGCTCTCTCCATTGTGTTTCCCTCAAGGGACCTAGAGTGCATCCAGGCTAATTTTCCTGGGGCTCAAGGTAACTCGCCCCAGGAAGCCCTCATTGTCAGCCTTCTGCTGTGGGGCTCTTCTTTGGGGAGGGGCCCTCCTCTAGCGGGGGTAATGTAAAAATCAAGATTTGTCTCCATTGTTTTTTCAACTCAGATTTGGATTTTCCAAATTTGAGTCAAATCGCTTTAAAGGTATTTTGGTTTGGTTGTTTCAGGCGCTGGGTTGTTCCTCACCTTAGTTGTAGATTAGGCTTGTGTGAGCCTAATCAATAACTCAGGTGAGGCCCCTGAAGCGCTGCTTTTATAAGGCGTGCCTGCCCATTCTGAAGTTCACTTTGCAATTATAACCCTAGAATGTCCCTTTCCTGGGGAGCATTGTCAGTTGCTCCCCAGATGATCTCTGGTCAGCGGACACCTTCATTTTTATGTTCCTGAATAAAATAAAGGATGTTTTGGGGTTTGCATACCTTTCATACCTGTGGTCTTTTTTGGGTGTTCTCATTTTGAGGAAGCTTTTGTGTGGTTGGGTCAGACCAATCACATAGAGGACTTACATAGCCAGCTAGTAGTGGGTGAATGTTTGGCGCTATCAGTGCCCCAAAATCTCTCCTTACTCAGTTAGGCCACTTTGGTTGCTTGTTGGTGCACCAAACAAATATGTAAATTTATATGGCGATCAGAACTGGGGTTTTTCTGGTCCATTACAAGAATTGGCAGGCATGACTTATAAAGGCCACCCTTTTGGGGCCTCACCTGAGTCATTGATTAGGCCCATACAAGCCTAATCTACAACTTGGGTGAGACAAAACCTAGTGCCCAAAATGACTGAGCCAAAAGTATTATAAAGCAATTTGACACAGATTTTTAAAATCTGAATCTGAGTCAATATATAATGCTCAAGATGAACTCAAACATTACATTACCACCCACTAGAGGAGGGCTTTTTCCTGAAGAGGGGCCCCACAGTGAAAGGCTGTCACAATGAGAGCTTCATGGGCTGAGTTGCCTCAAGCACCAGAAAAATTAGCCTGGATAAACTATTGGCCCCTTGAGGGAAAAGAGAAATGGTGAGGGCAATCAGGACTGGGATGCTGGAATCAGTCCACCTGGCCCAAGGATGCACACCCAGCATGTAGCTGTGTTGTGTACTCCCTCCCAGGCTCCTATTGGTGATGGTCTTCCTATCCTGACCAGGAAGGTACTTTCTCTAATAAAAGTGCAAGAGGGGTGTGCAGTACAGCAAGGCTGGACATCCATCCCCTTTCCAGGCAGACCATCCATTGGTGAGGGAGCCCTGCTGGGATAGGTCCCCTTGGTGCCACTGAATCCCTGGTGAGCAGGAGGCCCCACCAGGATTTTCAACCAACAGTCACTTTGGATCCAGGGTTGGCCATCAGTCACTGGCTCCCACCAGTGCTGGTTCCTTGACAACTGGGACCAAGTGACCACTGAGGTTGGCCAAACTGGAGATTGGAGGTATGCAATACATATTTGACTTCAGAATAATATCACAAATAGAAAATCCTAGTTTCCAACTACCTAAGTTAAATCTTTCTTTGGTGCACCAACAAGTACCCAAAGCAGTCTAACCAAGTAAGGAGAGGTTTAGGGCACCAACAGCACCAAATATTGCCTACTCCTAGTTGGTTAAGCATAGTCTGCTGGGTTGGTCCAACCCAACCACATGAAAGTTCCTCAAAACTGCATACCTAAAAAAAAATAACAGGTATATGAGGTATGCAAACCCCAAAACAACCTTTATTTTTATTCAGGATAATAAAAAGGGCCCACCAACCAGAGCTCATCTGAGGAGCAACTGACAATGCTCCCAGGAAAGGAATACTAGGGTTAAAATTCTGAAGTAAACTTCAGAATTGGCAGGTATATCTTATAAAGGCTGCCCTTCAGGGGTCTCACCTGAGTTATTGATTAGGCTCACACAAGCCTAATCTACAACTCAGGTGAGGCACAACCCAGCACCCAAAATAACTAATCCAAAAGTATTTTAAAGCAATTTGACTCAGATTTAGATTTTCCAAATTTTATCAAAATATAATATTTAATAATAACTTGATCATTACACTTTGTACCAGAAGTAACAGTAAAGTCAATGCTAGGCTATATCCTATAAGCTGGAAGCCCTACTTTCAGCTGATCATATAAAATCTGGGTTGGGAGGTAAGATGAGAGGGATATAAAGGATACCACCAATATAGTATCTGAAAGAAAGTGAGTGTGGGTAGTAGGTATTGAAGTATTTCTATAAAGAAGGGGAGTTAAAGCTGCTTCTGCAGCATCCTCCTCTATTAGAAAGTATATATTGAAATAGCCCTTGAATAGGAAGAAATCAATAAAGACAGCTGGTACAAATATAGTATTAGCCAACTTGATAATTACCTTGTCAGTATATAAAAATAAATAACTATAGTTGACTCATAGATAAATTTGGATAGTGGAGCAAGGGAGGGTGAGAGGATAGGTATGAGAAGGGTGGATGCATGCCAGGTGGAGCACTAAGTTTAGTAGGGGGACAAAATGGCCAGAAGAACTTGGCAGGCTATTTGAACCTATGCAAATATGTTTGCCCTTAGGGCAGAAAATGCTAGGTGGTGGAGCACTGCTACCTCACATTGGAGTATCAGGCAGCAGATCTGCAGATATTTTTAGAAAAATAGGTATAGCCAGATAGTTTGGTAAAATAAACTTTTTTCTTGTAAAATTTACTCAAAGTGAGATCAAGTGGAAAGAAAAGTTTAGATTTTCTAATATTGATCAGTGTAGTTTTGTCCCAGGTTAGCCCACCTTAAAGAAATAAAATTTAATATTTTAATAAATATTAAAAAAGCAGATAATTATTTAATTAACTAAAAAGTGTATCAGAAATATCTTGCTCACATATAGTTTGATGTCCAAAAATTTAAGTCCTTAATACATATAATATAGAATGAGATAGGCTAGTAAACCTTTTTATACTAGCAATGCATGCTAAAAGTAAATGTCAGGTGTTCAAAATCAATACTATTAATAAAATTTATATATTTTTCTCATATTGATTTTGCTTACTTAGCACTTTGCTATATTACATATATATTAAAAATCTGGTAAGTAAACATAAGTAAACAGCAAATAAGTAAGTTATCTTTATATATTTTGGGAGACTTTTAGTACTGCTCTTACATTAAGATATTCAAGTATCCTTTAATTCTTTCACTGATTTTCAAAAGAATTCTTTATTTTTTTGGCCCTTAATTTTTGACAAAAATTCCCTTAGCCAATGTTTATACTTTTTACAATTATTTTTGTCTGTGTCTGTAATATAATTATTCAGTAAATTTTGAAATAAACATATATGACCCTTATTTCCTGGATGCATATATGCATTTTTAGATTATATACCCTTCATTTTTTAAGGCATATATGCATTTTTATATTTACATACCTCTCATTTTTAAATGCATATATGCATTTTTAGATAACATAAACCCCCATTTATTGGATGCATATGTGCATCAAATCATTGAAAGGGTTAACTAGAGATCTTATGTACCTAGCTAAAGTTTTATTAACTACATATCTATATAATCGTAAAATTGTAGCAAAAGGTGTTACAGCTATAATCTTAGTAATGTTTTTTAGTACTAGATGGTTTAGTAATGTTTTGATTCTAAAGTTAAATACCTTATTTGCCTATAGTTATTAGTGCAATCACTAGTTGCCCTATACAAGCGTCTAACTTTTTCAGTAAAGTAGATAATAGACAAATATAACAATCGTTATTTTTTTGTTTCATTTATGTTAATTAAGTCTTTTGCAATAATATAAATTATAAACAAGCTTTTTTTATCTACACATAATACTGGAGTTTTAGTCTAACTTTATGAAATGAAATGTCAATAATTTCTTATAGGGTTAAATTGAACACTAATTAGAAAAGTACTATCTAAAGTTACTTTATTATACATTAAAATTGCACAAATATTTAGAACTCTTTTTGATTATCTAATAAGTTAATATATAGATCTTACCTAGTAAACTATTTTTCATTTTTAATGCATTCACAAACATAAAATGCAAAAAAAGAGTGGTTTGAAAAGGCGTTATATTGTTAAAATCCATATCTTTACTACGATTAAGTGCTCTATAATCTTAATTGTATGTTTTATAGAAGTACTAACTTTAAATTTTATCACTAAATGCATTTAAAATTATTATTAAATATATTATATTGTTATAAATGTGTTTATTACTAGACGCTCTAAATATAGGATAAGGCTTTATTAAATCAATCAAAAAAGCATAGCGCATGTAGGTATTTAGATCCTTTGGGTTACTGGGGTGAAAGTTTAATTTTAAACAATTTCGACATTTTGTTATTTCCGCTGTTTCGTTCAATTGATAACCTTGAGACAAGCTTACCCATGTGAGGGCATCGATTTATTTTCAGATCGCCGGAAAGGGTTAGCTTATAAACTAAATCTAAACATTATGTCGCAGAATTCAAACCTAAATATGTATTACAAAATGTGAAATATACGAAGATAAACACATCATGATCAAAGTGCTTTATTAAATCAAAAATATAACAAACATTATTTATACCAAGGTTCAAAACAGTTAGTGAGATATTTAGAAGTCGTAACATGCTTAACTATAGGTATACGTTCACACTAAATTAAGACTTGTCCAATTTTTCTTGCGTTTGGCGAGGCTAGTAAACAGAGTGCCCCTAGTATTAACGTTGGCTCTTTCAAAGCTTTTCGGTTTAAATAAACATAGGCAGACCTGAATACGGTTTGTTTTATACGGGCTCAAGTTCAAGAAACTTGGTAAAGCTATAAAGATAACAAAAGCTTCTTTGTAATTTGGACCATAATAATCGAATTGCATTTTCAGGCACGGCTGCTATTAGCTTCATAGCAATCCTTGAATCAAACCCGCTTTAAAAATAAGTAAAACAAAATAATAGTGCATTACTTTTCAAGTATCATCGCGGCTATAAAAAGTGTAACATAAATCCCCATGAGGAGAAGATTCAAGTTGAAGTAAAATTTGATCAAATCCCAGTTTTTCTATATTCACATTAGCAACTAATCATCAAAAAATCGGTACCTGGCTTATACCGCATATTCTCTTCTTTGGTAAGCTTAAACGGATAGAGGGAATGGGCTCGCCAGTTTCAGCTAAATGTTCAGCAATTTCAGTTGACTCAAGCAGATCAAGATGCTAACAATATCAGCTTACAGTAGAATAAATTGATTTTACCCTGCGTGATTCATGTAAAGCAGAACATCCCAATATTTCGGATTGATCAAATTCTGTAAGCAATTTAACAGTTTTGTTAAATGCCGAATTTACCTAATAAAGTGGTATGCGAATCATGTGGGGTTGCAATGAGCGGCTCTAAGGATATCATTTTATGCCTCGATGCAAAAGCAAGCTTACCTAGCTCGGCATGATCAGAATTGAGGCCGACTAGCTTGTTCAATATGTAAGTATAAAACAATACCTGTTGAGGAAGTACTGAGTTCTGAAGAACAGTCTTCTAGACGGTCCGTTAATTTTCAATTAAAATATAAACCGGCATACTTGGAAGCGAAAAGCATGTAGCCTCAAGCCACACTTCCGTTTGATCAGCTGCAAGCTATTACATCTGTCACATTTGCGACTATACCTGGGAGAGAGAAACACAACGCTTCAAAACATTCGCTTAATCGATCAGCTATTAAAATGAGTTATAAATCAGATACAAATTGTCTTACCCGGAAGTGGTGTGCAAGTCGCCTCAAAACATTCGTATTTTTCATCAGCTAAATGAAATTAAACAACAAATATAGAAATACCTGGTAGCGGTACGCTAGTGGCCGAAAAGCACTCCTCTGGACAATCATCTTATAAATTTAGCCAATTAAAGCTAGAAAAACAAACCTGGAAGAGGAACACACGAGGCTACAAAGCATTCACTAGGGAGATCGGCTAAAAGATGAACCAGCTGTAGTAAAAAAACCATACCAGGAAGCGAAATGCAGGATGCAACAAAACAATCGATCGGTGAGTCATCTATCTTAGTTAGGTGAACAAATTAAAGACCTTACCGGGGAGTGGTATGCATGTCGCCTCAAAACATTCATGTTGCTCATCAGCTAAATGCAATTAGACAAACAAGTAACAAAATAATTACCCGGTAGTAGTGTGCTAACTGCCAAAAAGCACTCCTCTGGGCGATCAACTCATAATCTTAGTTGCTTTAATTAGAAGTACAAACCTGGAAGAGGAACACACGAGGCTATAAAGCACTCGTTTAGGAGATCAGCTAACAAAATAAGCCAGTTGTAGTTGAAAAGAACATACCAGGAAGTGGAGTGCAAGATGCAACAAAACAATCGGTTGGTGAGTCATCTATCTTAGTTAGGTGAACAAATTAAAGACCTTACCGGGGAGTGGTATGCATGTCGCCTCAAAACATTCATGTTGCTCATCAGCTAAATGCAATTAGACAAACAAGTAACAAAATAATTACCCGGTAGTAGTGTGCTAGCTGCCAAAAAGCACTCCTCTGGGCGATCAACTCATAATCTTAGTTGCTTTAATTAGAAGTACAAACCTGGAAGAGGAACACACGAGGCTATAAAGCACTCGTTTAGGAGATCAGCTAACAAAATAAGCCAGTTGTAGTTGAAAAGAACATACCAGGAAGTGGAGTGCAAGATGCAACAAAACAATCGGTTGGTGAGTCATCTATCTTAGTTAGGTGAACAAATTAAAGACCTTACCGGGGAGTGGTATGCATGTCGCCTCAAAACATTCATGTTGCTCATCAGCTAAATGTAATTAGACGAACAAGAAACAAATTACTTACCCGGTAGTAGTGTGCTAGCTGCTAAAAAGCACTCCTCTGGGCGATCAACTCATAATCTTAGTTGCTTTAATTAGAAGTACAAACCTGGAAGAGGAACACACGAGGCTATAAAGCACTCGTTTAGGAGATCAGCTAACAAAATAAGCCAGTTGTAGTTGAAAAGAACATACCAGGAAGTGGAGTACAGGATGGAACGAAACAATCGGTTGGTGAGTCATCTACCTCCTTTAGATGGTCGCAATTCCGTTGCACTTACCGGGGAGTGGTATGTACGTTGCCTCAAAACAATCCTTCGGTCGTTCGGCTGTTAAAATAAGTCACGATAAAATAAAATAGTATACTCGGTAGAGCGGTACATTGAGCTAAAAAAGCACTCCTCTGGGCGATCAACTATGAAACGGTTAATAAATGCAGTGTGCGGAGCATACTAGGAAGAGGAATGCAAGTAGTTTCAAAACATTCGACCGGTTTGTCAGCTATTATGCCTGTTAATAAAAGAGCAAAGCAAAATAAAACATACCCGGAAGAGGCACGTGGGATGCTTATAAAGCACTCGGCCGGCGAGTCATCTATCACTTTAGAGAAAGCGAGAGCAAAACGCTACCAGGTAGTGGAGTTGCAGCGGCCAAAGAAAGTTGGCAGGCTTGAGATGCTTTAAAAAGCGAGTCGTACTCATCACAAAACTCTTCAGCTAAAAGTTAGCTCAGCTTTAAAACCCGTACTATCTGAGTGGAAGCAGCAAGCCATAGCCGAATCTACTTAATAAGCAAGTTGCAAAAAATCAATTTAAATTTACTGCAACCACTTGACGAGCTGGCAGTTGGATAAAACCCCTCAAATGATGCTGGTTCTAAGCCAACCATTGACCGTTCCTGAAAGCATGCACGTAGGTTTGAGGGTGGATCAAATAGGGTTTTTGTCTGAAAATCTTCGACAATTTTCCCGAGCTAAAAGATTAGCCAAAAATGCAACTCATACCACGGCGCGTCTTTTTGGGCGGGCTAACGGTTTTAATTCTAACGTTGAAGTCAAAGGCGAGGGCGCCCGCGACTTGATATTCACAAGTTAAGTTTGGCTAAATTAAAAAGTTAGCTTACCGTCTTTTGTGCCACTTCAAGGCTTCGAGTGCCATAAGCTAAAGAAGTGTGGTTAGAATAATATCGTCGGTGGGTACGACATTCGGAAGTAAGCGTAAGCTTTTTCATACCTTTATTTAATTTCTTCTGGAGTTCGGGTGATCTACTGGAAAAGCTGCTTTTTGGGCGGCGATCGCGGGAGCCCTTTTCGAGTGGTAGATGATAAGAAGCAAGTGGCAAATCCGACGAGATATCAAAATTGAAATGGTTGTAATGTTAGACATTGACAACCTTTGCACAGCGAGGTAAAATCGCTCAGCAAAGGTAGCGGTCAGTTCGCCCTCATACATCAAGGGTTGACTTCGGAAAGAGTTCTGAGACCAAGTACGGGTGCGGCTTTCAATTCCTGCGCTTGACTTGGTTCGTTCATGGGTACGCCTCGAAGCATTGGTGCTCTGTAAGCGTGAAATTGAGCTCCGATGCGACTCACTTGAATTGCTAGCAGACTGCCAATAGGGGCTAGAGCGTTTTAAAGGTAAACTCCCACTAAGCTTTGAAGACACCGTTTGGTCAGGCGGAATATAAGTAACCTTGATCTCATCTGAGGGGCGTCCCACTCTGAAAGCAGGAAGCACGACTTTATTCTTTCTGCGGTTTTCACGTTCTAAGGCTTCCTGCAACTCACGCAGGCGTTTTTCTTCGCAGCACTTACGACCCATTCTGAAACGTCGACTTATTAAGTAGTCGCTAACACTTGATGAAAAACTATGTAATTTGATTAATTATGAAGTCTTTAAATAAGAAAGACAACTTATGATAGCAAGCTATCGCGTAACCAAAAAAACAAAAGTAAAAAGTTCTGGTGGGGCCTTTGATAATCTAGCCCATTGAACATAACATAGTTTGATAATAGTCTCAGGCTATGAATATGGGCAAGTAATAATGAAACATGATGTAAAAAAGCTTGTCTTTGACTAAATTTCATGTGCTTGGAAATATACGGTAAGCTGAATTTGAAAAGAATTCTTATATAGACAATTTAGTTTTCAGCTGAAATTGCCCAGAGTAACTATCCGTGTCAGTACAAGCAAGAGGGGTAGTGCACACAAGCAGCCCACGGAATATTTCTAGAATTTGAAATGCAAAAATAAAACTCATTTGAAAACTTTATGCAAAGCTCATTACACCAAAAATTAAAATATCCAAAACAAATCAAGCTCAACATGAATAATACTTTATACCAATTAATTATTATAGC